>OY728163.1:376148983-376748983 GCA_963277665.1 Viscum album | reverse complement strand
TTGTCTTACAATTTGGAGCCTATAGAAAGTTATTTTAAGGAATGTGAGTTGGTAATAATTTGTACTTGGGATTAGCTAACCCGTGAACAGGGAAAATCCAAGTTACCTTAAATATTTTAATTTTTATGGGTTTTCAATTATTACAGTTGATTTGATTTCACCATTAGGTGACTCACTTATTTTGTGTTGTAATTATTGATGTCATTGGGGTTATATTTCTATTACAACCCAATGAGATGAGGGTATTCCATCTCATGCATCATATAGGCCCTTGATAGATATCACATGACATGCATTCATGTCATTCCATTTAGGGTGCATTAATAATTGCATGTTGTTGTAATAGATGTTTTGATAGATATTCATGCTATTGTGATAGATGTTGTGATTAAATACCTTATATTTTGATAAGGTATTTGAATTTTTAATGTTTCATTTGTATGGATTCCAAAATTTGGTCCTTGATGTGTTATGTGCCCTCTTGGATTGGAATTTTGTGGATCAAGATTGAAATTTAATTGAATTTTGTCAAGTTATGATTAGAAAAAAGATTCCAAACGTGGATTCACAGAGAGTATGGGCCCCCACGGGTCAGAATTTGTCATTGGACATAATTTTTACGTTTTTAGGGGTTCCATAGAAGTTTTGAAGGCTTAGTATCCAAAAACCCAGACAACACGGCATGTGATGTTATGAACACACGCCCTGCATTCTTCTGTATTGAAGAAACAACTTTTCTTAAGTACATGACATGTACTGTATGTGCATGTCCTGTAGTCTTTGACTATGTGACTGACTATGTGAGCAGAGGCATAGGGTTGATAAATGTTTGGTAGAACACATCGTGTACCATATGTACACATCGTACTGAAGACACCATGTGTCTGACCATGTGACTAATGAAATGCGTGGATGAAATTTGGATGAAACATGTCATGTCTAGCATGAACACATCATGTGGAGATAAACCGTTTATTTGGCCATGTGACCAATTACATGGGTGGTTAAAACGTAAGTAGTACACACCATGTCTAGGATGAACACGCTGTGTAGTGTAACATTGGGAGAGAACCATGTAGTTCTAGACGTGTAGAAGATCCTAGGTTGGAGGAAAAAATTCAAGTTCATGATGTGTCTCTCGAAGAACATGTTGTGTGTAGGGTTGTTATAGGACCTGGTTTGGTAGAGGAACACATCACATTAAAAGCATAAGGGAACAAGTTGGGTAGATTTTATGCACACTGTGTAACCCTGTTGTGTAAAACATGAATTCTTTCCTTCTCTTATTCCATTCCTTTACTTATAAGTTGTTGTCCTTGATAATCTTGAACTGAGGTGTGCGCATAACCTTGCAGAGTCATGCCACCAAGATTTAATCTGACAGTATTCTAGGTACAGGGTGATTATCAGACACCGAAAATGGTAGATCAGGGACTAACAACATATCCTCCTGTCATTCCCATCTTAGAACCATCTGTTATACTAGACACAAGTGCTGATGCACAATTCCGTGAAGGCTCTATGAAGACTATGTAGAATTTTTAGGGAGCACCACATCCTACCCCGACTATGGAAGAGTTGATGAGGGTGTTCCAAAAGTAGAATCCTTCCACATTATTAGGGGATGGAGGACCACAGGCTGTAGAGAAATGGTTGGATTCCATTCTTTCCATCTTCGAGCAACTGAAGACACCTCCAGAGTGGAGGGAGAATCTTGCGACGTATATACAATGTGATTCCTCCAAAATAATGTGGGATGTTATCTCACATGCGGGACTTCATCGAGATAAGGCTTGGAAAGAGTTTCAGAGAGCTTTCTATGATTACTTCTACCCTGAGACGTCGAGGGATGATTGAGACTGAGAGTTAATGTATTTAGAGCAGGGTGCTCTTTCAATGATGGATTAATCTTCTCATTTTATAAAGCTTCAATGCCTCACACCTGTTCTAGGAGGTGATGAGTTATCCTTGGCTAGGTGATTTGAGGATGGTATCTGGTATTCCATCTTATTGCAGGTGAATGTATTCATGCTGACATCGGTGAAGGATATAGTGAACTAGGTGCTGATTACTGAGCACAATCTGAGGGAGTTAGGAGCTGTGAGCCAGAGAAGTTCGGCATCCCGAGCTGGTACTCCTTCGAAAGATAATAGACAACACCATAGGGAGCCTTCATGTGGTAAATACAATAGCAGGGATGTATCTACAGGTAGCCAGGTGAGGTGCTACTAGTGCAGGAAGACTGGGAACACGAGACCTTAGTGCTCAAGAGACCCAGTTAAGTGATGATCTTGCAGCAAGACGAGTCATCTTCAGCATTTTTTCTGGTTTTTCTCACTAGATTCTACTGATAGGGGTTTTTTTATGACTCCACATTTAGAAATACCACCAATTTCCCATCATTGTGGGAACTAGAGTTCGTCAGGATGTTCATGCTGAGGAGGTGATCGTGGATGTGGTAACCATATGATATGTTTTCAGTGAAAGTATGGTGGATTAGCTTAGGGTGGTCAGGTAGGGTCACAGGGCTGCAATACAGGTCTGAATTTTGCAATGTATTAGACCCAACAAGTGTAGGATCTTGGCCCCTCTATGGTTAGAGGTATGATTCTAGTTTCCTCATCTTTAGATTCTACTCTTTTTGATACAAGGGATTCCCATAGTTTTATATATGTTGCCATTGTGAAGATCCTTGAGCTCTGTTTGTTTGCATATGAATATTTCATGATTCTAGACACTTTGTTGGGGATTAGGAAGACTAGTGTACATTAGTGCAATGAGTTCCCTCTTGATATTGGTGGTTGTCACTTCTTATGGGACCTCTATGTTTTAGAGATGACATGCTTCAATGTAATTCTCAGAATGGATTACTTAGTCACATTTCATGCCTTTTTTTTACTGCTATCATTGTAGGGTGAGTTTAACATCACCAGAGGGAGTGTATTTTCTATACAAGGGAGAATGGGATGTCTAGGAGAGAAAAGTGGGACCCGATCATCATGGGTTGAGAGGGAATATAGCACAGATTGCTAGTTTATATCTGGATGACCATGGGACTTCACAGATGGACTCTCTTCTAGCGATGTCTCATTTTTGAGATGTCTTTCCAGCCAACTTTTCAGGTTTACCTCTAGATAGAGAGGTATATTTCTCTATTGATCTTGTGTTAGGAGTGGCACTGGTGTCCATTCCTCCTTATAGGATGGCTGCACCAGAGTTACAAGAGATCAATAAGCAGTTAGAGGAGTTTTAGGGAAAGGTTTTCTTCTGAACCAGTACTTCTCCTTAGGGTTCTCTAGTCCTTTTTGTGGGGAATAAAGATTCTACCCTCAAACTTTGTGTGTTTTATAGGATGCTGAACCGGTTGACAGTCAAGAACCGATATCCTTTTCCAAGGATTGATGTTATCTTTCATCATACTCGTAGAGCCCGGGTGTTCTCGAAGATTAAATTTAGATTCAGTTATCATCAATTACATGTTATACATTTAGATATACCTCTTAAATCCTTTTGGAGTAGGTATGGTCTATACAAGTATTTGGTTATGCCGTTTGGTCTCAAGAACGCTTCGGCAATTTTCATGGCACTGAAGAATCGATTGTTTCATCCTTACATGGATTTTTTTGGTAGTCTTTGTAGAAGATATCTTATTGAACTCTCACACTCGACATGAAAATGCCACACATCTTGAGATTGTATTTAGTACACTAAGATAGAATTAGTTATATGTGAAGCTCTCAAAATGAAACTTTTGGATGGACTATATTCACTTCTTAGGGAATGATATCTCAGAGATAGTAGTATCATTATACCTAGAGAAAGTGAGAGCAGTAGTTTCTTGGGACCAGTCGAAGAACATATTTAAGGTATGGAATTTTCTCGGGTTGGATGGTTACTACATGTGCTTTATTCAAGAATTTTCTCACTTAGCAGCACCACTGACGGTCCTAACTAAGAAGGGTGTAAATTACTTGTGGTCAGATTACTGTGATGCATCCTTTCATGAGTTGAAAGGAAGATTTAATTGAGCATCACTACTAATTTTTCTAGAGCCATGAATGCATCAGGTATTGGGCTGGGAGTAGTGATTATTTCAAGGGAAGGAGTCATTGTTTACATGTCTCAGTAGTTGAGGCTACATGAGAGAAATTACCCAATGCAAGATATTGAGTTGGTTGTAGTGGTACATTCTTTATGCTATTGGAGACATTATCTTTAGGGGAGAATTTTGTGGTATACACTGAACACCAAACCCTCAAGTATATCTTTACTCAGTGTGATATTAATTTGAGACAGTGAAGGTGGGTTGAGTACCTTCAGTATTCTGACTTTGAGATTGACTATAGACATGGAAAAGGCAACGTAGTGGATAATGTGTTTAGTAAGATGACTCATATACAGATAGTTCAGGAGGCCAGAAGTTAGTGGAAGCTTATGGCTCTATTCTCTGAGATGCATTTGGGGGTTCATGACAGAGAGGGGAAACATTTCTTTATTCTATAGCTATTATCTATACTCTACTGGATCGAGTGAAAATGAAGAAAATATTAGATTTGAAAGGCCTAGTACTACGTGAGAGTGTGTTAGGAGAGAACACTAATCCTAGGTGGACCATAGGCGAGGATGCGGTTTTTCATTTTCATGGGCATGTATGGGTGTCAGCAGACATACACGATGAGATTTTGTGAGATTTTCATGCCTCAACTTGGGTAGTTCATCTTGGTGCCACCAAGGTGTATCGAGATCTACACTGTTAGTATTGGTGGCCAGGAATGAAGAGGGGTATTGCTAGTTTTTACAGAGTTGTTCCACCTATTAGTATGTGAAGGCAGAACATCAGTGACCGATAGAGCTTTTACAGTAGTTACTCATTTGTAAGTGGAAGTGGAATGATATCACAATGGATTTCATGATGGGTTTACCAAGGTCACCTCAAGGGAATGATGCATTTTGGGTTGTTTATGAAAGAATCAAAATGGTTTCACATTTCTTTCTGATGAAGGAAACATTTAGTGTTTATGAGATATAATAGTTTTACATATGAGATATTTTACATTTACATGGGGTTCCACACTCTATCTTTTCAGACTGGGATGCCTCGTTTCCTTCACATGTCTGGTAGGGACTATGGATGGATTTGGGTATATAGGTACTTCTATGTACAACATACCATCCCCAGAAAGATGTCCAATCCGAGCACATGATTTTGGTTTTGGGGGATATGCAACGAGAATGTGTCTTAGATTTTGGGGCCTCTTGGGAGAGACACATACCCCTAGTGGAGTTTTCCTACAAAAGTAGTTTTTAGGAAATGATTCAGATGTCACCTTATGAGGACTTGTACGGTAGTCCATGCCGATCACCCCTATGTTATATGGAGGTAGGAGAGGCATCTATGTTGGGACCTCATCTTGTCCAAGCGTCCACTAAGTAGGTGGAGTTGATTTAGAAGAGGATGGATACTACACAATCTCACCAGAAATCTTATGTTGATCAACTGATATAACCTCTAGTGTTCGAGGTCTGAGATCAGGTTTTCTTACATGTCACAACGAGGTTGGGACATAGAAGCATTAAAAGGCAGGGAATGCTTTCACAATGATATGTTGGTCTGTTTGAGGTTTTGGAAAGAGTTGGGTTAGTTTTCTATCGATTGCAGTTACCTTAGAGGTACCGGGATATTCATGAATTCTTTCATGTTTCTTAGCTACAGTGTTACTTTTCAGACCCATCCCATGTTTTTCAACCTGAGGAGGTTGAGTTAGAGGTGGATGCATCCTTCGAGAATCACCCTATTCATATTGTGGAATGAAAAAAGAAGGTTATCCATGGCCGATATATTCCTCTAGTATGTGTGCTATGGAAGCATGGGTGAGTAAAAGATGAGACTTAAGAGAGAGAGGCAGTTTTACTATCACAATGGATAGAGTCGTTTGAAGTTTCTTATTTTCAACCCTTGGATGGGAAATTTGGGGACAAATTTCTTTAAGGGGAAATTTTTAAGAACCCAAAACATCACTTCATGCTTGGATATTTATTTAAAGTTGTTTTTGAGTGAAAAGAAATAATTGGAAAATTTATGAGTATACGCCGTGTAATCTTGAGTACATTCCATGTACCTAGTTTCTACGTGTAATCATGTACTGGCCATGTACCAGTCGAGTAAAAGGCCATATAGGTGACCAAGAATACCACCTAGATCAAGGACTGGTTGAGGTTAGTACACGGTGCATACATTAAACGAGTACTCTATGTACTTTTCTTTTTTAATTGATGAATCATAGCGGGGTCACATCTCATACATAGAACACCCTTATTATCCCTGTGTTTCATAAAGGAGAGTGATGAAAGGATGAATAACTTCAATATCCTCCCATTTCTCTTTCTGAGATCCAATTGAGATGTTTTCGGGTGCATTGGATTCCCACCAGTGAGTTATCCCTTTCACTTGAGCCTCTCTTCCTAATTCCTTCACTCTTGTGAGTTTTTTAAGGATGACAATTTTAACTATTTTTTTTGATCTAGGTCATTATAGCCAATTCATGGGCTTACATTCAAGATTTTTCATTGTACATCATCAAGTTAGGTTGTTTGTTCCTTTTTTCGATTTTCTTTTAATTATATATGATTAAAGTACTGAATACCCATGTTTGGGGTATTGATTCTTCTGGATTTTCTCCCTACTTAATACCTTATATGGTTTGGTTGATTGATTAAGGGTTTCTTCCTATGAATAATATTGTATACCCTTGTTTATGGGACACCCCATGGGTGTTTTCCCTTTTTTTACTATTTATGGCCATTTGGCGTAAGTTTCCTATGAGGCGTACCTTGTTTCCATGCCTTGAATTGTTTAGGATGGAGTTTGATTGATTATATAAAGTGCATGTGTTATTCTGGTGAATGTTATCCATGTATTAGTTATATATTAAATGTGTTTTCTTATTATGCTATGCGAGATGTTTTTCTAATAGATCATGGAATCCTTGTAACAAAAAAATTATGGGGGTTTCCATGTTTATTTACACAGGACCATGAGAGAACTTGTGTATACATTGAACCAAGTGTATTGACTATGGGAGCTACCCAGGAGGTTGTTTATGATTATTTATGAAATTTTTACCCCGGGGGTGTTGACATTGAGAGCTACCCGGAGGTCGTATATAAGTTATTGATGCTATGTTGACCCAGGGGTATTGACCATGAGAGCTACCCAAGTAGTCTTTTGTAAATGATTAGTGTTATGATAAACCAAAGGGGTTAGACCATGAGAGCTTTCCCAGAGGGTTGTTATTATCCACTAAATTATGAAAATATTAATTATTAATTTATATAATATTCATGTGCTTTATTATTCATAAACACCATTTTAGTGCATTTTACACTTTGAACATCATTTCACATTATGATTGTAATTCCTTCTTAAAATGCACCATTATGTGGTACATTTTTTAACATCATTTAAAATACCCAATGATCTTGATTTTATTTTCATATTTAATTTTCAGGTTTCTAATTATATTGGGAACATTTAATATTTGAGGAGTGTTGCAAGATCGATATTGGAAGACCACAAAAATGGGATTTCATGCAAACAATTATGGAGAAGTCATATTGGACACCATCCCACTGATAAGAATGTGGGGCCCCTCATACAGTCCAAATGAAGCCCAAATTTCCTAGGATTATATAAGACATGTAGTGGAACAAATCATTATTCTGAATCCAGTGCTAATTCGGCCTCAATGGTGGTTATTAAGGTGATCCAATTTGGAGATAAAATTATGGTCCAGATTCTGCGGCCAAGAAAACATCCTACAAATCTAATCATATATCTGCATCCACAACTCCAAACGGGCCCACATTTTATAGAAGGTTAGGAGAGATCCGGGGATCCATTTTCTTTTTCTATGTCCCAATCTAATTCATCCATATAGAAGGTCTTCCAACTGCGTCTGTTCTGTGGTTGCAAGCTGGCTGCCACCTCGGGTCAAGAGTGGAAAAGTCCAAGTTCCACAAGCTTTCCATCACCCTAGGCCTACCATAATCAAGTGGGATGATTTGTAATATTTTGGGTTCGACCCAAGGCTCACAAAATGCCTATTTAATGCAGTGGTGATGTAGAGTTTTTCATCTTTGGTGCTTGGTTTCATTGTAGTGTTATGCTGCCGCTTTGTGTTTGTAATCGCATTTCTTTCTCATGTAATTTGTTTAATTCACCTTAGTTTCTTAATAAAAGTTCTTACTTTACTGTTATTATGTTCTTCTAAATATAAATTTGATGTATTTGGTTCAAGGTGTGAATTTATTCACACCATACTTTATGATATTTATCACACAACGGTGGAGTGATCTATTTTTTTTGTTTTTAACTTCTTCAATTCCACCTTTGTAAGTCTACTTCCCGCTTCCGTTGAACACATGTCATCAATGGAGGGATAAATATTTTATGGGTTGATCCAATGGAGTAGTAAGGGTATGGATTGGATTCTATTTCTCACTCCATTAATGGATAATCACTTCTTTTAAATGATATTTTTATTTGATGATTTTAAAACCTCTTCATCCTTATTGAATTTTAGGTCACACATTTCAAGTGCTAATACGAAACTTTAACTTGGAGTGCTCAAAACTTTTATCCTTAAAGTGTATAGGTGATTAGTATTAGTGTGTATAGGCATTAAACCGGTAATTGATGATTTTTTTGAACTTCTTAAATGAACCCATCTCAAATATAAGTAATTGAAATCATTAAAAAAGGAATTCATCCTATCCACCCCAAGTGATAACCTAGGATCAACTCATTACCTTAATTTGAATTAACTTAAATCTGTTAGTGATCCTTTAAAACTATCTTGAATCAACCCAAGTTGTCCACTTCATTGCCAAAAACAATCCATATAATGTACGTGCCTGTAGGTACTTCTTAGGTCTCTGAGGATTCGACAACCCAAGCTAGACTACAAGGACCGTCCTACCTTCTTCTTTTGGGTAAATTTGAGTGTGAATCAAATTTTGGAACTATTTCCAGGGACCCAAGTAAGTCATGTAAACACCCATTCTATTCTCCCCCATTTCTTCTTTTCTCATAAAAATTCTCTTATCTTGTCCATTTATCATTTTTTTTTCTTTTGGCGCATGTCTGCCTACACCCGCCATCAATCAAACCATCTAGTTAGGGTGGATAGTCCTAGGGTTGGGGAGTCAAGTACACCAAGGGAACTCTTTACATTTGATCCTAATCTTCCTAATACCCCAGAGTCAAAAATTGAGCCTATTTCGATGGAAGGTCTTCAACGAAACCATCTCATAAACTCAGGTGGGAACCAAAATGGAAACCCAAATGAGGCAGCCCCAAACTTGGGGAATGCAGTTGATCAAACCATGAATGACTACCTCACACCTTCCTGAACCAATTCCCCCACATGCATTAGACACAATTACCTAGGAGATACCAACTAAATCTTTAAACCCCATGTCTTAAATCACCTTCCCACATTCCATGGAATGGAGTCTGAGATGCCCTACCTTCACGTTAGGGAATTCAATGACATTGTAGAAACCATGTGTCCCCCACCTAGAATCAGCTAAGATGAAGCTATTTCCTTTTTCATTAAAGGATCGAGCTAAAAATTGGATAAAAAATTTGAGACCATCATTCATCAACTCTTGGGACCAACTATAAAGAGAGTTCTACAACAAATACTTTCCCCACCAAAAAACAATTGCACTTAAAAAGATCATCCAAAACTTTTTTGAAAAAGAGGGAGAGTCATTCGACGAAACATGGGAGAGGTTTAAAGACACTCTAAACATGGTTCCACACCATGGTTTTTGTATTCCTGAACAAGTAATAATTTTCTATGAAAGGTTGGGTATGGGGAACAAACAATTCATTGACATGATGTGTAATGGAACCTTTAAAAATAGAGCCCCAAATGATGCTTACGAGTATTTGGAAATCCTTGATGAACAAAAACAAACATGGGGAACTTCACCTTATTATGAAAATCCACAAAGAACTAGTGTAATTCATACAATTAGAGAAGAAAAAATCCTTAGGGCAAAACTGGCAACACTCTCTAGGAAGGTTGAAGAGATAGGCCTTAGGAAAGTTCATGAAATCGAAATTGTTGACCCTGTTTTCACAATTTGTTACAAACATGACCATAAGACAAACAACTACCCAACCATTCCATCCATAAATGATGTTATTTTATGAGGAACCCTAGTGGAAGTAAATGATTTGAACTTTCAAAAGCCTTAATACCAAAACAACTTCAACCCAAGGTATAATGACCACCCAGTTTTCCGCTAGAAAGATAACCAAAAACCAAGCCAACCACTGGGACAAAATCCTTACCCCCATCAGAACTACCAAACCCATAACCAGTTCCAAACCCAACCTATCCAATACCAACAGCCACCGGTCCATTTTCAACAAACCATCCCACCTCCAAAATATCCCCCTGGGATAAACCAATCTTCTCAAGCACCAACCCAAACTGTTCCACAAATCCTACTAGAACAGCTGTGATAACAAATGTAAAGGATGAACTTGGAAGTCTCTTCCCTTAAACAAGAACTTCAAACCATCAAAACTAGAATTGAACCCATTCCTACTCATGTGGTACCATCCTCAAATTCAAGGTGAGAGTCAAGTTGTACTCAAACAAATCATGAACAACTAAAGGTTGTGACTGTTTTAAGAAGTGGGAAATCAATTGAGAAACCTAAACAAATAAGTCAAGAACCATGTGAAGCTTCAAACTATAATGAAAATTCAAATGAACCACAAGATCAAACTGATGAAACTGATAACAATGTGAAATAAAAAACTCTTCAACAAACAACCCCACAACCTGCACCATTTCCTCAATGCATGAGGGGGAAAACCAAGCCTGGATTGAGTGAAAAATTTAGGGAAATCTTCTCACAAGTCAAGTTGAACATTCCCCTTCTCGATGAAATCCAAACCATACCTGCATACTCATAGTACCTTAAGGACTTTTTCACTATTAAAAGAAATTTTCACATAAAAACCAAGTACTTTTGGCTGCTAATGTGAGTACCACCATTCAAGGGACCATTCCTCCTAAGTTGAAAGACCCGGGTTGCTCTTACATCAATGTTGAACTAGGAGAGAGAAAATTTGTCAATGCCTTGTGTGACATAGGTGATAGTGTCAATATCATACCCTATGCTGTGTACTACCAGTTGGGCCTAGAAGAGCTCCAACCCACATCTTTCATACTTCAACTTTCTGATCATATCAATAGGTTTCCAAAGGGTATTTTAAAGGATGTTTTGGTAAAGGTTGAAAACTTCATCTACCCTGCTGACTTCATTGTCCTTGACAACCATCCAAACTTAGAAAATAAGGAACAAAACCCAATTATCCTTGGTCGTACCTTCCTTACAACAATCAACTCTGTTATCCGAGTCCGAAATGGGAACATGACCATCACCTTTGGGAACATGAGTCTAGACTTGAACATCTATAATGAAAGCTAACAAATAGGGGATGAAGAGGAAATTCATGAAATAAACATGATAGGAAGCATTGATAATGAATCCAATAAACATCAAGGAATATTTTATGGATGCTTAATTTAGGATGAGATTGATTTCCTTTGTTCACATGAAGGAAGTTTATCTCCTTGGCTTGAATCATTTTCAAATTTCTCTTATGATGAAGTCTTAGGTCCAAAAATCAGTGAAACCTTTCAGGAAACCACTTTCATGGAGACCACTCCAACATCGTTCCCTAAATCTGATCAATTCAATATAGTATCTAAAACTTCTACATGTGGGGAATCAATCCTATCTAAAACTCTAAGAAAAAAAATTGATCTTGATCCAATGTCCCAATCCTCTGTTGAAATTTTGAACCAACCTAATATTGAATTGAAGTAACTTCCTGCTGCACTCAAGTATGTCTTCCTAGGGGACAATCAAACACATCCTATTGTCATTTATTCTTCTCTTTAAGACAATCATGAGAAGATGCTTTATAAGTCCTTAAGAAACATAAGAAATCCATTGGTTGGACCCTATTTGATATTCCTCGGATTAGCCCACTTATCGAGACTCATAGAATTGTTTTGGAATCTGATTCAAATCCATGTTGTCAACCTCAACGGCGACTCAATCCTAATATCATGGAAGTAGTGAGAAAATAACTTCTGAAATTATTGAAATATAGTATCATATATCCCATAGCTAAGAGTGAGTGGGTCAGCCCAATCCAAGTGGTTCCCAAGAAGGCAGGAATCATAGTGATAACCAATAAGGATGAAGAGATTCTTCCAACCAGGGTGAGTAGTGGATGGAGGGTCTGCATTGACTATAGGAAGCTAAACTCATTCACTAAGAAGGAATATTTCTCCTTTCCATTCATTGAACAAGTCCTTGAGAGAGTGTCAAGTCATGCCTTCTACTGTTTTTTAGATGATTACTCGGGGTATAATCAAATTGAGGTATCCCTAGAGTGTGAAGGGAAGACTACATTCACATATCCTTTTAGCACCTTTACTTTCAAACGCATGCCCTTCGGTTTATGCAATGCCCCTAGAACCTTCTAGTGGTGCATGATTGGAATATTCTCTGACATGGTAGGGGATTTTCTAGAGGTCTTCATGGATGACTTCTTTGTGTTTGAGGATACATTTTAGAGATGTCTGAAAAATGTGGAGGGAGTCTTGTCAAGATGTGAAGAAAATTATCTGGTCTTAAAATTGGAAAAATTCCATTTCATGGTTAAAGAGGGACTAGTTCTAGGCCATCTCGTCTCAGGTAGGGGGATTGAAGTTGATAAAGCCAAGGTTAACATCATTCGTTACCTTCCATCACCCAAAACTATCAAGGAAGTGAGGTATTTATTTGGACATGCTGGTTTCTATAGAATACTCATTAGGGACTTTAGTTCAATCTCTCGTCCCCTTTGTGCTCTCCTAGTAAAGGATGCTCAATTTGTTTGGACAGAAATATGCGAGGGTTCATTATCAACCCTCAAATCCTCTCTCACCTCTCCTCCCATTATGAAATCTCCATATTAGAACCTTTCTTTTGAACTTATGTGTGATTCTAATGACTTTTTTGTAGGAGCTGTGTTAGAAAAAATATGTGATAAAACTCCTTATGTCATTGCTTATGTAAGAAAATCCTTAAATGATGCCCAAATAAACTACAACAATACTAAAAATGAGTTACTTGAAATTGTGTTTGCCTTAGAGAAGTCTAGGTCCAACCTCTTAGGATCCCCCATCATTGTGTTCACTGTTCATTATGCACTAAAATACCTCTTCCAAAAACAAGATGCTAAGGCTAGACTGATTAGGTGGGTCCTTCTCTTACAAGAATTTGACCTCATAATCAAGGATAAAAAGGGAGTTGAGAATGTTGTAGCTGACCACCTCTCTAAGATGGAATTCAAAGATAACTCAAATCACCCTTCTGTGTCTGATTCATTTCATAATGAACACCTATACTGTGTGAGTGACTGCCCTTGGTATGCTGACATAGACAATTTCTTAATTATAGGATTCATTCCAAAATTATTAGGTACTCAAGATCTAAGGAAATTCCTTTCTGATATTAGACACTATGTGTTTGATGATCCATACCACTATAAGTTCTTCCCTCACCAAGTCATTAGGAGGTGTGTCCCAGAATCTGAACAAGAGTCCATCCTTAAATTCTGTCACAGTGAGGCATGCAGAGGTCACTTTTCCTCTAAGAAAACATATGCTAAGATTCTTTAGTGTGGTCTCTTCTGGCCCACCCTCTTAAGGGACTCCTACATATTTTGTTAAATTTGTCCTAAGTGTCAACAAGTAGGGTCAATCACAAAAATGAATCAAATGCCACTCACTCCCATCTTAGTGATTGAAATCTTTGACTACTGGGGAATCAATTTCATGGGTCCCTTCCCAAACTCTAGGGGATACCTCTACATCCTCTTAGCTGTTGATTATGTCTCAAAATGGGTCGAAGCCATCCCCACCCAGTATAATGACCATCATGTTGTGATTCGATTTCTGAAAGAGCACATATTTTCTTGATTTGGAATTCCTAGGGCTATAATCAGTGATCGAGGAACCCATTTCTGCAACCGTACATTCTCTTCACTCATGTCAAAGTATGTGATTTCTCATAAAGTTTCCACTGCATACCATCCTCAAACCAATGGTCAAGTTGAGTTAGAAAATAGGGAGATTAAGAATATTCTTGAAAAAAATGTCAATCCTTCTATGAAAGATTGGTCCGAGAAACTCTGGGATGCTCTTTGGGCCTATCGAACCGCATATAAAACCATTTTCGAAATGTCCCAATATAGGTTGGTTTATGGTAAATCATGCCATTTTCCAGTGGAGATTGAATATAAGGATTTTTTGGAAATTAAGAAAATAAATTATGACCACTCATTGGCCGGAACAAAAAGGAAATTAGATTTCAATGAACTTGAGGAACTAAGGATATAGGATTATGAAAATTCAAGGATCAATAAAGCTATAGTTCAAGCCTACCAAACTAATAATATCAAAGTCAAACATTTTGAACTGGGAAAATTCGTGCTCTTGTATAGTTCAAAACGTCATTTACACCTGGGAAAGTTATGGTCTAGATGGTCGGGTCCTTTCATAGCGAATCATGTGTACCCCCATGGGGCAGTAGAGATTCATGATCCCACTAGTGGTCACATTTTCAAGGTCAATGGTAATAGGTTAAAACCATTCATTGAATAATTCAATAAACATAAAATAGAGGTTGAGTTAATTGATCCAACCTATGAACCAAGGAAACATTGATAGATTTAGGATCCATGTCGGGCTAATGACATTAAACAAAGCGCTCCATGGGGGGAAACCCATGGTTTTTAAGTTTCCTATCATTTTGTTGTTTTAATCAACTTAATGGGATTAATTAATCATTTTGATATTTTAAAAAAATATAGACTGTTGATCTGTTCTTCTATTATGACTATGGATGGATATGAAAGAGGAACACCATATTCATCTATGTCACGTGGTTTGATCCTTGAGTAATACCATACCTAGAAATTTAAAAAGAAGACAATGTATCATCAGTTCATTTTATTTTAATGTGTTTGTAGGTAAAAATAAAAATACCATATATATATATATATTTTAATAAATAAATAAAAATGACACTTCATAGGTTGTGGGTCAAACCCTGTCACAACCGGCGAAGCCTCTGGGAATCGAACCTGGGACCGAAGGGAGACTTGGGGCGCGCTTACCACTGACCTACGTCTTATTGTGCTTCCTTATTATATAATTTATATATATATACTTAAATTTTATTTTTTATTTTTTTTATAAATAAATAAATATATATATATATATATATATTGTTTTTTGTCTTGTTTTTTTCTCTTTTCCTTTTTCTACTAGGGAACTCTGCAAGTGACATGGATATCAAATGACAAAATTGGAGCAGCAAGAACTTCAACTTCAACCACCAGGTGACTTCATTCCATGATCCTCATATTTCAATTTCCTTTTTTAACTTCCCTAATCTGCTCTACTCATTCTAAATTTTCATTTCTTCAAACACTAGGGACAGTGTTATTTTAAGTTGGGGGGAGATAAAATAAAAAATTTTGATTTTGTGAAAAAAATTATGATTTGAAAAAAAATGTGTGTAAATGGAAGGAAAAATTCCTTTAACTTTGAACATGGTAATACACATTGAACACATTGAAACTGAATATCAAATAATTTAGTATTCCCCGATTCTGATTTTAATCCTTGTATAGTTTCATGAGCATAGATTTTGGAAAGTGTGGCTGTCCAATGTGATATTTCATCATTTATATTTTCATCCAAATAAAAAAAAAATATGGGGAGCTAAGGAGATCAATGATCCCAGACGCTGGGGAGGGACAGTTCTAGTGGGCTGGGCCTACGGGTCATGTAATGGGCATGGTATGCCTCTGGGCCTTCGGGTCATATATTGCGGGTCATGTCGGGCCTTGTGCCTTGGGCCTACGGGCCATGTACGGGTTCCCCTTCAACCCTTAAAAGGGGTATTATATATAATAAAATAAAAAAGAAGGCCTTCGGGCCATTTGGGGGGGGGAGGTCTTTTGGATAGTGGGTTATTATTTTGAGTTCATGGGGTCCCCCAAATAAATAACATAGGTTTGGGGATAATTTTAGTTTTAATATGAGTATTGAATAAAAAAAATTAAAAAAAACAATAAATTTGTGTGTAGAGCAATGAAATGACCTAATGCATGGCTTTCGACACTTGGGGATCATGACTTCATAGTTGTCTATCCCAGAGTTAGTAATTTTATCTCTATTTTTGGTAATTTGATTTTGTTTTTGATTGAGTTAACTCAAGATGATGCTTGAGTATGTGGGCTTCACTTCGTGCCCTAAGGCCATTGAGCCCGTGAGTCATCGGCAAAGTCTCGTTACAGGGGTTGAATCTTTTGAGTGCAATTTCAACTACCATGGAAAAATTGCAAAAAAGAAGAAAGAAAAATAATAAATTAAAAAAATACAATAAAAAAATTGAATACTCATCTTAATATTGAAATGTGATTCCACCCACCGTGTAACGCCCCGACCCCAGTTACCCAGAGTCGGTGCATTATTACATAACATTGGCATGATCACAAAAGATCAAGTCTCGAAAGACCGATTAGTTTAGTAGCCTTGGAAACACTAGATATATTCATAAAGTTTACATTACATCAATAAGTGGAAAACTACAACAACATATTGTCTTCATATCCCCTCATACTATCCCTATAGGTCATTTATAAAATACTTCTTCACATCCTGGGGAAAATAAAACATTGAAAGGGGTGAGCTCAGATGCTCAGTAAGGATAACAATATAGCAGAAACTTTCATAAATAAACATAAAAATTTAAGGCAATGTATAACTAAAAAAAAGCCTTTTAAACTTGAAGTTCAGCATAATATGGCAAGGATAAAATGAAATAATTCCATTTAATTATTCGCATGAAGATTCTACTAGTCGAATAATCACATGAAAATATCAATAACCACTTTCATAATGACATAATGCAAAATTCCACACTATCACAACCACGTAGCCAAGGCCTCGTGCCGAGACTACAAATAGGATTTTGTCAAGGCCTCGTGCCAAGACACTATTTTGTCTCATGAGACCTACCGATGCATTGAGGAGCTATAGCGGGCTCCACCCGTCACTTACTAAGTCCAATGCATTCCTCATATGAACATGTTTAAACATAACATAAACATTCGTATTAAAACTAGCATACAAAATGTCAATACTCACAAACCATGAATGGTATAAAAATAGCACATCCACAGTCAAACATAACTCATTTGATACAATATGGAAGATTGTATTGTATCATATTAACCTCAATAGAGAATAATGAAGGATATTGACATAGATGAAAATAATCATGAAATCTATTAGAGAGAAATATCCCCCTTTTTCTTGAAATCATTTAAAAGTCACATTATCTGTCAAGAAGTCATTTAAAAATATATTTTTGAATCAAAGTGTCCCATACCACTTTGAAACTTTTAAAACTAATTTTAATTTTAAAACTTTAATGTCCATATAAATAAATCCTTAAAACTATTTTTAAAACATGGACATTAATGAGAAAGATTTAGAAGAATAAATATTTAAAACATTTAAAAATGATATTTGAGTTAGAGTTTCTAACCAAAAGAGAGACACTTGAATACAACTAATTGAGGTAATAAAAACTTTGTAATATCATGAGAATAAATGGATTCATGATATACTATGTCAAAGTACATTATATACACCATATAAAAGTGAATTGGCATATAACAACAAAGAAGTCTGAATAGAATGTAAATTGAGATGAAATCCCTTATAAAGACCGTATCCTTAGGTTAAGGATAAATCAACGACATAATTATGTGTGAAAAATATAAATACACTCAATATGATTGGATATTCAGTGTAAAAAAATCAAAGGACATTCACATATATTCTTGTAAAAGCAACACCAATGAATTTGATGTTTAACTCAACAAATCGAGATTGAGTAAAAATTAATCTTATCAAGTTCATACCGATGACTTGAGATTTTATCAGTGGAGTGATTATGTGTATCAAAAGTATATCCATATAAAGGGGAGTGGAAATTATGACATAATCAAATGAATATTGATTCCACACATAATCTTGGAGTAAAATAATCAATGAAGTATGCGTAAAGCCGAATGAGTGGAGATTGAAATTTCAAATTCCATTATCAATTTGGTAACTTACGAAACATACACCCATGAAATAAGGATCATAAAATGATGATATAATTATCCATAAATTAAAGTATATTACACAATGAATACAATCATGGTCAGTACACACACCACATACAATAAATAAGTGGTGAACAATGGAAATCCCACGGAATTAAAAGTGAGATAAGAAACCCCTTACTTTGTAATTTTTCCTTGGTCGATGGTAGGTTAACCTCTTGTATAATGGTGAAATAATTTTTATTGATTTATACAAGAATCATTTACATTAATATGATATCATATATGATCTTTTAACATAATATCTTAGTATTATCGTCATTTCAGGTGTTAACTTACTCATTTTCCTTTATATTCTTTGTTACGTAAGCCATGTTTGTTATGGATAGGTAATATCTTATTCATATACAGAATTATATCAATTCCTTAAACATTATTTTTAATCATTAAATGAGAATTATACTCAAATGGATATGATGGGTAATGAATCTCATCGCATTCGTGGAGATGATAGTCCATACGTACGCCCGAGCGACAATATCATTCTTTTGATATTAAAATAATATATAATTGGATGGTATATCATATATATACAGAATTATTATAATGTTATATTTATTATTTACATGAATTATACATCAATATTATACCCATCTAAATAATAATATATTGAATAACAATTACACCACAACATGGAGACAGTAGGCCGTACGTACGCACGTATGGTGAAATGTCATTCAAGGGATGGATAGAATAATGAATTTGTTTGTTCCATATTTATAATAACATCACAATATATAGAAGATACTGGACTTATTATTTTAGAATAGAAATAACAAAGAAAGAAAAAGTTGAAGAAGAAATGAACATGAAAGAGGGTGGTGAAAACATTACCTCTTCTTCAGGTTATTCCTTTTGATTTGATCAAAAGGGATCCTTAGGTTGGATTTATGATCAAACTAAGGCCTCTAGGTTGAAGTGAGGGAAGTTGGGAGGATATTTGGGCCGATTTTGGCTGAGCCAAATTGTAACACCCCAGCCCCATCTACCCAGAGTCGGTGCATTACTTCGTAACGTTGGCATGATCACAAAATATCAAGTCTCGAAAGACCGATTAGTTTAGTAGCCTTGGAAACACTAGATACATTCATAAGTCTTACATTACATCATGAAGTGAATAATTAATTACAAAGTATTCATATTCCACACTCATATCCTATTCTGACTATCCCTGCAGGTCATTCATAAAATACTTCTTCACATCCTGGAAAATATTAAAACATTGAAAGGGGTGAGCTCAGATGCTCAGTAAGGATAAAATTATAGCGGAAGATTTCATAAATAAACATTAACATTTAAGGAAATGTATAACTCAAACAAAAGCCTTTTAAACATGAACTTCAACATAATACGACAAAAGTAAAATGAGATAATGAAATTTACTTATTCACATGGATATTCTACTGGTCGAATAATCACATGCAATATCAATAACCACTTTCATAATGATGGAATGCATAATGCCAGACTATCATAACCACGTATCCAAGGCCTCGTGCCAAGACCAAAAATAAGATTTTGTCAAGGCCTCGTGCCAGGACACTAGTTTGTCTCATGAGACCTACCGATGCATCGAGGAGCTATAGAGGGCTCCACCCATCACTTATTAAGTCCAATGCATTCCTCATATGAATAGGTTTAAACATATCATAAACCATAACATAATCGTATCACATAAAACATGCATAAAGGAAACATAAAATTTCCACATTTCAATCACAAGATGTTAATAAAATATATTGATATAATAAAAACACTTTCAGAACCATTTTCAATACCAAAATAAAGGAAAATTAAAACTTTCTATTTGTTTTTCATTTTAAAAAAATTTATGGCTTGTAGAGGAAGCCGAAACTCAAATAATGGTCACGGCGACGGAGAAGTTGTTGTCACCGCATACGTAAGAAAAACATTCCTTTTTGTCGTTTAGTAAAAACTCTTTGTATAAAAAGATTCCTTTTGAATAAAATTAAAAGTCAAAGGGGTTTATACACCGTATAAATGAAAGTTGTGTATAAAACCAAATATGCCTCAATGAAAGGAGATTGAGACGATGTCCTTACAAAGATCATTTTTAAAATAAAATAGATCTATTATGTGTATTAATTATAAGTACACATAAATAAAGTACAAATAAAAGATATGACATAATAACATCATGACATAATTTGAAAGTAGGATATTAACCCAAAGAATGGAAATTGGGTTAAGAAATTCACTTACCTTGCGTCCTGTCTTGAATAGACCATTCTTTAACCTCCTGAATAATAAACTAGAGTTAATTTATAATTGCTTAAGAACCTTTTTCAAGTTGTTTATTCCTTTTATATCACTTATTACCATGTTATGAACATTATGTAATTATTTAAGTTAATAACAGTCGTTTTGTCGTTCTTTGGTACTTGAGTCAAAAATAAACTTCTTATAATTACAAGTTGTTCATGTGGTGAAATATCCATTATATCTAGAATTATATTCATGATGTAGATATCATATATATCATATATATCCAGTATATACATTAATTCATAATATTACGTAACATTTAGGGGTAAGAAATGAAATGCACCGTTCATGGAGACGGTAAGCCGTACGTACGCATGAATGCTACTTTCATTTCTATTTCATATTTAATGGAATGAAATCATAATTATATAAATGTATAATATAATTCCAGTATTATATAGTGTATAATACCATTTAATCCATCCTTTATAAATCCCACATATGGTATTAACGATTCAAATCACTTTGAGGGGGCGGTAGTCCGCACTTCCTAAAATGAAAATATCGCGTTTACCCATAATGGAAACCATAAAGGTATGACATAAATGAAAAATAAAAAATCATAAAGAAAAACAAAAACATAATATATATCATATATAAAAATATTTTCATCATAATGGCCACCATTAGAGGTGTTATATGAGTGTTGAACAATCATCATTTCGTGAGGCAAAAATTCGCCATCCACAGAAACAGTATGTTCTTTAACCATTAGATGTAGGTGTGTGTAAGTGTATCTCGAATCCTTCTTATAAAAACATCCTAGTATATTTATGATACTGTTGTTGTTACAAAATAAATGAATAAAAAGTGTTTAGGGGGTTGGAGAAGAAAAATAAAATAAAAGAACACAAGAGAAGACATTACCTTAAAATCGGGTAACTCTTTTTGATTTGAGCCAAAGGATTCCTTGGGAAGACTTCTGCCCAAATTGAGGCTTCTAAGAGTAAGGGAGGGAAGTTGGGAGAGTATTTGGGCATAGGTTGGCCGAGTCAAACGGCTTGAAAGTGTGAATAAGGTGGTAGTGGTGGGGGCCTTTTATAAGAGGAGAGAAGGGGCACTCTTGGAATGATTGAAATATTACATTATTATGAAATGATTTTTCAGATTCTAAAGGTCCCGCAGTGATATAATTCGAGGATAAGGTGATAAGGGTTCTAAATCTCTTCATCCAATAGGTTTTTGACAAGTTTAATCCTTATATTTTACATTATCCTTCCATTTTATTAAAATCGTTAATTAATGAGGTAATCGATGCATCATCATGTTGTCATAAATAATTTAATTTATTTAATGTCTAAAAATTATAAAAAAAATATTATTATGTATGAAATCTTTTTATCTTTCTAATGAATATTTATAGTAAAAAATATGACTTGTATAACCCCATTAAAAAATTGTTTTATTAAAACAACTGTTGTTTGTGACCTTTTTATTTTAACATTAAATAAAAAGTTATTTATGTCCTTTTCCTACCAAAGTGGCTCCATGGGGTCCCCAAGTTGACCCATGTATTTTCCTGGTCGGCTATGACACATCCAATAGTGTTTGGACAAGTTTAAAGGTCATTCCATATTTTTATAATACTATTCTTACCTTAAATTTCACTAATTACCTTTAATCGCGATTAATTAAACTTAAAAGCTACTATTCACAAAAAAATTATTTTAATTCCATTGAACCACATTTTACTTTCTAATGACAACCATGTATGTCGGATTTTTGAAAATCAAATCACAGAAGTGGTAATGTTTCATTTAAACGAAAAATCAGTTTTTTAACTACCACTTAGTGGTTTCACTATTCATCAAAATTGAAGTTTTTCAGAACAATGCCAAAATTTCACCCTAAGCTATAATTGATATTCCGAATCTAAAAATGATGTATATTTTAAAAAATTCCAAACATATAAGTTGCATTAATTAATTTTATAATTAATTCCCGCTGTCACATCAAATAGCGTGTTTTTAAGAAACAATATATATCAAAAGATTGACAATTGTTTATGTCCAATTTCAATGTTATATTAATTCTAATGACCACCATTGGATAAAATAGTAAAAATATATTCTAATTATACTTTAAAACCACTAAATAGTATAATTTATCACTATAAATTATTTTTATTAAAAAAGTTGTTTTTAAGTATTTTTCACTATTCATAAAAATTTGGAAGTTCTCAGAAAAATACCAAAAATTCAACATAGGCTAATTTTGATATTACGAATCCAAAAATGAAGTCCATTTTGAAATGTAAAATATATATAATTTCAAAAAGTGATTATTACTATTCATAACTGCTACTTTTATTGGTCGCGGTGTGTTAGAACTCGAGGTTGCGTACAACACACACTGCTCTATTATTCAAAGAGGAGCGTACCATGGAAGCTTGGGGTGTTACATTCTCCCCTCTTTCAATAAATTGCGTCCTCGCAATTTAAAATTTTTCTTTGAAAATAAAAGGTTGAAAATAGAAAATACCTTTGTGGAAAACCCACATCGGAAATAATGTTAATAAAAATATATCTTTAAAAGAAAGAAAGATAAGTAGAAAGGTCACCCGAGATATCCCATAATAGGATTCTATGAAAATATGGATATGGAAGAAAAACAAACCATCAAGGTCTGATGGAGAGTTGTAGAAAACTGGATTAGGAGAAAGTTAACCATAAGAAAATCACAAACTTGTGATTGGTTAAACGGTCATTGAATCCCTAGTTGGAAAAGTTAACCGGCAACGTTTTTGTTTTAAGTTACCTTTTATAAATATGAGGAATTTATTTAGGAGATTTACTAAGAACGTAAGGGGATATACATACTTGTCATGTAGACTTTCATTATTTAATAAATTTTTACCACAAACCCATATTTCACTCTAAAAGGTAATAGAACTCGAAAATATTCTATTTATCATAATTGTATAAGGTTCCAAATATTAACACATACCATTTAGATTAGTAAAATTTTTTGTAATAACCAGGGAATTCATGTAGGCTAGTGGTAGGTAATAAAGGCCTGTCGCACTATGGTTGTGGGTTCGATTCCTGCAACTTTGTCCGACGTGACGGGTTATGCCCCACCCTGCAGGTTGTCCTTTTCCTAAAAATATAGTATTATAGTATTCCAAAAATAATCTTCAGAAATGTTTTAACCTTAAATAATACTATTCAAAGTTCAACTTAATCCATTCCAACCTTTATAGTTATCCAAAATACCTCTGTCCAGACTTTCTCTAAAAGGTCTCTAAATTCCAAAATCAATTGTAACATCAGATTCCCCAAACAAAGTAATGTTTCTCTTATTGTCACATACTAAAATTATGATTTCCTTCATCATATTAAAACCTTAATGATAACAACAAGTACTGCAGTACAATCCTTATATATATATATCACATTATTATAATAACCAGAATATAATCCATGAGTCCAAAAGAACCAATACATTAATTATTCCGCTTCAACTGTAGTAACAGCATAAGATTGTCCTTGATCCCTTGGCCTTTTCTGAGGTAAGTTTCCCTGACGCTTAGGACATTCATTTGCATAATGCCCCATTTCTCTACAATTTTATCATTCAACATTGATAGCCTCTTTGTTTCCCTTGCAATCACGCGCTTGGTGACCTTTTTATCCACATTTATAACAAACTCCCATTCCTTTTAGGCAAGTACCAGGGTGATTCTTCCCACAATTATCACATAATGGAAAATCCTTCTTTCCCTTTTTCCCTTTATCAGTCTCTTGTTCCACAGTTCTCTTCTTCTGTTTCTTTACTTTATTGTCATAAGATTTAGAGAATTTCTTTTCTATCTTGATAGCACATGAGACAATGTCTTCATATGACGAGAAGGTTTGTGAGACTAATGCTCGACGAAGAAATGTTTTTAACCCATCAAAGAAACGATTAATCCTACTTCTTGGGTTACGTATATAATCTGCTGCATGCCTCGCAAACCTTGTAAAGTTAGCCTCATATTTTGCGACATTCTCATCATACTTCTGCCTCAGACTTAGAAATTGCCTTTCCATATCGCTCGATGGTCATGAGGAAAGTATTTTTCTAATAAAATCCCTTTGAACTCTCTCCATTCCATACTTGATACTTCTTCATCTTCCTTCGTGTTTTGAATCAGCGACCTCCATTGATCAGCATCTCCAGTGAGGCGATAGACTGCCATGACAACCTTCTCCCTTTCGCTACTCCCCAAGGCATGGAATATTTTCTCTAAGGAGTTTATCCATTTCTCATCTATTAATGTATTTATACCCCCATTAAATGTTGGTGGTTGTTGCCTCATGATGCAGTCTAACATTGATCCTCCACGTTGCGGATCAGGGTGCTCCATACGAGTAAGGTTATTATTCATAACCTGGGTGAGTTGTCCCAGTATGGTAATAAGTTGATCAGCACCAGTTGTATCTCCAGCTCCACAATAATTATCTTGAGCAGGAGGAAAATCCCTACACGGAGTGCGTGCATTGATATGGTTTCCATTCCTTCCACTAGGCGCCATTTCTAAACAATGGCATACACTAGATTAGTTTATGAATCAAAATACATAATTCCATACTTGTAAAACACTTAAAACTAATTGAACTATTTATGGATATAATCCATAATCATAAAAAAAATTTCTTTAAGGAAGTATATAATCATAACCCTTCATAGTGGTTTGTAAATAAAATGAGAATTATCCTAAGCATATCCCCCGGGAGTGTCGTAACCAAGAGTGCATCAAGGCCCGTTGTCGTGCACCAGTTCCCGTTCGAGTCTAGATCAAAGCGGTGTTTTCGGGTTTTACCCCTAGGTACATCTGTGCCAGAGCCGCCTCTACCTGCTCGTATCCAGACATGGAGTATTGCTCGGAAAACTCACAAAATCTCAATAATACCAAAATTCTAGGAAGTTATTCTATACTAATCCTCAAAGTCTATCTTTGGGCTGTGTCCTCTAATTAGAGTTCATCTAAATCTAACTTCCCAGGTTAGTACTAAACTGCCTCTGATACCAACTGTAACGCCCCAGCCCCAGCTACCCAGAGTCGGTGCATTACTTCGTAACATTGGCATGATCACAAAAGATCAAGTCTCGAAAGACCGATTAGTTTAGTAGCCTTGGAAACAATAGATACATTCATAAGTCTTACATTACATCATAAAGTGAAAAACTAATAACAAAGTCTTCATAGTCCACACTCATATCCTCTTCTGACTATCCCTGCAGGTCATTCATAAAATACTTCTTCACATCCTGGAAAATATTAAAACATTGAAAGGGGTGAGCTCAGATGCTCAGTAAGGATAACAATATAGTGTAATCTTTCATAAATAAACATTAACATTTAAGGCAATGTATAACTAAAACAAAAGCCTTTTAAACATGAACTTCAACATAATATGGCAAAAGTAAAATGAGATAATGCCATTTACTTTTTCACATGGATATTCTGCTGGTTGAATAATCACATGCAATATCAATAACCACTTTCATAATGATGGAATTCATAATGCCAGACTATCATAACCACGTATCCAAGGCCTCGTGCCAAGACCAAAAATAAGATTTTGTCAAGGCCTCATGCCAAGACACTAGTTTTTCTCATGATACCTACCGATGCATCAAGGCGCTATAGCGGGCTCCACCCGTCACTTATTAAGTCCAAGGAATTCCTCATATGAATAGGTTTAAACATATCATAAACCATAACATAATCGTATCACATAAAACATGCATAAAGGAAACATAACATTTCCACATTTCAATCACAAGATGTCAATACAACATATTGATATAATAAAAACACTTTCAAAACCATTTTCAATACCAAAATAAAGGAAAATTAAAACTTAGTATTTGTTTTTCATTTAAAAATAAGTTATGGCTTATAGAGGAAGCCGAAACTCAAATAATGGTCACGACGGTAGAGAAGTCGTTTTCGCCGCATACGTAAGAAAAACATTCCTTTTTTTTCATTTAGTAAAAACGCTTTGTATAAAAAGATTCCTTTTGAATAAAAGTAAAAGTCAAAGGGGTTTATACACCGTATAAATGAAAGTTGTGTATAAAACCAAATATGCCTCAATGAAAGGAGATTGAGACGAAGTCCTTACAAAGATCATTTTTAAAATAAAATAGATCTATTATGTGTATTCATTATAAGTACACATAAAGAAAGTACAAATACAATATATGACATAATAACATCATGACATAATTTGAAAGTAGGAGATTAACCCAAATAATGGAAATTGGGTTAAGAAATTCCCTTACCTTGCGTCCTGTCTTGAATCGACCATTCTTTAACCTCCTGAATAATAAACTAGAGTTAATTTATAATTACTTAAGAACCTTTTTCAAGTTTTTTATTCCTTTTATATCACTTATTACCATGTTATGAACATTATGTAATTATTTAAGTTAATAACGGTCGTTTTGTCGTTCTTTGGTACTTGAGTCAAAAATAAACTTCTTATAATTACAAGTTGTTCATGTGGTGAAATATCCATTATATCCAGAATTATATTCATGATGTAGATATCATATATATCATATATATCTAGTATATATATTCATTCATAATATTGCGTAACATTTAGGGGTAAGAAATGAAATGCACCGTTCATGGAGACGGTAAACCGGACGTACGCATGAACGCTACTTTCATTTCTATTTTGTATTTACTGGAATGAAATCATAATGATATAAATGTATAATATAATTCCAGTATAATATAGTGTATAATACCATTTACTCCATCCTTTATACATCCCACATATGGTATTAACGATTTAAATCACTTTGAGGGGGCGGTAGTCCGCACTTCCTAAAATGAAAATATCGCGTTTACCCATAATGGAAACCATAAAGGTATTCCATAAATGAAATATAAAAAATCGTAAGGAAAACAAAAACATAATATATATCATATATAAAAATAGTTTCATCATAATGGCCACCATTAGAGGTGTTATATGAGTGTTGAACAATCATCGTTTCGTGAGGCCAAAATTCTCCATCCACAGAAATAGTATGTTCTTTAACCATTAGATGTAGGTGTGTGTAAGTGTAGCTCTAATACCTCTTATAACAAAATCCTAGTATATTGAGGATACTGGTGTTGTTACAAAAGAAATGAATAAAAAGTGTTTAGGGGGTTGGAGAAGAAAAATAAAATCAAAGAACACAAGAGAAGACATTACCTTAAAATTGGGTAACTCTTTTTGATTTGAGCCAAAGGCTTCCTTGGGAAGACTTCTGCCCAAAGTGAGGCTTTTAAGAGTAAGGGAGGGAAGTTGGTAGAGTATTTGGGAATAGGTTGGCCGAGCCAAATGGCTTGAAAGTGTGAATAAGGTGGTAGTGGTGGGGGCCTTTTATAAGAGGAGAGAAGGGGCACTCTTGGAAAGATTGAAATATTACATTATTATGAAATAATTTTTCAGATTATAAAGGCCCCACAATGATATATTTCGAGGATAAGGTGATAAGTGTTCTAAATATCCTCATCCAATAGGTTTTTGACAAGTTTAATCCTTAGATTTTACATTATCTTTCCATTTTATTAAAATCGTTAATTAATGAGGTAATCGCTGCATCATCATGTTGTCATAAATAATTTAATTTATTTAATGTATAAAAATTATAAAAAAAATATCATTATGTAGGAAATATTTTTATATTTCTAATGAATATTTATAGTAAAAAATATGACTTGTATAACCCCATTTAAAAATTGTTTTAGTAAAACAACTCTTGTTTGTGACCTTTTTATTTTAACATTAAATAAAAAGTTATTTATGTCCTTTTCCTACCAAAGTGGCTCCATGGGGTCCCCAAGTTGACCCATGGATTGTCTTGGTCGGCCATGACACATAAAATAGTGGTTGGACAAGTGTAAAGGTCATTCCATATTTTTATAATACTATTTTTACCTTAAATTTCACTAATTACCTTTAATCGCGATTAATTAAACTTAAAAGTTACTATTCACCAAAAAAATATTTTAATCCCATTGAACCACATTTTACTTCCTAATGACAACCATGTATGTAGGATTTTTGAAAATCAAATCACAGAAGTGGTAATGTTTCATTTAAACGAAAAATCAGTTTTTTAACTACCACTTAGTGGTTTAACTATTCATCAAAAATTGAAGTTTTTCAGAACAATGCCAAAATTTCACCCTAAGCTATAATTTATATTCCGAATATAAAAATGATGTCTATTTTACAAAATTCCAAACATATAAGTTTCATTAATTAATTTTATAATTAATTCCCGCTGTCACAACAAATAGCGTGTTTTTAAGTAACAATATATATCAAAAGATTGACAATTGTTTATGTCCAATTTCAATGTTATATTAATTATAATGACCAGCATTGGATAAAATAGTAAAAATATATTCTAATTATACTTTAAAAACACTCAATAGTATAAGTTATCACTATAAATTATTTTGATTAAAAAAGTTGTTTTTAAGTATTTTTCACTATTCATAAAAATTGGAAGTTCTCAGAAAAATACCAAAAATTCAACATAGGCTAATTTCGATATTAAGAATCCAAAAATGAAGTCCATTTTTAAATGTAAAATATATATAATTTCAAAAAGTGGTTATTACTATTCATAACTGCTACTTTTATTGGTCGCGGTGTGTTAGAACTCGAGGTTGCGTACAACACACGCTGCTCTATTATTCAAAGAGGAGCGTACCATGGAAGCTTGGGGTGTTACACAAATGGATTTGAAGGTGTGAATTAATGAGAAGGGGGAGTGCCCTTTTATAAGAGGGGTGAGGGGATTTTTTGGGAAAGCTAGAAATATTATTTTATAATAAAATCATATTCGGTTTCTAATGGCTCCAAAGTAGATTATTTAAAGGTTAAGGTGGGGATAGGTCGAAAACAACTCAACCAATAGATTTTAGACAGGTTTGGGTCACAATATTAACCTTATCTTTTAGTTTTAACTCTTAGTTATTTAGTTTGACATTTACCACGTCTCTTTGTATTTTTATATTATATGGTTAATAAACTTACTATAAACTTCCAAGAAACCCTCAAGTGGTCCATTAATGATACAACTATCATGATAAAAGTTATTTGGCCGAGCCTTAGATTTTTAGAAATAAAATTTGAATTAATAATATAATTTTTTTTAAAAAACTCTTTTATGTCAATTTTGACACTATTTGGAATTTGATTTTTGTGAAAATCATAACAACATGATTACTTAGAAAAAAGTTAATTAAATCAATCCTAACATGTCAAATTATCCTATAAAATTAGTTTAATTAATAAAAGTCTCATATTACATTTATTTCGATATTTAAAATACCAATTATTTTAATATTTCATTAATTCGGTAATTACTGCATCACCATTGTGTCATACATAAAATAAATAATTTAATGTCTAAAAATTATAAATAAAATACCATCATGTAGCAAATCTTTTTATCTTTCTAATGAATATTTATAATTGAATTTATCTTATGTATAACACTATATTAAAAATGTTTTAGTAATTAAACTTTGATTTTAACTCTTTTAACTCTTCTTTGAATTAAATAATAATAAATGTCCTAATCTAATCCAAGTGGACCTAAATGAAAATATTTTATTCCTAAGGTTTTTTTGGTCGAGATACACTTGTCCAATAGAATTAGTATATTTGTTAGGGTAATATTAATATCAATTTTACCCTTAATTACCCAATTTACTTTTAACCGCGGTAAATAAAAGTAAAAAGTTACTATTCACCAAAAATTATTTTTATCTTATTGAACCACATTTTACTCCTTGATATTAACCGTGTCTCTCAGATTTTCAAAATTTCACTCACAGAAACTGTAAAATTAAGTTTTATGTAAATTTCCAAATTCTCCTAGGAGGTGGGTAAAAGACGGTGAAAAGTTCAATAAAATTTTTATATATCTAAAATTATTCTAAACTAATTTCAATGAATTACATTGAACTTATATAGGTATTATGTATCTATTTTTACCTTAATTAAATTTAAATAAAATAAATAATTATTTAAATAAAAATTCGGTTCTAAACTATAACTCAGTTTTTTTCACTATTCATCAAAAATTGAAAGTTTTCAGAAAAATACTAAAAATTCGGCCTAAGATATATTTGATATTATGAATTAAAAAATGATGTCTATTTTACCCAATTCAAAACATATAAGTTGCATTAATTAATTTAAAAATTAATTCCCGTTGTCAAAACAAATAGCGTGTTTTTAAGAAATAATAACTATCAAAAGATTGACACTTGTTTATGTCTGGTTTAAATGTGAAATTACGTCCAATGACCAAAATTGTATTAAATGGTAAAAATATATAATAAATATACTTTAAAACCACTAAAATTCATAATTTATCACTCTTAATTATTTCGATTAAAAAAGTTGTTTTTAATTAAAATTTAGTAATTTTCACTATTCATCAAAATATGAAAGTTATCCAAAAAGTACCAAAATTGTACCCTAAGCTAATTTTGATATTACGAATCCAAAAATGAAGTCCATTTTGAAAGATAAAATTTATAAATTTTCAAAAAGTAGGTATTACTATTCATAACGGCTAGTTTGATTGGTTGTGGTGTGTTAGAATCTCGAAGTTGCGTACAATGCAAGCCATTGCATTATTCAAAGGGAAACGTACCATGGAAGCTTGTGGTGTTACATTCTCCCCTCCTTCAATAAATTGCGTCCTCGCAATTTTTAAAATTGGGATTGAGAATATAATGGAAAGTCTCACATCGGAAAAAGAGTCAATAAAACTATCACTTTAAATCAAAGAAAGAGAGGTATAAAGGTCACCCAAGATAACCCATACTAGGATTCCATGTAGGAAAATATGGATATGGACGATAAACTAAGTGTCAAGTTATGATGGAGAGGGATAGAAAACATGATCAGGAGAAAGTTAACAACAAGAAAACCAAAAACTTGTGTCAGGACAAACGGTAATTAGTCTCCCAGCAGGAAAAGTAAACAGACAAATTTTTTTGTTTTAAGTTACATTAAATAAGGACGAGGAATTAATTTATGATATTGAATAAGAACATAAAGAGATATACTTACTTTTTAAGTTGAGTTTCATTCTTTAATAATTTTTTACCACTAACTCATTTTTTTTGAACAATGAGTATTCAAGAAGACTTGGTCACACTGGAAGAGCTATAATAAACTTCTATAGAATAACATGATCCAATTAGGATAAACTATATATTTACCTTGTCTTTAGAGATTAATCATAATCAAAATGGTTAGTATAAGATCCGATGATCCCCCAAATGGATATTCCATTAGAGAAAAAAAACACTAATCTTAATTCTAAAATTAAACCAACAATGCCCTAAAGTTAAATAAATACCATTCAATAATCAATTATCCTTAAAATCCTTCAATATAATCCAAACTAATATTGAAACCCAAAACTTATAAGAATTTTGTTATGTAGTCTTCCACGTTAAATTGTATCTCCATATGACATCAACTACTCTTAAAGTAACATACTTAAAAGTAATTAACCTAATCACATATTCTTTATTATAGGTTAATCATTTCCATAAATAACCCAAATCACTATAAATAAACAATAAAAACATAGATAAAAATCCACCATTACTCATCAAATGAAATCCCATAGTATTCTATTTTCCTAGGACATATAGTGTTCCCAACAAAGCGAACATCTTCCAAAATAACATTTATCACTTAATAACCAAATCATTTTCCTATACTAAGGGTATTCATTTGATAAGACATAAGATCCCAAATCAACTTATTATTGATTAATAAAATCATTTAACTAAAATAATAGTCACACTAACCAGGGACTGCACGTAGTCCAGTGGTAGGCGATAAATCCCAATCGCACTTTGGTTGTGGGTTCAATTCCCACAGGTTTGTTTGACACGACGAGTTGTCACATGGTCTGTGTGTTATCTCTTTTCAAAAACTATATTTTATAACATTACCAAAATGAGATAAATTACTCAAAATAACCATAACATAAATTAACCACAAATTTTATCTCATACCTTTCATTTTCATCCCAAAATAACTTGTAATTGCCTCAAACCCAATGATCATATAAAACCAAATGGTTATTTATAACTATATCCACAATAGAAATAACAATCCTTCCTCAAATATAATTCTCACATGGAAAACTTCTGGGTTACAAATACAAGAGAAAATTCTTCCAAAGTAATCCCATCAATAAAGAGCACTAACACTTTTAAACATTTCACCATCCACTTATTTCCACATAGGTTCTTCATCATATGTTCCTTGGGTTCCCACATTTCCTCTTCCATCTTATGATTTGTCCATATAACTTTTACCAGACGATTCATCCGGTTTCTCAACACTTGATCTTTGGTATGAAGAATTCTGATAGGCTCTTCACAATAAGATAGATCAAGTTCCAGTTCTAATTCTTCATAGGTGAGTACATGCGTTGGGTCAGGCATGTATTTTGTCACTAGTGATATGTGGAACACATCATGAAATCTGGAGAGACTAGGCAGAATTGCCTTTTAGTAGAATGTGTTCATGTGTCACAATGGTACCTCAGGAATTTTTCAAAATCATCTAATTCTTTTACCCAAAAACTCCTCATCCATCTTGGATTATATCGATGGAAGCATTGATGAATCATAAAAAAATAGGTATTTCTTATATATAATTTTGAGACATCGTCTTTAACATGTTTTTTTAGAAAAATTATTACTGTTTCATCTTCAAATATTTCAAAATAAGGTATTTGTAATTCAGTTTCTATATATCCCAAAAGGCATAAATATATAATTTGATACATATAGGCTGCTCGAAGGTCTCTCTCTTTTGCAGCATCTAGAAAATCATTTAGTGCATCGTAATTTTGAGATAAAGTGAAGAATTTGAAAAGACCCTGATGGTACTTCCCATGCTTAGCATGGTAAGAAAGTTGAGAGCGTAATATTATCCCATAGTCGATACTTGATCCTTAAAAGAATCATGCAATGCTAGAGGTATTGGATGTCTCATAAAGTTGTCTGCATGTAACTTGGACATTTGAAAAAGTTTCAACGTCATCTGCGCATGAATTTTGGATAATAATTGTAAGTAGTTATTCAGGAAGAGAGAGAAGAGTTATTAGTGATCTTTCTCCCTCCATGTTTTAACTAAAAAAAAATAAAATACAATTAGGGTGTTTGAATACTTATCTAATAAGAATGTAAAAAAAATTAGACATAATAGGATAATCTTGTAATTGAACAATATATCCTAACTTGGGGTACCCTATGTTAAAATCTAGGTTATCCACTATCTATTTCCCGACATATATTCTTAGGGGAATTTTTTTCCCTTTATAATGGTTCATACTAATCTTGTGAATTTACCAAAACATATCCCCCGGGAGTGTCGTAACCAAAAGTGTAGCAAGGCCCGTTGTCGTGCACCAGTTCCCGTTTGAGTCAAGCTCAAAGCGGTGTTTTCGGGTTTTACCCCTAGGTACATCTGTGCCAGATCCGCCTCTACCTTCTCGTATCCAGACATGGATGTATTTCTTGGATAACTCACAAAATATCTATCATACCAAAATTCTAGTATGTTCTTCTATACTAATCCTCAAAGTCTATCTTAGGGCTGTGTGATCTAATCAGAGTGTATCTAAATCTAGCTTCCAAAGTTTGTACTAAACTTCCTCTGATACCAACTGTAATGACCCGACCCCAGTTACCCAGAGTCGGTGCATTATTACATAACATTGGCATGATCACAAAAGATCAAGTCTCGAAATAATGATTAGTTTAGTAGCCTTGGAAAAACTATATATATTCATAAAGTTTACATTACATGAATAAGTGAAAAACTACAACAAAATATTGTCTTCATATCCCCACATACTATCCCTATAGGTCATTCATAAAATACTTCTTCACATCCTAGGAAAAATAAAACATTGAAAGGGGTGAGCTCAGATGCTCATTAAGGATAACAATATAGTGGAAACTTTCATAAATAAACATAAAAATTTAAGGCAATGTATAAGTAAAACAAAAGCCTTTTAAACTTGAACTTCAGCATAATATGGAAAGGATAAAATGAAATAATTCCATTTACTTATTCACATGGATATTTTACTAGACGAATAATCACATGAAAATATCAATAACCACTTTCATAATGACAGAATGCATAATGCCATACTATCATAACCACGTATCCAAGGCCTCGTGCCGAGACTACAAATAAGATTTTGTCAAGGCCTCGTGCCAAGACAATAGTTTGTATCATGAGACCTACCTATGCATCAAGGAGCTATAGCGGGCTCCACCCGTAACTTACTAAGTCCAATGCATTCTTTATATGAACAGGTTTAAACATAACATAAACATTTGTATTAAAACTAGCATACAAAATGTCAATACTTTAACCACAAACCATGAATGGTATAAAAATAGAACATCCACAGTCCAACATAACTCATTTTATACAATATGGAAGATTTTATTTTATCATATTATCCTCAATAGTTATAATGAAGGATATTGACATAGATGAAAATAATCATCAAATCTATTAGAGAGAAATATCCCCCTTTTTCTTGAAATCATTTAAAAATCACATTATTTGTCAAGAAGCCATTTAAAAATAGATTTTTGAATCAAAGTATCCCATACCACTTTGAAACTTTTAAAAGTAATTTTAATTTTAAAACTTTAATGTCGATATAAATAAATCCTTAAAACTATTTTTAAACATGGACATTAATGTGAAAGATTTAGAATAATAAACCATTAAAACATTTAAAAATGATATTTGAGTTAGAGTTTCTAACCAAAAGAGAGACACTTGAATACAAATAATTGAGGTAATAAAAACACTGTAATATCATGAGAATAAAGGGATTCAGGATATACTATGTCAAAGTACATTATATACACCATATAAAAGTGAATTGGCATATAACAACAAAGAAGTCTCAATGGAATGTAAATTGCGATGAAATCCCTTATAAAGACCGTATTCTTAGGTTAAGGATAAATCAACGACATAATTATGTGTGAAAAATATAAATACACTCAATATGATTGGATATTCAGTGTAAAACAATCAAATGAAATTCACACATATTCTTGTAAAAGCAACACCAATGAATTTGATGTTTAACTCAACAAATCGAGATTGAGTAAAAATTAATCTTATCAAGTTCATACCGATGACTTGAGATTTTATCAATAGAGTGATTATATGTATCAAAAGTATATCCACATAAAGGGTAGTGGAAATTATGACATAATCAAATGAATAGTGATTCCACACATAATCTTGGAGTAAAATAATCAATGAAGTATGCATAAAGCCGAATGAGTGGAGATTGAAATTTCAAATTCCCTTATCTATTTGGTAACCTACGAAACATACACCCATGAAAGGAGGATCATACAATGATGATATAATTATCCATAAATTAAAGTATATTACACAATTAATACAATCATGGTCAGTACACACACCACATACAATAAATAAGTGGTGAATAATGGAAATCCCACAGAATTAAAAGTGAGATAAGAAACCCCTTACTTTGTACTTTTTCCTTGGTAGATGGTAGGTTAACCTTCTTTATAATGGTGAAATAATTTTTATTGAATTATACAAGAATCATTTACATTAATATGATATCATATATGATCTTTTAACATAATATCTTAGTATTATCGTCATTTCGGGTGTTAACTTACTCATTTTCCATTGTATTCTTTGTTATGTAAGCCATGTTTGTTATGGATAGGTTATATCTTATTCATATACAGAATTATATCAATTCCTTAAACATTATTTTTAATCATTAAATGATAATTATACTCAAATGGATATGATGGGGAATGAATCTCATCACGTTCGTGGAGACGGTAGTCCGTACGTACGCACGAGCGACAATATCATTCGTTTGATATTAAAATAATATATAATTGGATGGTATATCATATATACAGAATTATTATAATTTTATATTTATTATTTACATGAATTATACATCATTATTATACCCATATAAATAATAATATATTGAATAACAATTACACCACAACGTGGAGACGGTAGGCCGTACGTACGTACATATGGTGACATGTCATTCAAGGGATGGATAGAATAATGAATTTGTTTGTTCCATATTTATAATAACATCACAGTATATATAATATACTAGAGTTATTATTTTAGAATAGAAATAACAAAGAAAGAAAAAGTTGAATAATAAATGAACATGAAAGAGGGTGGTGAAAACATTACCTCTTCTTCGGGTTCTTCCTTTTGATTTGATCAAAAGGGCTCCTTAGGTTGGATTTCTGATCAAACTAAGGCATCTAGGTTGACGTGATGGAATTTGGGAGAATATTTGGGCAGAGTTTGGCCAAGCCAAATGGATTTGATGGTGTTAATTAATGAGAAGGGGGAGTGCCCTTTTATAAGAGGGGTGAGGGGCTCTTTTGGAAAAGCTAGAAATATTATTTTATAATGAATCCATATTCGGTTTCTAATGGCTCAAAAGTAGATTATTTAAAGTTTAAGGTGGGGATAGGTCGAAAAAAACTCAACCAATAGATTTTAGACAGGTTTGGGTCACATTATTAACCTTATCTTTTAGTTTTAACTCTTAGTTAAATAGTTTGACATTTACCATGTCTCTTTGTATTTTTATATTATATGGTTAATAAACTTACTATAAAGTTCCAAGAGACCCCCAAGTGGTCCATTAATGATACACCTATCATGATACAAGTTCTTTGTCCGAACCATAGATTTTTAGGAATATAATTTGAATTAATAATATAATATTTGTTTTAAAAACTCTTTTATGTCAATTTTGACACTATTTGGAATTTGAATTTTGTGAAAATTATAACAGCATGATTACTTCCAAAAAAGTTAATTAAATCAATAATAACATGTCAAATTATCCTATAAAATTAGTTTAATTAATAAAAGTCTCAAATTACATTTATTTCGATATTTAAAATATCAATTATTTTAATATTTAATTAATTCGGTAATTACTGCATCACCATTGTGTCATACATAAATTAAATTATTTAATTTCTAAAAATTATAAATAAAATACCATTATGTAGGAAGTATTTTTATATTTATAATGAATATTTACAATTGAATTTATCGTATGTATAACCCTATATTAAAAATGTTTTAGCAATTAAACTTTGATTTTAACTCTTTTAACTCTTCTTTCAATTAAATAATAATAAATGTACTAATCTAATCCAAGTGGACCTAAATGATAATATTTTATTCCTAAGGTTATTTTTGGTCGAGATACACTTTTCCAATAGAATTAGGACATGTGTTAGGGTAATATTAATATCATTTTTACCCTTAATTACCCTATTTACTTTTAACTGTGGTAAATAAAAGTAAAAAATTACTATTCACCAAAAAATATTTTTATCTTATTGAACCACATTTTACTCCTTGATATTAACCGTTTCTCTCGGATTTTCAAAATTCCACTCACAGAAGTGGTAAAATTAAGTTTTATGTAAATTTCCAAATTCTCCTAGGAGGTGGGTAAAAGACGGTGAAAAGTTCAATAAAATTTTTATATATCTAAAATTATTCTAAACTAACTTCAATGAATTACATTGAACTTATATAGGTATTATGTATCTATTTTGACCTTAATTAAATTTAAATAAAATAAATAATTATATAAATAAAAATTCGGTTTTAAACTTTAACTCGGTATTTTTCACTATTCATCAAAAATTGAAAGTTTTCAGAAAAATACCAAAAATTCGGCCTAAGATATATTTGATATTATGAATTCAAAAATGATGTCTATTTTACCCAATTAAAAACATATAATTTACATTAATTAATTTAAAAATTAATACCCATTGTCAAAACAAATAGTGTGGTTTTAAGAAATAATAACAATGAAAAGATTGACACTTTTTTATGTCTGGTTTAAATGTGAAATTACGTCCAATGATCAAAATTGTATTAAATGGTAGAAATATATTCTAAATATACTTTAAAACTACTCAAAATTTTAATTTATCACTATTAATTATTTCGATTAAAATTTTTTTTTTTAATTAAAATTTAGTAATTTTCACTATTCATCAAAATATGAATGTTTTCCGAAAAGTACCAAAATTTCACCATGAGCTAATTTCGATATTACGAATCCAAAAATGAAGTCCATTTTGAAAGATAAAATTTATAAAATTTCAAAAAGTAGGTATTACTATTCATAACGGCTAGTTTGATTGGTTGTGGTGTGTTAGAATCTCGAAGTTGCGTACAATGCAAGCCATTGCATTATTCAAAGGGAAAAATACCGTGGAAGCTTGGGGTGTTATGCAGTGCTTCCATAATTTCCCTCTTGAATAAAGATGAACCCCCCATGTCTAATGCGATGCACAACACATCATTACTCTTAATTGATACCGGATGAAATATGGCGATGAATTTCAACAAAAGAATGGACTTGGGATTGGGATCTGCTTATGAAACTATCTTTTATTAAAATATTTTGATGGGTTTCATGATTTTTTGGTATAATGATTTTTGGTGATCATTGTGTATTAAAATGTTTTTGGAAAAGGGAATTCGAATTTCATATTGGTGAGATATATTTTGCTCGGTACTAGAAAAACTCAAGTTGGGGGTGTGATTAGCCACTAAGTGAGTCTAATAATAATTTTTAATTTATATAATATTCATGTGATTTATTATTCATAAACACCATTTTAGTGCATTTTACACTTTGAACATCATTTCACATTATGATTGTAATTCCTTCTTAAAATGCACCATTATGTGGTACATTTTTTAACATCATTTAAAGTACACAATGATCTTGATTTTATTTTCAAATTTTATTTTCAGTTTTCTAATTATATTGGGAACATTTCATATTTTAGGAGTGTTGGAAGATCCATATTGTAAGACCACCAAAATGGGATTTCATGCAAACAATTATAGAGAAGTCAGATTGGACACCAGCCCACTAATAAGAATTTGGGGCGCAACATACAAGCCCAATAAATCCCAACTTTCTAGGGATGCTATAATACATGTAGAGGAATAAATCATTCTTCATAAGCCAGTGCTAATTTGGCCTCCAAGGTGGTTATTAATGCGGCCCAATTTGGAGGTAAAATTCTGGGCCAGATTCTATGTCCCAGAAAACATCCTACCAATATATTCATATCTCGGCATCCTGAACTCCAAATGGGCCCAAATATTATAGGAGGTTAGGAGACATATGGGGATTTATTTTCTTTTTCTATGGACCACTCGAATTTGGCCATCTATAAGGTCTTCCAAGCGTGTCTTTTCAGTGGTTGCAAGCTGGCAGACACCTCAGATCAAGAGTGGAAAAGTCCAAGTTCCACAAGCTTTCCACCACCCTAGGCCTACCATAATCAAGTGGGATGATTTGTATTGTTGGAGGCTCGACCCAAGGCTCACAAAATGCCTATTTAAGGTAGTGGTGATGGAGGAGTTTTTTATCTTTGGTGCTTGGTTTCATTGTAGTGTTATGCTGCCGCTTTGTGTTTGTAATCACATTTATTTCTCATGTAAGTTGTTTAATTCACCTTAGTTTCTTAATAAAAATACTGCCTTTAATATTATTCTGTTCATCTATATATCAATTTGATATCGTTGGTTCAAGGTGTGAATTTATTCACACCATAATTTGTGATATTTATCACACAACAGTGGAGTGATCGATTTTTGTTGTTGTTTTTAATTCTTCAATTCCACCTTCGTAAGTCTACTTCCCGCTTATGTTGAAGACATGTCATCAATGGAGGGCTAACTCTTTTATGGGTTGATCCAAGGGAGTAGAAAGGGGATGGATTGGATGTTATTTCTCACTCCATTAATGGCTAATCACTTCTTTTAAATGAGATTTTTATTTGATGATTTTAAAACCTCTTCATCCTTATTGAATTTAAGGTCACACATTTCAAGTGCTAATATGAACCTTTACCTTAGAGTGCTCAAAACTTTGATCCTTCAAGATTATAGGTGATTAGTATTAGGCCGTGTAGGCATTAAACTAGTAAGTGATTATTTTGTTTGATCTTATTAAATGAACCCATCTCAAATATAAGAAATTGAAATCATTAAAAAAGGAATCTGTCCTATCCACCCCAAGCGATAACCTAGGATCAAATCATTACCTTAATTTTAATGAACTTAAATCTGTTAGTGATCCTTTAAAACTATAGTTAATTTACCCAATTTTCCCACTTCATAGCCAAAAACAATATATAGAATGTACGTGTTTGTAGGTACTTCTTAGGTCTCTGAGGATTCGACAACCCAAGCTAGACTACAAGGACCGCCCTACCTTCTTCTTCTGGGTAAATTTGAGCATGAATCAGGTTGTTCATGAATGATTTAATTATTATGATGAGTATCCAAGCCAAAGCACAAGCTTGGACTTGGTCTTACCTGATTGTTTAGATGGTCTTTTGAGACATCTTTTGTTACTATTAAATTGAGGGTTACAGAGCTTATGCTAGATATGGGGATTCATTGTTCAATGGTTTGAAAAATTAATATATGAAAATTAATTTAATTGAAAATTTGTAGGATTGTTTACATTTGAGTACTTATTAGTTTATTTATTCATTTATGCATATTTCTAGATATATATATTCACTGAATTTTATGCATAGATATTTTGGTGATTGCCTACTGGGATTCATCTCACACATTTTTTGGGTCATGATTTTGGGCCAAAAAAGATTATATGGTTAAAGTTATAGATAAGGGAAATCACCATTCTTTATCAGGCACTTGATTAGTGTTTGAGCTAGAGAGCATGGGAAAAATATGCGGCTTGTGATGCTATTGGAGTTTATGTACTTTTCAGTACTTTGGTTTATGAATTTTATTTCCAACATTGTGAGTTGCTTGGATGCTTTCCTAGATACTTGTAACATGAATTATATATATGATACATTTGTTATATTATTATCATTCTTCTGTTGTTTACTTCTATTGTATGGTATTACTGTTTACACTGTTATTTACTATTTGTTATTCCATTGTGTATACTCTACCAATGTGGGAATAGTTTCCCCAATGTCTTACCTTGGTCCCAACTGCTAGTCAGTAGCCTCTGGTGTTTTGAGAAATGTGCTTGAGGTTATGTGACCAACTGGGTTTGGGGCACCATGGGGTGGCACCTAGAACCAGGACGTTACATTATGACTATATTATGGTATCTTAATCAACTTATGAATAATAACCTATCCTAAATTAAGGAACCTATTCCACAATGATATTCTTTTATGAAAAATTACTTTATGTGATAGAGGCCCCCAACCTTTATTGGGACTACTGATCCAATAGTAGTTGATAAATGGATTCAGTGTTTGGAGAATTTTTTTACAGAATTGGGATATAGTGAAAAGGAATAGAATATACTTGTAGTGTGTTATCTCAAAGACAATTTCGATCAACAGTGGTCATTTATCCAGAATCCTAGGAAATAAGAGAATATTGATTTCCTGTAATAGAAAGACATTAAGAATGATTTTTTTTGAAAATATTTCCCTCTTGAGGAAGAAATTGAAATTAAGAGGAATTTCTTTATCTTGAGGATAAAGGAAGTGTAAAATGTTACTGAGTATGATGTTACCTCAACATGGTTATCCAGTTATGCCATATATTACATACACAACCCAAAGTGAAATATTAACAATTTATTTGAAGGGATTAAGTCGTGTATCTGGAGGGAACTGGTCTCTAAAATATTATTTCATGTGATTAATAGTTTTTTGTGATATCAACATAGAAAAATAATTCTCCATGTCCTATGGATTAGAAAGAAAATAAGAGAAGAAGAGATACACTAGTACATGCATGAAGTGAATGGGAGTTTGTTATAAGTGTGGAGATAAGGGTCCCCATGCGAAGATTAACAAGGATATTATTCACTATTAAAAATGAAAGGAGATAGGGAGTTATGAAAATGAATGCTCCAACGGTCAACAGAATATAAATCAAAAGAAGCTAGGTAATCAAGGTAAATCTTATTCAATTGATATATCCAAAGATGAAGGAATAATATTATTCTATATTTTGACCCATAAATAATGTTGCGAAAGTAAGTAATCAACGATATATAAGTTAAATGTATTAAGGAATATTTTAGGATTTTATTAAAGAAGTTTTTTCATTATGAATTTGAATGAATATGTTAAATGGTACCAATGACCAAGAAAAGTGATTCTATGGAATGTTTAAATTCATGGGAAACACATGATTTTGAATTCTTAATATGTTACTGATGTTCAGATAATGATATTTGGATAAAAAATGATCGATTTGGATAAATTAAATTGGATAATTCTAGACACCTTGGAACTGCTTCTAATATTCCGGATCATAATATTTGGAAGGACCATTTAGTTAACTATTTTTTTAAAAGGTTTATGTTGACCATTGGATGTTATTTTATAGGATAATGTTTTACCTCATAGTATGATGAAACCTATGATAAAAAATTAAGTATAAATAGTTCAATCTACTTTGAAAGGATAATATTATGTTTATAGAAACATATATTTACTTATATTCTTAGAGAATTAAATAATTCTACAACTCTATGAAAAGGTCCTTGAAACAAATATGGTATCCAATTTTCATAATGCTTTATGCCAATCTCAATTTTCATAACTCTTGCTTATGGATTTGTGGTCATGAACTTTCAGATTAACATGATCTCTATTTCTCTCCGCCATTATTTTAGTGTTAGTTTTTTCTTCCAATTCCAAGTTTTCATTTCCCACCTATGTTACCCTATCTGGAAACCTAGTTATGTGATTATTCCAGATAAATCTTATACTTCATTTACTCTCTAACTAAGGGATATTTTATCAACCCTTTTTATAATGTGGGATTTTAAACATTTTTTTTAAATTTAAAAGCATGCATTGTTGATATTGAATTAAAATTATGAGTACACAATTTATTTAAGGTTGTGTGAATGTAACACCCCATGAATTTACAATATTTTCATTTTATAATAAATTTAATTTTTCGTCTAGTTTGATTTATAGGGAACACCAAGTTATTCTTATTTTACACACAAAACTAAGATTATATTTCAGTACATACAACAATAAGTTGTCTTGTATTACATGAAATACCGACTACCTTAGATAGTTTGTGTTACACACAAAACCTAGTTTTACCAAACTACAATATACTATTAATATTACTATTTAATATGATAGTTATCAACTAGTTTTTTAACTATGTGTAATAAAAATATTAACTACATTTATAAAATATTGTTTATATATTTTGAAATAATTCTTTGGTGGACGATTAATTACAAATTATTATAGAAACCAATTGAATATAAAGGAAATGTTTTTATAAAAAGGTTGTTTTTATGCATAAGAGTAATTTTATATTAATAAAATAAATTAGTGTATGATCTTAATGAATTTTTTACTATATATTCAATTAATTATTTTACATATATCTAATATATATGATAGGCATGAGATAATAACAAACAAAATTTTACCCTTAAAAACTATATTTTTCAAAAGGCAAATTTTCTTGATTTTAATGTTGCACCAATTTAAAACAAAATTTTGGAAAGTTTATAAATTTTATATGAATAAATAAACATAATTTTTTAAATTTTAATTTAAAAATTATCTTTTGGTGAATTGTTTTGTGAAGATACATTTTTTATGAAGAATGGAAATATACCGAATTAAATTGGAAACTGAATTTTCATGAAAATAATTTATAGTGTTAAATTATATTGTTAATTTTTTTAAAGTATTTTTAGACTATTTTTAAATATATTAATACAATTTAACTTATTAGAATTATTTTTATACATAATTTAGATATAAAAACATTGTGAACTGTTTAACATTATGATTTTAAAAACCAGCTTTCCCATCCTATGTGTTGGATTAATTTTAAATTAATTTCTTCCACTAATGTGAATTGAATTTTGTAAAATGGAATACATATTTTTAATAATAATACATTATAATGTATTTTCTGGTCAGCTATGTTTTTTACCAAAAAAATTGTTAAATCAGTTAAAGTTAATTATGAAAATTAAGGTGAAAATGAGTTTACTCAGTTGTTAAACATTAATCGTAACGGAAAAAATGACCATGAAACATATAAAAAATAATAATTTATGGACATATTTAGAAAATATACACTATTTCATCTAATTTGGATCATTATTTGAAGAAAATTGTGTAATGGAGACATCCTAATAGTGTTTACCATTTTATATTTATAAGAATTCCACTCCTCCTACACTATAAAAGAGAAATCACCCCACCCCCTCATTTATTAACACATATCAAGTCGTTTGGATCATACTATACCTTAACAAATAATCTCCAAAAATATCTACCCTAATCCTATAATCCTCACTTATGTCTAACTCTTTTAGTATAAACCAAAACGTGTTACCCGGAAAAAAGGTAATGTTCTTCAATAAGAGATTTTTTTATTTCTTTATTCACCACATAAATTATAATTATATATTTATAATGTAAAAAAAAATTATCCTCAATATACTAAAATTTTTAAATATCGTTTTTACTACCTGAAATTACAGAAACTTCTATCAAATGTGATATGTAATCATCACTCATGTGTACAGAGGATCACCGCCCCTCTAACCAATATCATTTGATCATCCATTACCACCTTTAAAAGTTGGAAATAATGATGTATTTATAGTTTATATATGATATATATGATATTTATAACATATTTATTCTTATTAAATTATTTTATAGCACATACCTTCATACTTCCATTTTTTGGAATATGATAACGTTGTCTGTGGATGAGTGGACTATCGCCTCCTTAATGTGATGTAATACATTCATGATTTACATTGATTTTATTAAATACGGGTTTAACAAAAATATTAGAAATACATTTAAAAAATATTATACATTAAATTGAAATTTACATATATATCATTTACTTTTCATTCTTTTGATACAATATGAAAATGGAAACAAGTGTTCATGCGTAAATACGGCCTATCGTCTCCATGAATGGGAAGTTAATTTCCTATCATGAGATTTTACAGGTTATTATAAATTCATATATACTAAATATATAAGATATTTAAATCATTTTTTATATCAGGTAGATTATGAAATCATGATATACACAATAATGTCAATGATAACTAGTCAAAACATTCTCTAAAAACATGAAAATTAACACCCTAAATAATGAAAATAATGAAAGTTGTTAACAAATGGGAAATACGACATTATAAGTTGAATATATATGATATTATAGATATTAATATAGTTATTTTATAATTTAATAACATGATTAAAACCATTATACAAGAGTTTTAAATTTTTTTAACCAAAAGGGAGCATGAGGAGAGGGATTTTTTCTCAAATTACATTCCATTGAGACTTATTTATTATTATGATCCAATTCACTTTAATGTGGTGTATATACTTCCCATTTTCCATTTAATATCATGATTCACTCATATTTCATGGTATTTTATGTTTCACTTTGATCTATATCGTCCAAGGAGATTGACTTGTGAATTACCATGTGGTAAATGTTATCTTTCCAATCTCACATTGTTTTGTGATTATTAACTTTCTCTTGAAACAATCACTTCCTTACGTCCATTTTACATTTGAAATTAAACTTATTTAATATATAAATTCTCTTATATGATTATTAAAATTATTTCGTAAACCATAAACCATTTTTTACTTATGGTGTACATCTTGAATGATATTTGACAAACTTGGGAAATATTGATCAATATATATCTTTTACTCAATACAGGTACTTGATAAGGCACATGGTCCATGAAATAAATTTATTAATTGATATATGTGGAAATATTTGGATAGTTATTACATGGGTGGATATATATTATAGATACCCCCTCGATGCATCATTAGTCTCATGAGATGAAACATTTGGCCAATCATATGGTTTTTTACTTGATATGTTATAAACTATCATGTCAAAGGTGTTTAAGGTAAAGGTATTATGTGTATAGAAAATGGAGAATCCAATAATTAAAAATTTCCTTCATTAAAAATCATTTATTAATTATCCATGATATTTTCACATTGGAATTAACTATGTATATAATTCATTATCAATTTCATGATTAAATGGTATGTGTTCCTATTACGTACCTTTCCATATTTTGTTTCCTAATCTAGTTATATAAATTGAATGTGTGCTAAGTTATTTACCTTTACATGTTTATTATGCTTAATGATTCATTATTTCTTCTATTGAACATACCATTACTAAGAATTTTATATCAACCTTATTCATTTTCCTTTCCCCTGGTTATAAAGAATAAATATTTGAATGAACTTTCAAGGGTCACATTCATTTCATTTTAATATATATAATGTTTTATTTTTTATATCCCAATGTAATATGTGTATAATTCAGGTAATTTATATTTTTAAAGATTCTAAAGTAATCGTTCCATTGGGATTTTTTTCCTTGTGATTATGAAAATGTAATAAAGTAATGCATTGACTCCGGGATACTGGGGTCAGAGCATTATGGGAATAACTCATATCTTGGACACTCATTATGAATTACATCTAAAAGAGAAGTTATCATATGAATTTTAGCTATAAACATACAACCATCTTGTTCATTGGCCTCCATGTTCATCTGATAAAAATTCCCCATAAAAATACACTCATCAGTGGACTCTGGTATAACCTAAGTTGACAGCTTCCTACTCATAGAATCAAAAACCAAATTTCCCTTACTCATGATATATATGATATTAATATCAAACCCTTAAAGGTACCGAGTCATCATAATTGCATCAGGTTCAAATTATTTTGGAAGATTATATAGCTTAGGATTATTTTGTTTGAGTAGATAATAAATTTATCCCTAAAAAGATAGTGTCTCCAATATTTAAGGTCATGAATTTCTACCACAAGATCGAGTTCCTAGGTTGGGTAATTCATTTAATTTGGTCAAAATGGGGAGATATATACACCACCACATGGTATCACTGCATATGCATTCAACCCATACCTATAATTAAATCATCACAATATTCCATGTAACCTTTTCCAACCCCATATAGGATCATGGGAGCGATGGTGGTAAACCACATATTAAGATCCTAAAAAGATTAAAAACAATGCAATCTCTATGAGAACATCAATCCTTTTCGGGATACTATTGTCATCAATTAAGAATGTTAAGATAATTCCCTAAAAATCACATGTAAAACCAATCTAGTATAAAAAATCTCCATATCTTGGAGACATTAGTAAGTTCCTCCCTTGAAATTACTTAATTGACATTTTCTTGGTCAAATGAAACTCAATGTTCTAAATCACATGTCCTAGAAATTTTACATCTCATGTATAATGTACTTAGTTCAAGATTATAGTATAAAAAATGGATCTCACAACATGCCCAAAAAATCCAAAAATACTTCCCTTGCTCCTCTTCTATCGTTGAATCAATAATAATTTCATCGAAAGACACCAGGACAAAATATTTTATGTACCTATGTAACACTCAATTCATTAAATCCAAAACAAATAGTGGGATAATTCATAAAATCAAAATATATTACCAAATATTCAAAATGGTTTCACATTCTTTCAAATTCCATCATAGGAACATCGAGTTTTTACACCTTGATATGGTGATACCCAGAAGAGTGGTTGATCTTTCAAAACTACCTTGGCCCCTTGATCTAGCGAAAGATATCATAAATACTGAGAAATGAGTCTTTATTCTTTGTTATGACCTGATTATTCTTCTGATAGTCAACACACAACTCGAGGGACACATTGTATTTGTTAGTAAAGAGCTTTATAGAGGCCCAATGGGAGACACAAATGTGAATGAACCCTTGAGATTCAAAATAATATAGAATAATGTTTAAATACCTCAACATGGTGGGGCCAAATGATAAGTGGGAATAAATATTGGTTGTTTCCTTGGTTCCAAATCAATGGTGAAATCCACATCTCATTCAAAAAGTATACTTGAGAAATTCTCTTGAGATACCATAAAAAACTCATCCACCACTAATGGAAACCCACTCTCTAAGAATTCTTTATTATCCTCTAATAAGAGAGTATAAACATGAAAATAAATCCTTCCCAACTCCTGAAGAAGAGTTCCATCTATTCCTGGCCATAGATCTAATTATCCCTAAAAACTCGATTTCTTACATCATGGGTTATTAAAGTCACTTGATCATGATAGAAATAAATATGGGCCTTAAAGGATCTCATACAGTCCACACCATTTATCATGCCAAAGAGGTCCATCTCTAGGACACAGATATCCCATTTCATCTCAACCTCTAACAAGGATACAACACAGGATGGGTGCCAGAAACCCTACTCCTTCCTGTTTTATAGAGGCATGACTAACTCCATGGAATATGGCACAATCTCAGTCAAGTGGTTAAAAAAAATACAAAAATGACTAGAAACAAATGAATTAAGAGAACTTATATAAAAAAAGTAGCCACTTTGGAAAATTAAATAAGAAAAATACCGCAAAAGATCACAGTACATGTATCTGATTCCACTAGATCTCAACCCATAGCATGAATGTGATTCACCTTTTCCTATTTTGGTGGATGAATACTTACCTACACCTTTTTCTTAAGTTCAATATAACCCAAAAAAGAACCATATTTACCCCCAAAAATATCAAAATGAGAAGCCATAGCTCAAGATCTATCAGAATCAACCGCTAATCCCCTTGGTGTTGTGGGTCCTACACCACTTTGAGAAATAGGACCACTGTTTTAGAACCTTTATAGATGGTTCATGTATCCATAAATGTTGAATTACCTTAGTGGATCTTAGAATATAGACTGCATGTTCCCAGAATTCCAACATTGTTGAGAAACAATAGATCCTCAACCTATAGCTACTGATAAAGGCAGTTAGAGTTGATATATTTAAATAATATCACAATTATTCAAATAGTCCTCACACTTGATTTTATATTCAGGAAAACCAATTTCACTATGGCTTAGAACTGAAAGCATCACAAACAATCTTGGCTTACCCATTTGGTGAATCTCCATCATCAGATCTCTGTTAACCACATCATCACCTGTCTTCAAATTAAATAAGAATACCTAGTTTTGAAGGTCTGGATGAAACCTAATTTCAATCCATTAGGATTTCATCTTCGCATTTTAAAACACATTATAAGAAATAAAAAATTTATACAAGAGCTTTTTGGTGTACAGTTACACTAAACTCTCTCCCCAAAAGAGGTCTACACACTCTTCGGACTTAGTGAGATCCAAAGTATTAGGGTAGAACTTCTCATTAAAGTTTTATATCAAGACTTTGTATAAAATATATTAATTATTCACTATAAGAAAAATTATCCCCCACTACCTATGATTGGGTCCTTTGAGAATAAATTCTACACACAATACCTCGAAACTATATGGAGTTCCAAGGAACTCAAATATCCTCTCAATATTCTCCACCCAAGCATCACCTTTCAGGAGATTCATACATCCTAAAAAACAAGGGAGATTATTCCTAAGATTCACTGAATCCCAATAACATTTTGTAAATATTTAGAATTCTTTATACCAATTAGGATTGGAGTTCTCACCCTGCTCTAGAGATCAGATATCCTGAACCACTTCTAAATACAATCTCTAATCAATCGATGATAAAAAACCCTCTCTATCCTCCTATTACAGTTGTACTGGGGGTCTCAAGGGAGTTATGATGGTACAAAAAATCAAAAGAAATGAACAAGGAAACCATCCATACATTAAACCATTGTAATATAAATCAAATAAGATAAATTAGCCACATAAATAAAAACAAACGCAAAAAAACTCAATAAAAAATTTGAACCACTCCAACCTACCTTGTTCACCACTTCTTGTGTGTAATATTTACATTACACAATAAATATGAGTTTTACCAAACTCACAACATCCCTAGGTGACCCAAGGTCTATCATGATGTGTGTTATCTAGACACCAAACTGTTAACCATAACCCCAAGCCTCAATAATCCTAGATCCTATATTTCCAAAACATCAAAAATTAAAAGACAGACGAAAAAGGGAATGCCTATAATGATACAAATTTTCCATGAACTATTATAAACACTCATCAAACTAAAAATCCAAACCAACTTGTGGCATGGTCTGAACGAAATTCATGTTCCTCATGTTATGGAAACTACTGTATTGTAATTGAATAACTCCTTTGGGAATGATTTTAATATCAAAATAACAATAAAAAACCAACATGTACATAAATCATCATTACCATCATCTATTATAGGAGATATAAAAACTTAATATACATATTCCAAGTAAAAGTTTAAATTTTAATCCAAAAACAAAAAGTTTACAAAAAGGGAGTGTTCAACAAAAGAAACATAATAATATTCAAGGAAAAATGGCATACTCCCACCATATCATCACATTGTCAACACATTTAAAAATAAAATTACACTAACAAAAATACCTAATTACACTTTATTGAAAGGCCTTTAATTTACAAATTCAAGAGAAAACAAGGTCTACATACACCTAGAGGTGTGTGTAGGGAGTTAGATCATAATCCTATTTTGATCCCACTAAGTGTTCCATTCATATCCACTACAGGGAAAATAAACATGGATGTTTTGAAAGAATTTTTTTTAAACATGTTCCAAAATTGAAGTCAATATAATAAATGAAAAAAATAATTCAAATATGAAAAAACACTACATTATAACCTTGGAAAATTCCTATGTAGATAGATTTCGTGGGTCCTAGCATCCTTATAGTCTTGACGATCAACGATGGACGCAAATCTCTATTTTCCTTCTCAATCCAACAAATCATATCATTATTGTATTATTAGTGTTTCAACATAATATTCCTATGAATATAAGGTCATGAATAGCATACATTCCATGGTCTACCAAGCTAGGTACCATAAACCAATCCATCACAAAATAAAGCATACCATTTCCAAAAATATTTCATTGGGGATAAACAATTTGAAATACTTACACACACCAACACATTGGAAAACACCCATTTATACAAAAACAATTTTATAATACGTTTAGAAATGGACGAAATCATATTTAAATCAAAAAATAATATCACAACATGGAACAACCAACCTTACCCTTTGAAAACACCAAAATATGGTTGAAAACAACTAAACCAATAAATATGGAGACCCAATAGAAGGAAGAGTACACCACCAACATCAAAACCCAAACCAAAAAAAAATCCAACCCTTTCAAGGTCACCACAACCACTAGAGAGAATGAAAATAAACAAGAGGATAAGTTGAAACCAAGAAGGAGTAGGATGAACTTACTTGAATATTTTTTGAAGAAATAAGTTTTAATCACATAAAAATGGACCAAGATTAAGTGGATGAGAAAGGGAGGAATTCATATGGATGTGAGGGTCAAATGGGGGAATAAATGAGGGGTTATTTGGGTTAAATCTGGGAGGAAAAATTTTGAAAACTAAAATTCATAAGATATGGATAGGCCACCTATTTTTTCCATATGTTCTTATACAGCATGAGTCAACAATGTGAGAATATTTCTCCCCAAAAGGATAGGTTTCATTATTTTTAGGGGAGAAGTACATGGCTTTGTGCCCAACTATTTCGGATTCACAGTTCTTTTAGCTGGGCCACTTAGTTTCTTAGAGGGTAGCACACGATGTTTTCTAATAATGTTCCATCTTTGTACTAAAATATTTCCAACCAAAATTTTTAATTTTCAAGGAATATATCTTGGGAAATCTATAAAACAAAATAAAGATAAAAAATAAAGGATAAATACATGAATCCCTACCTTGAGTGTGACATTAGATTATTATTTTACTGTATTATTCATTATCCATGAGGGGTGTTATTTTGATGCCTTTTAGAAATTATTCTATATATTAATAAGATTCACAATGTTTCCTTAATTTATTTTATTTTTTAACCAATGATATCAGTGGAAAATTTTTAATTTCATCAATAAAAATGTTTTACCCATTTTTTTATCAAAAACTATTTTATCTATGGAAAATTAGAAAGCTTCAAATATTTTATTTCTTAAATTATATATTCTTTAAGTCACTATAAATAGAGTAAATATTTTCAAAGATAATAAAACCAACATAATTAATGACAACTAGAATGTTGAAACTAATAAGAGAGCATGAAATGTACTAATTTAATCACTCTTTGGGAAGGAAATGACACAGATGATAGAATCTAAAATAAAAAACTGAATTTTGAGAATAATATGCAACACCTATAAATGATATAAGGATGTAATGTAATAATAATTACAAACATGTATTGTGAAATTAAATGATATTAAAATATTGGATGATAAATCTGTAGATGAGTTCTTTTTAATAGTAAAAAAATATCGTGAAATAGATACAAAGCTATACGGATGTTATTGAGGATTCAATAATTATGGGAAAATTGATAAGAATTTTATTGGATAAGTTTTATAATAAAATCCAAGACTATGAGTATTAATATTTGGATTATTGGACCATTGAAAATACCATAAATTTCCTGATGGTCTACGAGATAATGAAGGGGATATCCTTAAAGGACATGAGATGATATGAGAAGACTATTTTCATTAAAATATTTCAAGAAAAAATGATTCATAAAGGTATTTTTATAAGTATTATAATGATAAATATTCCTCCCTTAATTTTAATAAACTCATTTAATTATTTTATAAAGGAATGAATCATGGAAATAGTAATTATAATGGTGAAATGTTTTTTGTGTTATTTAAATACAGAATAATTATATACTTTTTAGATAGTTTCGTTAAGGGTAATTGATAATATGAAAAGGATGGTTAATATCAAAGAGCATAAACCTTAAAAAATGTCCCAAGATGTTGATAGAGATGAAAATTATTTAAAGGTAATGTAAAACCAATTAATAAAAGAAGAATAATTTTCTCTTAAAACAAGATAAAACATCCTAATATGAGTAATGTGGAATAAATGAATAATAATTAATGTTTTAATGAGTTTATAATTTTATTGAAAAAATAAAATCACTTCATTATTCCCTCTTGTAAAGAAGAATAATGTGGTAATAATTATGAATATAGAGATGAAGAAATTCCAAATTATAATAAATTGAGAATAAATATTTATGTGTGTTTAAATGAAAGTAGAAAACATAATAGAGAAAAGAAATCATTGATGATTGTGAATGATTTGTTAAAGAAAATTTTAGATGAATCAAATTCCAAGCAATAACATGTGGGGAAATTATACAAGCAATAACATATTTAAAATTTCTGATTATCAAAACACATAATACATGAGTATCAAGGAAACATTTTATCTTTGGAACAAAATACATGTAATTTTTGTTAAAATAACATGAATAAAATATTCAAATATAAATCCTTAATAATTTTAATAAATCTTACTCATGACAGGAGTAACACATTTTATTTCATTCATAATAGAATTATGGTGAATAAGAGTCATAAGAAGGTGGGTATCCAAGATAAGAAGCCTCTTATGTTGGTACACTCAGATTTATGTTGTATAATGAGATTGAAATTAAAAAATAGTGGTAGTTAATTTATTAACGTTCTTAATTACTTTTATTTTACGATTTACATGTATTTTAGGTCTTGAAAATCACATGATATTGAGAGGATTAATAATTTGTAGTGGTGTTCTAAAAACCAAATAGGATGTGTTAAAAAACATTCTTCAAAGAAATTATTCGAATGGAGGAATGAAGACTTTATTCTACATCTTTCAAATCATGGGATCGAGAAATAATATTTTAACCCACGCCAATTAAATATATTATTATAGGGAATTTACTGGAGTTTAGTTGACAAGGTGAGTACCCTTTTATCATAGTACCTAACCTCAAAACTCATATAGATAAATTTTAATACCATAGTGTTCTATATTCACATCATTTTATATAACTAAATTTGATCAATGGACCTTATGAGATTTTGTTTGAGAATAATCCAAATAAGAGAGAATAATTTTTTTTTGCAACCCATCGTATATTATGGTTAAAGGAATATATTTTTTAATGTTATATAACAGATATGATGATATTATTTTTATTGGATATACTATAATATCGTCAATAGTTTTGATATAACATCCACTAAACATAAAAATTGATCAAAAATATTATTTATTAATGCTGATAATATTGAACAATATTTTGGAGAATGAGTTTTAAATAAATGGATTAATTCAATAGTCACAAAATATTTTGAACATATTTTTGATGATTTGTAAATTTAAAGTTATTAGGAAAGTTTAGAGAAAGTGGTATTTATGTATATAAATAAAGTAGAGACTAAAAAATTAGAGAGATTAAAAAATGGTTTTCAACAATGGAGAAGATTTGTAAATTTTAATCATACTATCTTTTTTTATAGTTGAACTAAAAAGTGTTGATAAATATTTACATCACAAGGATTAAATATCAATGAAGAAAGATGAGTTGAATCATATTATAATTAATAACATCAATGAATTTGTTTGATGTATTAAATAAATTAATATAATTGGGATGAAGTGGGTCTTCAAAAATAATATAAATTTTCAAGGAGAAGTATCATAGAACAATGATCATATTTTAAGTAAGGGATACTCTCAAATTGAGGTTATATATTGTGATAAGAGTTTTTATCTAATCAAAATTCATGAAAAAAATTAAAGTATTGATTATGAAATATGGTCTAAATAATTATATTTTTTTATAAATATAAATTAATTCATCATTTTTGAAAAGATATCTTGAATGGGAAGGCAATATGATTAACTAAAAGGAGTTATTCTTAACATTTATGGATCTCATGAGTAGAAGCTAAAAATGTCTATATTATTAAATAAGTTCCTTGACCATTGTATTTAAAGATGTATATTAAGTTTCTTTCAAGTAAATATGGATAATTATCATTATTTAATGGGAGGTGAGATAGAATCACTCATTGTTATCAGGTATGTTGATGGAATTGGCTTTTTCAAAAAGATATATATTTTTTGAGGAATTTTTTACCCCTATTAGAATCCTTATTGATATTCTAATGATTAATGATATAATATTATTTTTAGGTTTTAAAATCATTAAAATAATATGTTGAACTTTTATTTTATATGAAATGTATATTTATGTTTTTTTGAAGATGTATAGAATAAAACAATTGAGATATGGATATAATCTTGTAGGACATGGGAGTGAGTTTTACTTGTAAGAAGTAGAAAATAGTGTAGATAAGAAGTTGTTTTAATGGTTAATCAGAAGTGTACTCTACATGAAATTTTCATGACCAAACATTCTGTTTTTTTCTCTTTATTAACAATCCCAAAGAAATCTTAAGGAGTCTTATCTTATAGTGATGAAATATATTTTTCATTATTTTAAATTTAACCTTGATTATGGCATTAGGTATGAAAATAAAACATAATTTATGATTTTTAGATATCCAAATGTTGATCAGAAAAGTGATATTTATGATTAAAAGTTAACTTCTAGAGGTGAATTCTTTATTAGAGGAAGATGTGTTCCACGGAACTCTAAGAAGAAAAAATAAATCACATTAAATATAATGGATGATTAATATGTAATTATATAAAAATCAATGAAAAAAATTACCTAGTTGAAGTTTAAACTTAATGAAATTATGGTTGAAGTTTCATACCCATTAATGATTTAGTTTGACAAATTAAGTGAAATCAATTTGTCAGTGAATCTGATGTAAAAGTAAAATTCAAAGCATAATGATATCAAATACATATTTATCAAGTACATTTTCATACAAGGAGATATTTCATTAGAATATTTTTTAATAATGGATTAATTTATGGATATATTGACAAATACATTAGGAAAATACTACTTTTATCAGATAAGGGTGCCATTCATAGTGATTTTTCTTATAAAATCCTTATTATATATATAATTTATATTATCTAATTAATTCCTATTTTTTGAAAAACAATTAATATAATATTATAGGGGTGATTCATGAAATGTGGGATATATTTGATTCTTGATATAGGTAATGATATATATGGATAATAGAAAATAATTTTCCTTATCGGGGAGACATGAGGTGTTGGTTTCTAAAGACTCTATTTTTTCACATGTTTCTAAAAAATAAAAAATTGGGGATTGATGATATATTTGATATTAAATATCCATAATGAAGTAAAATGACAAAGGGGTTGTGTCTTTTTCCCAATTGATAAATGGTCTATATTATATTCATCTTTATAATGGGATTTTTTAGACCTATAAAAACATTATTTTACCACAATTTTTGGCATTTAAAAAACTTATAAATTAAAATAATTATATGAATTCATTCTTGTGGAAAATAATTTAAACAATTTATGATGGATTTGTATTTTGATTATTAAAAACATTTACATAGTTTAATTTCAAGTCGATTGGAGTGGATTTTGCAGTAGAGAAATGAAGAGTTCACTGTGTATGGAACACCACTATGTATATAATTATTTTCTCATGATGAAACACGTTGAAGTATAAAAAAATTCACTCTTACACAATTATTATAATACAATAAAAATATTTTAAATTATGTTTTTTCCTAAATAATCACAATTTCTATCTTATGTAATGTTCACACCATAATTCCTTGATCATGAATTTTTAGTACATGACTATTTGTAAAGCCTAGACACTCATACATTAGGCTTGGTTTACCATGTTGCAAAATTCAAATTATAGATATAATAAGATTTGGTACACGAACACCTTTCACTATGAGGAAATTCATCACTCCATAATATTTTAAAAAAATATGTTGATGTTTTATATATTGATGAATAATTGGAATGCTAAATTAATATATATAATCCATGATTTTTAAATCATGAGTTAACCATAGATCTTGAGATAACCTGCATTCATCAATCCCTGATTTTTATAAGGTTTTAAAAAAGGATTATTTTCCCTTATGAAATTAAAAAAAAATTGAGATACCAAAACACATATTAAAATTAGTATAGAAAAAAGGATTTTGTTATTAACGAGAAGAAAAAATTAAGGTGGAAACTTGATCTAGACTAAATGACATTTGACAGAATAAGTAAATGATTGATATATTTATTCATGATCATATTTATATTTCTTATAATTAGAGTTTTGGACCATATTCCTATGCTATTTCTTATTCATTATGATAGTAAAATAAGAATGTGTAATATAGGATTATAGCATAATCATATTTATTTATTTTAGGAAGGAGTACATAAAAGAAAAGAGTACAGTGAAAAACCCTTAAGGTGGTTGATAGTGATGAAGCCCAAGAGAATCACCCCTAAAATGATCCATCCCTCTGGGGGGTAAGGAAGACTATGATAAATAGATAGTAGAAAAAAATCACTTGAATCAAAAAATAGGAAAGGAAATCTACAAATCTATTTACTTCAGGTCAAGTATGGGAGATCTCTATAGTGTTGTGAATGAAGACTATTCATCTTCTGGTGATGTACTTTATAGACCACGAAGCAACATCAGTGTTCTTAAAGGAGTTGAAAAGAAGTTGGGAGTCTAATTCCACCATTGAGAGGTTCATGTTCTATTGACTACAGAGTTCTAAACCAATAAGAATAACCCATGACTCAGTTTGAGAGAGTTTTGACACCCAAAAAGAGCTGAGAAATCAAGGATGAGAATTCCCCTGGTGTTAGGGACCACTCCTCCTTGTATGAGACCCAGTGAGTAGGAGTGATTAGTAATTAATTTTATTTCTAGAAATTTGGGGATTCCAGTGTACCCATATCCCGTGGAAGGTACCATTGTCCGAGGGAGAAGAAACTGCACCTGCCTTAAGGGGGAAAAGGGTAGGACTGACCCTCTAGTTCTTCACCAGTTGAGTTAGATCCAATAATAGAGTTTTAGTTTTGATCACCAAATCCTAACTGAAGTTGACACATCATCAAATAAATCCTTGTTCTTGGATTTCCCCAAGCACTAGAAACCTGTAATCTTGATGATAACACTTTCCATCCTATCGGTACCATTCTACTCGGCACCTTGTAACCAATTGTAAAATAAAGGGATTCTCGAGTTACATTGCACTCTATTTTCGGTGAAGTCGCTGAAGTTTTTACAAATCCTGAATCTCAATAACCTTAAAAAAGGTGATTTATAATTTCTTCCAGGATGTGGAATACAAATACCTAGAGGATAAACTGATCCCAAGCTTCCTGATGTTCTCATTATTAGTTAAGGCTTAGTTCCTGATTCCCCATAATTGAAAATTATATCTTTCGAGAACCTCTTTACCCTAGATAAGTTCATCCCAGGGGTCTGATTGGTTAAAGGGATAAATAAAGAGATGATAATACCTCACCAAAAATGAACCTGAGGATGATTTTGTGAACACACACATGTCTGGTACATCATTAATTTAAATATGATCAAAATTTTCACCCTGGTTGGCATCTAAGACTGGATTGATAATGTAACGACCCAAAGTTTTATCAATGGAACCCCTTATTATAATAATTACTTAAAATATAATCACATTATGAAGAACAATGACATATAATGATACTAAATACTATGGGACCATTAATCATATTTTTCCCCACATCGATGTTTTGAATTTTAAAAATCTGACATACACGGTTGCGTCCTGGAAGATTTATGGGGTCTGATGGAACAATCACAATTGTATGTGAATAGTAACAAACTCTTATGAATAGTAACATACCCTTATGAATAGTGACCTACCATTATGAATAATAACCTTACATATGATAGTATATATATACGATTAAAGTGAAAGTATGATATACCTATATCTTGGAGTAAGTAAATAAATGATTTTAAATTGGTATTTTCAAATAAACTATTATTTTATTAAAAAATTTAATTCAACATATTTAGATAATTATTTTTGAAAACTTTTGTTAATTTTTATATTCTACATATCAAAAAATGGTTATGGTGAATTTTTGGGATTTTTCTAAAATACTCAAACTTTTGATGAATAGTGAAATTCAATATTTTAGAAAATTTGCTAAATAAATGAATTTATGTATCATGATTGAGTAATGGAAGATGTAAATGGCCATTGGTTCGAACTCACAGGAAATTATTACTATTCTAGGTCAATAAATCATCACTATTTCTTGTATTTTGGAGAAATAATAAATTAACGAATATAATATTTTGAAAACCCCTCTCCCCTGCACTATAAATACCATGCTTTACACCCTCATTTCCTCACACAAATAATGCTCAAATACTTGTATAAAATCTTTCCAAACATATTATCTAGCCCTTCCCCCATTTCCATGAGCTTTTTTTCTCATCAAAAGACCAATCCAAGGTTCCTTAAAGAGGATTCAAGAGGTAATTCCCCTCTCTCTTTTCCTTTAATTTCCATTCAATTTCCAGTTATTTTTTAATATATCCCAACATATCCTCATCCACATTGTATGGTAACTCCATTATCTTAAATATTCTATAATTATATGATAATAATGGGAAAATATATCATCCAACCCACTTCTACAATTATTTTTATTTTTTATAAAGGAAACGTTGTTCGAGTGGTGTTAATTTATCACCTTCAAGAACGACATGTTTTCATTTTCCTTTTTCACCTTCAGATTTGGTCATGATACCATTTTTATGGTTGAAACATATTATTTTATATGTATTATATCCTATTTAATTTTCTGTAACTAACTTGTGTAAATATTACTAAATTATTAAACAAAACAATTTCCTTGTTGTCAAAAAACTGCCCGAATTAACCCAAATGATCATCATTAAATTCTTATCTAATGATTCATTATAATGGTATATATAAAATTACATATAAGATAATTTAAAGTTATGTTACATCATAAATAACATATAATTAAAATTATGTATGTTTATCCACGTTTTATATAATCTTTCATTCATGAATACAAGTGAACCATCCGAGAAAACTATAAAAATGAACACTCGTAAACAACAGATTTAAACTCTGTAACTCATCCAAAGGCCCATAAAATAACATAATGAAACCATAATTAACCATATTCATGTATAAAAGGTTCTTGAAATTCTAATTAATTAATATAATGTCATTTTATAGGACATTAAATTGTATAAAGCATTCAGATACAAGGTAAGGGGATATTCTCGAACCCAACAATCTTTCTTCAAGTTCTCTCTCTTTCACTCCATTTTCAGTATGGGTACTCCTTAAAAATATTTTTTTCATCATTATATTACCTTTTTTAGGATATAAATGTTTTCCAGTGGAGTTTATTTCAATCAAAATGTTTTCCAAGAGAGCTCTTCTTTCAAAAATATACCTTTTACTTCTTACTCAAGGTTGATGGTTATTGTATAAAGTATGTTATTTCCTATTTATTTTGGGAACCCATAGTTAATGAATGTTTTATAATGAGTTTAATCACATTCCTTTCCATAGGGTTTTTATGTTCATGATTGATATATGTTCTATGTGGCATTCATTAGAATGAAAATGTTATGATGTGACGGGTGCGCTTGGAATTATATAGTGCAATATGAATGTTTGAATGTGAGGGGTGTGACCATAATTAAACAGAGATCCATTTCATTGGGTAATGTGATGAACCTCATGAGTTAAAGTGAAATGATGTGTGAAAATTATTCATGATTTTTTCACAACTATGTGTGGTAGTTAACCACTAAGACCTGATGGTTCATTTTTATGCATTGTCACATTTCATGTCTTTTATTAATGATTCCTCTCATTTTTATGAGTAGTTTCCTATGTTATGATTGTGCTAAAACATTTTTATATTGTTTATACATATCCTTTTACTGGGCTTTATCTCACCCCTTTTGATGTATATCCTCAGGTGAATATGTGTACTAAAAAGTTTTCAAGGGACAATAAGAAGTTAGAGAAGAATTGATTAAATAAATGTTTATGTTTTATGTTGTAAATGATATGTATTTTCCAAGTTTTCCAAATACACTAAACCTTTGGATCCAAATTTTGTAATACTATTATGTTTTTTATATTCAAAATGATTTAATAGTAGTGTAAGAAAAGGAAGGGTCGCTATAGCTAGTATTAGAGGAAATGTTTAGTTAATTTTTGGATTAGGATTAGTGAACCCGAAAGAAAATCTATACTATAAGACTAAGTAAAAATATTCACACAAGAATATTTACATAGAGATCCCATAAGTTATGCTTTTAGTGTAAATTTTACAAATTAATAAGTTATTTATTATTTACTTGTTGACTAAAGTTTTGTTCTAACCTTTTTTATTTCAGAAAATGGTGGGATTTAGGAGAAACCAGGCCAACAACACATACGAGGGACAATGCAACAATTTCCCAAACAAAATCCCCAATTCTTTGGGAGGTGGAGTTAAAAACATCATGGAGATTCTTACCCAACTATCTCTGGTTATGAATAATAACCTGAATAAAGAAGAAAGTCATCCTTCACCAAACATGGAGAAAATGTATATCTGGTGTTTTATGAGGCAATGACCGTGAATGTTTAGTGGAAGTTCTGATCCACTCGTTGTGGAACAGTGGGTCAACATCATAAAGAAGATATTTTTTGTGCTTCACTATTTTGAGATAGTAAAGGATACATTACCCATTTATCATTAAGAAGGAGAGGTCGATCCATGTTGGGATTTGATTAATAACTCCAAGCCAAGAGACAAAATTGAATAAATGTAATAGGAATACTTTAAGATCATGTTTCTTAACAAGTATTTCCCACTAAATATTTTTACGAAGATGGAGGGAGAATTCAAAGAGCTCAAGAAAAAGGAAGGATAATTTTTCATGACCTACAAAGTGAATTTCACAAGGCCTTCAAGGTATGCTATCAGTTTTTTATCAACAATGATAGCAAAATTGATAGACACTTTAGGGTTTCTAAAGAACTCCCTAGTGGAAATGGATCTCCCCATAGGATATCATCCTTTCTAGTGATTTCCTTCTCTCTTGTCTTATCCTTCTCCAAGGTGGTTCCTTTTGTTCATAGATTTCTCCCTCTCTGCCTTAGAGCTCGATGTTGTGGATTTTGTTCTACATTTAATTTGGACTTACCGTCGAAGGAGGCTTCCTATGGAAGCCCTCGACCGCACAATCCTCGCTCTGGCCTCAAGTTCCACTAAGCCTCTCCTGGTCGAAGCAAGAGAAGTGGTAACTATGTGGCTTTGGGTTATGAGGATCAATGATTGATGAGTTTTCTGGTGGTACCAGATTTGACTTGTTTTTTGTTCAATATGCTACTGGTTTTTTGCTGCTTCGTTGATGCCAGTGATTCAGAGTCCATTGTTGCTCAAAGATCTACTCTGGCCCCACATTCTCCCAAACATTTCCCAGTCAGACCTGGTGTGGTGGTTCATTGAGGCTTTGGGATGTGAGTCCGAGTTGTTTTTGGTGCTCCAGGTGCGACATAAATTGGTGTTTGATGCTCGTTCGGTGAAGTTTGTGTTTTTGGTTTTGGTGTTCTTAATTTTTGGTGCGGTGACATTTGGAAGACGGCAACAAAGGTTTATGGTGGTTCAATGGTCTTCGATGGTCTCCAGCGGTTCTACTCTCTTCCTCTTCTTTGTTGGGCGGCTCTATTCACTACTCTGGATCCAGATTCCACCATTCTCTCCGAGGTGGAGATGTGTGATGTCCTTCAAGGGTTTTTGTGTTCTAATTATGAATGGGAAACATCTAGAGGAGGGCAGTGACGGCGTTTTGACCATCGATGACATGGTTGTGTTCGGATCTAGTGAGATGGTGATGGTGGTCAGAATTGATGCGACTGATGATAGCGAGGCGATGATGGCGGCGAAGTGTTCGATGGCGGTGAGGTGTTTGAGGACTGTTTTCTCAGGCGGAGGGTGATGGTTGATGGGTTATGGATCTTGGGGGGGCATGCGACTCAAGGGTCGAGGTGATGGATGGTGGTTGTTTTGGATTTTGAATTTTTAATTCTGAACAGTAGTCTTTGAAAGTGTTTGTAATAGTCTCCTTTTGGGTGTGGAATATGTGGGATCATGTGGTTGTATTTGGGTTCACACTTTTCGTTAAAAGTGTCATTTTAAAATACAAAAATATTGATTATGGAAAAAAGTCCCTTGAAATTAAAGACTTTGATAGTTTTGAAGAAGTTTTTTGGTTTTCCTTCAAAGTGCATATGGAGTTTTGAGAATTGTCCCATGGCTATGGTGATAAGAAATAAAAGATGGAGATTAAAGCTAGAGGATCTAATGATAAAGGTGGGAAGAAAACTCAATGACCCACATGCCAAAAATGTGGAAAGTTTCATCATAGGAACTGACTCATAGAAATGGGGAAATTATTTAAGTATGGGAGAGAAGGCCACCATTCTCAAGAGTTTTGAAAAGACATGAGAAGGAAGGAGAATGTAGTGGAACAAAGGGGAGCCCCACCCATGGTTCAATACTACAACTATAGGTACCAAGGTCACTATGCAAGACAATGCACTAACCCTCAAGTCCTCATGGTTAATCAGTGTCCTCAAACAATAAATCCAAAAGGAACAAACTAAGGCTTATTCCATCACTACTGCGGAAGTGGAGAAATATAATGAAGTCGTGCAAGGTACAATTCCTATTCACTCAAGAATGGAAAAAGTATTATTTGATTCTGGTTCTACACATTCCTTTATATCATGCATGTTTTCTAGAACTATATAATCGAATCCTCGAAACCTCGAAGTATAGATATCTAAAAAACCCCAAGTGGTGCAATCATTTCATCCCAAGTTTCTGACACTTCTCCTATTGACGTATGTGGAAAGATTCTTCCAGTGAATCTTGTAAAACTTCACTTGGTAGAATTTGATGCTATAATGGGAATATATTGTCTATCATTATATAGATCCCTTGTCAACTATCAGGAAAAGGAAAAATATTTTCATATTTTGAACCATCCCATGATCCTCTACAAATTCAAGGAAGAACATGAATCTCCTTTGAAAAATCCCTCAAAATTGTGAGTGTTGATACCCTATGAAGAAGCATACCTCACTCAAATGGTTGAGTCAAAGGAAAGTGTCAATAGAACGGAAATGACCATCGTGAGGGAATACTGTGACGTCTTTCTTAAAGAGTTACTTAGACTTCCCCTAGATCAGGAGGTAGATTTCTCCATAGAACTCATACCTTCAGCTACTCCTATCTCAAGGTGTCCCTATAGGATGGATCCTATCAAACTGGAGGATTTAAAGAAGAATCTTCCCGATTATTTCGAAAAAATGGTTCATATTCCCTAGTGCATAACCTTGGGGTATGCGAGTGCTCTTTGTGAAGAAGAAGGATGGAACAATGAGGCTGTGTATCGATTATTGGGAACATAAAAAGTTCACCATATAGAAAAAATATCCTATTGCAATAATTGAAGACCTTTTCAATCATTTAAGAGGATCTAAATACTTCTCAAAGGTGTATCCTTATTCTCTATATCATCAACTTAAGGAGATGAAGAAAGATATTCAGAAGACTTCCTTCTATACACAATATGATCACTATGAGTTTCTAATGATGCCCTTTGGACTTTCTAATTCCCCTGAAATAATCATGGATTTGATGAATAGAGTCTTTAGAAAATACCTTGAAAAATTTGTGGTAGTGTTTATTGATGATATTATCATATACCCCAAGATTATATAGGAACATAAAGAACATATAAGACTTTTGTTGGTGACATTGAAAAAGGATAAAACACCAAGTTCACTATGTGTTACTTTTGGATGAATCAAGTCATGTTCTTGAGACATATCATCACATGTGAGGGAATTTCTATGGACACTTAAAAAAAAGATGATTGATGAATGGCCTTGGCCCTCTAGTGTCCCAAAAATATGTAGTTTTCTTGGATTACCTGGGTACTACCAATGTTTTGTGAGAAATTTCTCACAATTATCAAGCCTGCTAACAAAGTTAACAAGGAAAGGGGTAAAGTATGTTTGGATGGAATAATGTGACAAAAGCTTCACGGAGCTAAAAATAAGTTTGATCACTGCACCTGTACACACATTACCGAAATGTGGATAATGTTTTGTGATTTACAGTGATGATTCAAAGAACTTCTTGGGTTCTGTACTAAAGAAAAATGATAATGTGATAGTCTACGACTCACAACAGTTTAAGATCCATGTGTAGAACTACCTGATGCATGAACTAGAGATGGTATCAATGATTGTTTCCTTGAAAACCTAGAGGCGCTACCTTTTTGGTGAGAAGTGTGACACATACACCGATCACAAGTGCTTAAATTATTTATTCACACAAAATCAGCTCAACATGCATCAAATGAGATGGTTGGAGCTAATCAAGGACTAAGATTTCTTTATTCACTACCATCCTAGATAGGCGATCAAGGTAGCTGATGCGCTAAGTAGAAAATAACCTGCTACAATATCGATGTTATAGATTGAGAAAGAACATATCTTCTTGGATATGCAAAGGATAGATTTGGAAATCATAAGATCAGGGGATACATCCTACCTTGCCAAAATTATTGCACAACCATCAATCCAAGAGAAGATTTAGGAGGCACAAAGGGATGATTTGGAGTTACAAAAGAAGGTGAATATAGTAAAAGAAGGGAAACTACACATGTTCCATATCAATGATGATGGTGTGATTCAGTTTGGAATACGACATTGTGTGCCTTCATAACTAGGGATAAAGAATGATCTATTTGACAATGCACATAGAACAACATTCTCTATCCATCCTAGTAGCACCAAGATGTATTCAGATATCTGAGAACACTTCTAGTGGAATAACATGAAGAAGAAGATTGTGGAATATATCTCAAGGTGCTTGGTATGTCATCAAGTTAAATAAAAGTGTCAAAAGTCCAAAGGGATGATGAAACCATTTCCTATACCCATGTGGAAATGGGAGAATGTCACTATGGAATTTTCCATGGGTCTTATGAAGATGTCCCAGGGAAATAATGTGATATGGGTTATTGTTGACCATATCACAATGACTGTCCTTTTTATCGCTATTTAGGAAGATCTATCACTATAAAAACATGCAATGATATATGTGAAAGAAGTGGTGAGACTACATGGTGATCCACTCTCTATTTTCTCTAACTGTGATTTGAGGTTAACATCTAAATTCTGGAGGAGTCATCAAGATTCTTAGAGTACTGAATTAAATTTCAACACGACCTATCACCCCCAAACTGATGGCCAATCTGAAAGGACTATTAAAACACTCAAATATATTCTAAGATCCTACTCTTTAGAATTAAATGGTGGATGGGATTAGAATCTTGCATTGGTCGAGCTCTCATACAACCATTGCTTCCAATCATGTATTAAGATGGTTCCTTATGAAGCTCTATATGGAAAGTGATGTAGAACTCCAACCTGTTGGGATGAAGTTGGGGAAAGAATGCTACTTGGACCTAATCTTGTGAAATAGATAACAAAAAAGGTTCTAGTCATCCAGAAACATATCAAAGATTCTCAAAGTTAGAAAAAAAATCTATGTTGAAAACCATCGAAGAGACTTGGATTTCGATGTTGAAGATAAATTCTTCCTTCAAATATCATAATGTAAATGAGTCATGTGGTTTAGAAATAAAGGGAAGCTAAGACGAAGGTACATTGGACCCTTTGAGACCATTGACCGCATATGAGTCGTGGCCTGTTGGCTTTCACTTCCACCGAATATGGCTCAAGTTCATGATGTGTTTCATGTATCACTCCTAAGGAAGTACATACCAAATCCCTCACATGTACTGAACTCAGAGGTGGTACAGGTGGAAGATGATCTATCTTATGAGGAGAATCCAGTAATGATTCTAGACCAGAGATATAAGGTTCAACGTAATGAGAAAACCCACATTTTCAAAGTGTTGTGGATGAAAAATAAGTTTGAAGGAGAAACATGAGAACCTAAGGAGGTGATGTAGGAGAAGTACCCTCACATGTTTGGGTAAAATGAAATTTCGAGGGAAAAATTTCATAAGGGGGAAAGAATGTAATGACCAAAAGTTTTATCAAAGGAAATTAGTTTTCATAATAATGCCTTATGGTATAATCATATTAAGAAACACAATGAAATATAACGATACTAAATACTATGTGATAATTAAACATAATTGTTTTCCACTTATATGTTTCGAATTTCGAAAATCTGACATACACTGTTGCGTCCAGGATGTCTTTTGGGGTTTGATAGAACAAACATAGTTTTTTTGTTGAAAAAAAACCTTCCCTTGTGAATAGAAACCTATCCTTAGGAATAGTGACCAACCCTTATGAATAGTAAACTTACATATGATAGTATATATATACAATCTAAGTGAAAGTATGATATACCTATATCTTAGAGTAAGTAAATAAATGATTTTAAATAGGTATTTTTCAAATAAAATATTACTTTATTTAAAATTTTAATTTAAAATATTTAGAAAATTATTTTTGAAAAATGGTGTTCATTTTTTCATTCTACATATAGAAAAATGGTTATGGTGAATTTTTGGGATTTTTCTGAAATACTTGAATGATTTCTGAATAGTGAAATTCAATAATTTACAAAATATGCTAAATAATTGAATTTCTTCATCATAATTGAGTCATGGATGATGTAAATGGCCATTGGTTTGAAATAACATGCAACTATTACTATTATTTGTCATCTAATCATCACAAGTTTTTATCTTGTGGAGAAATAATAAATTAATGAATATAATATTGTGAAGACCCCTCTCCCCTCCACTATAAATACCACCCTTCACGCCCTCATTTCTTCATACCTCTCAAGATTCAATACATGTATAAACTATGAAAAACAATCTTCCCTATCCACTCCCACACTTCCAATAGCATATGATCTCATCAAAAGACCAATCCAATGTTCCTTAAGGGGGATTCAAGAGGTAACTCCCCTCTCTTTTTTCCTTTAATTTCCTTTCAATTTCAAGTTATTTTCTTAATATCTCCCCACCTATCCTCATCCAAATGGTATGTTAACTCCATTATATTACATATACTAGAATTTTATGTTACTAATGGGATAATATATCATCCAACCCCCTTTTACTCTTCTTTTTATTTTTTATAATGGAAAATATTGTTCTTGAGATGTTAATTTATCACCTTCAAGAAAGATATGTTTTCATTTTATATTACCACCTTTAGATCTAGTAATTAAACCTTCAATATGGTTGAACTAGATTGTGTTATATGTATTATATCTTATTTAATTTTCTTAAACTATATTGTTTACATATTACTATATTTTTAAACAAAACAAGTTCTTTGTGGTCGAAAAATCATCCAAATTTACTCAAACGATCATTATTAAATTATAATCTAATGATTCATTCTCATATTGTATAAAAAATTTATTTTTAATATAATTTACACTTATTTATCAGAATAAATTAAATATAATTACAATTTTTTATGTTTATCCTTGTTTTATATGAACTTCCATTCATGAATACAAGTGAACCGTTCAAGAAAAATATAAAAATGAACATTCAAGAATAATGGATTTAAACTATATAACTCATCCAAAGTCCCATAAAAGAACATATTGAAACCATAATGACCCATATTAATGTATAAAAGGTTCTGTAATTTTTTAATTAATTAATATAATGTCATTATACAGGACATTAAATTGAAGATATAATTTGGGTTCAAGGTAAGGGAAAATTCTCGATCGCAACTTTCTTTCTTTGAGTTCTCCACATTTCACTCAATTTTTGGTATGGTTACTACATAAAAATCATTTTTTCAAAATTATCTTACCTTTTCTGGGATATAAATTCTTTCCACTAGATTTCATGTCAAATAAAATGTTTTCCAAAAGAACTCTTCTTTCAAAAAACACACCTTTTACTTCTCACTCAGGGTTGATGCTTCTTGTATCATGTATGCTACTCCCTCTTTCATTTGGGAACCCATAGATTATGAATGATTTATTATTATTTGAAAACCATTCCCTTCCATGGTTTTTTATGTTTATTATTGATATATTTTCTATGTGTAATTCATTATAATGAAAATGTTATGATGTGGCAGGTGTGCCTGGAATTATATAGCTCAATATTAATGTTTGAATGTGATAGGTTCACCCAGAATGATACATCACTCCAATGAATTGGGTAATGTGATAAAACTCATTAATTAAATTGAAATGAGGTGTTAACAGGATCCTATATTTTTTCACAACTATGTGTGTTAGTTAACCACTAAATATAATTTTTCATTTTTATGCATTTCCACATTTCAGGTCTTTTATTAATGCTTCCTCTCATGTTCTTGATCCTTTTCCTATGTTATGATTATGCTGGCACATTATTATGTTGTTCATATATATCCTATTACTAGGATTTATCTCACCAAATTTAATGTATATCCTTAGAATATTATGTGTACTAAAGAGTTTTCTAGGCACAATAATAAGTTGGAGAAGAATGGATTAAATAAATATTTACATTTTATGTTGTAAATGTTATTTATAGTCCTAGTTTTCCAAAGACACTAAACCATTTGATCCTTGTTTTGTAATAATATTATGTTTTTTATATTACAAATTATGTAATATAAGTTTAAGAAAATGTTGTGTCACTATAGATAAAAGATGGGTGGTTACTTACTTGTCGGAAGGGGATTTTCATTGCATGAAATCCTGGGAAGCCAAGCACCAAGCCTTTCCAGTTGTGGTTCCATAATAGGATATCACCTCTCCACACAATCCACCTAACGAGTCCTGAAATTGTCATTAAGTGTGGCTAAACCAATAACAATAAAGATCTGCTGAGGGCCTCTCTTTCCCCCTGACTATAAACACCCACAACATGACCCCAGAGTAAGAATCCTTCAATCACATCACATATGAGTTTTTCGTACAAGCCTTGAAAAGATTTTACGATGTTTTTATCATTGATAACACCCTATAGAGTGTTTTTTCAATTCTCCACCAAGAATACTAGTGGTACTTCACATCAACATTTCCATCTCAAATAAAAGTGTTCATAATTCGGTCATTTTTTTCCTTGACAGCTTTGGGAGCTCTAATCGCCGAGAGGGCATGAATAAGAATTACCGCAAGAATTTTTTTTTAAAAATATAATACTCACTAAAATGGAGATATCATGTTTCTTCCAATTTATAATGTGACATGTGATTCTCACCACAATCGAGTCAAAATATTGGATTCACAACCTGCATGAAGAAATGGGGATCCTAGGTAGACCATTGGAAAGATCCTGTGTCAAATCCAAAAAACACTGGATATTTTTCTAATTCTATTATCTAGGAAGTGGATATAAATGTAGATAATTCTATTTGACCAGTTAATAATTTGTCCACTAAATTTACATCTCTTTTTGAGATCCCCATTTAATCCTCTGACCAATATCTATCTAGAATTCAAGAAAATTATAGTGTTTTATGCAAACATTATTTGAGAAATATTAATGGATAGAGGCCTTCAATGGAAAGGGAGGATTTTGCCTCTTGATACAATATTGTATAATATACTACTAAGATCATAATGTGATAATGTGAATAGGGTAGGGGATACTAGATCTCCTTAGATAGTATGATTGAAACCATTAGATTCCATGTATTATCCACTTGATAATTAGGGTGAATGAACCATATAAAAACATCTTATTTCATGTGTGTTTTACCTCTATCTATCTCAATTTATCAATACAATTGAATCATCAATTCTATAAACTAATTACTGATTAGAATAATCACTTGAGAGTTGGTGTTCGGGAAATAAATGATTTAACCCTTATCATTTTTCATCTCAAAACTATGATTTAAATTAACTTTTATAAAATTAAAACAATAGATAATTAGCCTATATGTTAAATTATTTTTAATAATAGATATTACACAGGAGGAAGAAAAATTATATATAATGCTTCCAAATTTTTATGCATGTTTTTACATTTAAATGATAAAAAAAATATATAAATTAAAAATATAAAGTCAATTACCTGATTTTTAATTTTCATCTTGGTCGTGAGGTTTTCTATGAAAAGTATAATTTTTCACTCAAGAACGGGATTAACAATTAAATGTTTAAATTTCTACATAATGGATAAGTTATCTATTCAATGTATAATTTTCCTCTTAAGGGAAAGAGTATATATTTCAAGTGTAATTTTCTACATGAGGACCGATTATATTTTATAAGTGTATTTCTATAAGAGTGTGAGATTATCCATGTAGAATGTTATACCATACCAACTTCCTAGAATGGTCTAAGAAATTTTTTCTTAGGGACTATGTTATCATAACAAACCCATAGCGAAGTAACATTATATGATTTATTAAATATAATTTTGAGAGATTATAAGTCTATTAAATTTAGCTATTTTATTTATAAGATATTTCATAACATTACATAGTTACTCACAACATGGGAACATTTACACATTTAAAATTATGGTATGAATTTAATGTCTCTTTGTGGTGATAACTATGATAAGTTCCCACACCCAACATTTACACCTCGACACACATGTTTTTTCTTTTTATCTTATCGCTGGTATCTTACATGTGTTCAATGATGGGAGTATAGTGGTGTGAAAGTTAAATGGGACCTATGTGGACTCATTATTTTACGAATGGATTAGGTTTTCAGGTGTATCATTAGTAACCACTTTTTTATTTGTTAAATATTTATTTACTAAGTTCTTGTTTAGGTATATCCATTATTATATACAGAATCTATATGAGTATATTTACTTCCAAATTTTTATATTATTATTATATTCTGTTTCATTTACAAGTGACCATCCACTTTGAAATTATTTTACATATCCTATTTATTTTATTGTAATTTATTCTTAGAGGATATAATGTTCTCAGTGTTCAATTTAGTCCCTCAAAGAAAGGTGCTAGCCTTTGGAATATAGAAAGGTATTCTTAAGAAATTGTGGGTCCCTACCAATGGTTTGTATCCATAAATCCCTAGGATTTAGTTACAACTTTAATATCTATAATATCCCACCCAAAAAAAACCAATCCAATAAAGAAAAGAACCACATTAACTCAAATATGAACCCCAATAAGTAGAATATGGAGAGTAGAGTTTGGGGATTGTAAGAATTTATTAGGTATTGATATACCGAATATATATCATCGTAAAATAAAGAAAATATTACCAACTAAAATTAATAAAGAAAATATAGATAAGTGATAATATAAATAACAAAAACTACACTATATCACAATAACTCATAATGGTTTATTTCTAAGAAACAATGCTATAGTGTAACCAAATATAAAAATCCTAGATAAAACAACTAAAATAACTCAAAAGAAACTAAAATTATCAACCCTCTGTAATACAAAAATAACATAAGAAAAATAACATCCAAGATGTATACCAAAATTATATCCACCTACATATGCCACTTTATTTTAGCTTTAATTCAATTAATATAATTTGTATATTCATGAAGTGTAAACATGTAAGGAGTGAGATATAATTTCAATAGAAAATGGTTTGACCCCATTAATTACCTATAGTTTAATATGAACATATTTGAGTGGTGAACGTCCATTAAATGATACAAAATGTTTGTATTCAGCTTATACTTAAGAGTTCAGATTTTAAATGAAACATCTAAGAATTTATTTATGCATTGATTATCTATTTTAATTGTATTATTTTAGTATCTATCAATGTATGAAAATTCCTCTATCATGGAATAATTAAGTCCCTTACCAACTCATTGCATTGATATAGTCTCAATATTTTCCAAACCCAAGGAAAATATCAGCATAGTATAACATAAGGTTTATCCTATATCATAAACATACCTATGGTTATTCACAAGCTAAATCAAGGCTTTACTATATAGTAGTAAAATTAAAATATTTGTATAAAAAATAAAACATCCATATGGTTGAAACATTTAACATCAATAGATGAATTTTCCATTTAAAAATATATTTCATGTGTTTCTTTATCTCTTATTTAATTAGTATCCAAATAATTTCTTATTTAACTGAATTCCATGAGTTAACCCTTTAAAATATGTATTTTATAATAAAAAATATACTTTTCTAGAACATTTTAATGAGTCATAAAGTTTTTTTTCTATTAATTAATTTTTAATTATCCAATTTAATTCACATAACCTTATTTAAATTAATAAAACTATAAAACACAATTTTAAAAAAAAATTATTCTTCAAAAACAAAATTTTTACTAAGAAACTGATTATAATTATAACAAAAAATATTAAATACATTTACTTCAAAATTTATTCACTACATTCTATAATAATCCATCATTCATTTTAATTTTAAATTAATTTCCATCATCAAATAATAGAAAAACACATGTTAAATATTCATTAAATACATACAATTCATTTCATATTTATTTAACACCCAAGAAATTTTAATTAACTCAAGATCTTGATTTTCACTATAAAACCAAGAAATTCATTCTAAATTAATATTTTTTAGAATACAATAATATGTGATAACATGTAATAACTCTTCAATTTACCCATAATCAATTATATAATATAAATTTTTATTAGTGTAAAATTAAATCATATCAATAACAAGTGAACTTCAACATACAACATCAAAACTATGAGTTTTACAATATAAATAATCATCTTCATCCCTAATAGTAATGATAACTATTTTCTATGAATTTATATTAAATTAATTCAAAAAATATTATTCATTCAGTATCCAAATTTTATTCTAGGAATAACACGTAAGAAAAATAAATTCATAGTAAACATTAATTCCTTTAGTGATTCTATATTTTAATTAAACCTAATATTCAATTCATCAAATAATAAAATTAACAAAATAATTAATAAAAAATTCACAAAGCACAAGAAATTTTTTAATTAAACACCAAAATAAATAGAAAAAGGAACTTACGTCATTATAGCATGATGAATAATTCATGATAATAAAAAATAAATCTATTAATTCATTTTTTATTCAAGGAATTACCCAAACTATAAGTAAAAAAATGAAATCTAGAACCAAACAGTAACTATATATGATTGATTTTAAATGAAACCATAAGGATAATATTATTCTTTTGGACATGATTTTTATGGCATAAATGGTTGAAAAATTGGGATGTTATCAGCATGGATAATATGGGGGAAAGAAGGGAGCTTTTTTGATAGATAATGATTGATATAAAAAACCATTATTTACCTACTATAATTTAAAATTAATATATTGGTAGAGGATTTGACCAACCTTATAATAATGGTTATTTTTTGAAACATAACATTGACCCATTCCACCCCTATATAAAAATTTCTCTTAGGTATCACATCAAACAAAAATTAACATATTTTTATTTTTTTGTATTATTCCTCATACATCTCACACACCCTCACACAGACACATCACCCATAAACACATTATCACACCAAAAATCAATCACATGAATATTTCTCAAAATAACTTATTTAATGAAATTTTTTATTTATTTAAAGAAATAATTTTAATAAAAATACTAATAAAATCACCATCATTATCATTATAATTATTATAATCATCATTTGAGGGAGGATGGTGCCTAATATAGGCAGAAATGACTGAAATTACCCAAACAAAGATCCAACATGAAACCCTATATTATCTCCTATGAAGCATGGACATGATACCACTCTGGTATTAATGACTTTTTTTTCATTTTTAAATTGTTGGAAAAAGTTTTATGATGGTGTGAAAATTAATACAAGTGACGATAAGAGGGAAGCAACAAACTTTTTATTGATGTTTTTGTTGGTGTCAATCAATGGACTATCGAGAAATGAAACATGTTTCATGTCTCTAATAACATGGATATTGTGGATGAGAGGCTTGAACACCATATGTTATCAATTATTGTGATCCTTTAATTACATAAGAAGAGGAAACATTGGAAATTGGATAACCTTTTGAAACATATTTAATTTATTATGTTTTTTTGTTAGAATTTTATTTTAATTTGTCAAGAAAACATTCACGTGATATTTCCTTCTCATAAATTGAAGCAATAAGTGTAGGTATTTATATCACTCTATCTAAAACATAATCTATTTCAAATATAGGATTGATATCCAAAATTTAACCCCTTTGAATATGATAACTCCCTTTTTAGATTTTGTGTAAAGGTTTTTGGGGTGAATTGGATATATTATCACCCTATTATTATTAAAGATGTTTTATCTTTAATTAGAAATCTAATTTTCTTGGATAAATAAACAAATATAGAAAGGTTTTGTAACTTTTCTCAAATTTTTGTGGAGTAAAATATCTCTAATATAAAAAATGACAATTATAGTATTTTGACAGATGATTATAATATTGTTTTGAGGGTTGAGTAAGAAATGTGTCATTGGGTTTTTAACCTATTATAAAATGATTGCCCCTGATTTTGAGAATTGTAATAGTCCTAATGTGAGTCTCTCCTTCTGTAAATTTAATTGATGTGATGAAGCTAATTTCAAGAGGAAATAAGGATTATGATGTGATGAAGAAGTAGTAGATGAGACTTACAGTGTAGGAACTAGATATGTATAGTAGTAAAACAAGTATGATCTTGTTGTTGGAAGAAAATATTATTGTTTTTTAAATACCACCAATGATGGTGTCCCTGACAATAAGTACCATGAGCTTCTATGATCCTAATATTTTTTTTCTTTTGAATTAAGGGAATGATAAGGTAGTCATTTTCACTCTTGATGGATTTAGAGGGTATGATATATTAAAGAATGAAATGGAGTTCCATTACAATTAATGTGGAAAAAATGAATAAATGAATAGGATAGGAACCTATGAGGAATATCTCATTAATAATAATTTTCATTTCCCATATGACTATATTGAGGATAGATTACCACTTGATAATGGTCAGGACAGTTGGGAAGGCCTTATCATTATCTCTATTTTGGAGAATGAATGTGGTGATACAAGTAATAATAGTATTTATGGTCGAGTTACATAAAATCAAATAATTAGGTTTCAAATATAGGTGGATTCCACCCTCTACAGCCAAATACATCAAGTGTACAACAAGTCAAACTCCAATAACCCCAATTTGAAGTTTAATGTTTTAAATTTGCATAATATATAAGTGATTACATCACTAAATAATGATAATATTATTATTGTTAAAGAACAAGATACATACATGATTCCAATTTTATATTGGAAATAATATAAAAAAGATTGTAAATGTGAACAATTGGTATCCTTGAACCTTATTCAACAATTCATTCATCATATACTGGGGAAATGAAAAACAATTTGAGCTCAAATATTCAGTAAGTGTTACGTAAAACAAAACATACCATGACTAAATAAGAAATAATAAATATAGAAAGGTAAATAACAAAAAAACAAAAGTCATTTTATAAATTACATGAGATCCAAATGAATCCATGTAATAATCACATGGATAATTAATAATATAATTATGAATGAAGGAAATGAAAAATATTAAACATCGTGATATCATACTGTGAATTCATTTTTCGAAGACATGTTTTGATGATGAGTTGGTATACATGAAAACCCCATTTAATAATTCTATCCAACTGATTTTTCCCATGTGGCATATAAATGCATCAAGGGTCTATATAATTCTAAGACCTACACATCACTATATGTCCAATTAATTCCTCATATATTGAAATTTCAAAAATGTTTTTTTTTCATAAAATGTTTTTATTAAGTAACTATTATGAAATGTTAATATTTTCCCACTCAATTAAATAACATTCCTAGTAAAACACCATATATACAAATGTTATATGATTTAGGAAATGAACATATCCATTGTACAAAGAATATTTATATAGAAGAGAAATTTAATTTCCAATGAAATATGATCACAATGAAATTAATGTTTCATGATATATTTAATGACCTAAAAATTAATAAGAGATAAACTATGAGAATAATTTTACTAGAAATATAAGTTGTATAATAACATCATGTCTTTGTAGAATATATAAAAATCGATGAGAAACATTAAAATAAGTTCGCATTAAAGAATATTCTCTATAAAGCAATTAAATATTTTGAAATAATCTAATTAACATAAATGGTTTTTGTGGTGGGAAAATATATTAATTCTATATATGTTAGAAAATATTATTTCCTTTTGACTTTTCATTGAAAGTAAAAAATTGGACCTATCATAAAACAATATAATTATTCCTTTAAAATAATATAAAAAGTAAAATATAACAGAAAATGTCTTTAATAAATAATTTGAGTAAAAACAAATGAATTTGCTAAAATAATTTTGAAAAATATGGACATGGAAGAAAGGTATACCTGATCAGAAATAGAAATAAGAACACATTTTATTTTAATCATTTATTTTATTGATTCAAGATAAAAAGAGTGTAAAAGTAAGAAGAAAACATTAAATATCCTTATATATTGATAGGATAATAAAATATATGGATATTATGAAGAATATAACTTATTATTCCTTCAATGAAATTAAAATTAATCTAAAAAATGAGATTGTAAACTAGCTTCTTACCTCTTTGGTAACTTTTAAATTTTATCCCCATGAATTAGTAGACCATAATTTAAAATTTAATTACCATGAATATATATATAATAATTTTAAATACATCATTGGGTCTATATGTACATCACATTAATTAAAATAGTTACATTATAACAAATATGAAACCATGTAGTGGAAATTGATATGAAATCCCTTACAAAGACCATAGAATTTAAGTGATAATTAATCAATGAATTAATTGTTTGTGAAGATTGAAAATCCACAAAAAAATTATAAATATAAAAAAATAAATAAACTTTATTGTCACACGTAATAATGTAATAACATAATAAAATACACAGTGGTATAACTCAATCAATTGAGATTGAGTATGGAAACCCCTTACCTCATGCATCAAGTCAGTTGATCATGATTTATACTCCTGTATAATGGTATTTCAATTTTTATTAACTTCTAAAATGAAAATATTTATATTTATATTATACTATATGATCTACTTATAATGTTTTATAACTCATTCACTAATAATATTTTATTATTAACTTCATTTTGGGTGATAGCTATTTTGTTTTCTCAATCATGTTTCATCACATAAGTTTCAAATCTTATTCAGAGATTATAGTTTCATAATATAAATAATTATAATATATATACATATCCATTATAAAAATATTTAAAATCATCTGTGAAAAGTGTACATTAAAAATGAATCATATTTATCATGGAGTAGTTTGTCTACATGTATGCATAAGTTCTATTTTTTTAATGGGTGGAAGGGTAAGAAAATGTATGATATATTTTATTTTTAGTATCATAATTATTTCATAAATATAATATATATTCATTATTTATTTTATTAGTACAATACATGTTAGGTGGTGAGGGAAAAATTATATTTGTTTGTGTGGAGGTAGTATGTCTCATACACATGTGATGGTTTTGTCTCCCATTTTATAGAGAAGGGGATAGATAAATAGTATTGCCTAAATATAATAACAATTAATTATATGGTAGATACTATATTTATTATATAATATTGTTTATAAATTAATTTAATGTTGTAAAATAAGAAGTAAAAATAAAGATATTGGTTATGAGGACTACTTTCTCTTAGAAAAAACCCCTTTAGGATCTCTTCTTATAGACCCTGGGATGGAATTTTGAGATAAAAATAACATCTATATTGACAATATATAAGTTTAAAATTCATTTTATCAGGTTTTTTTTTTGAGTTAAGTGGCACATTAAGTGTGAGCAAGATAGTATAGGTGGTGTCCTTTTATAAGTAAGGATATGAACACTTTTTGGAAATAGATTAAAAATTATAATATAATATGTGTCCATGTAATGTAAAATTATTATAAAATTACATGTATTAAAATATAAGGTGTATATATTATTTATATATTCATAAAATCAAATTTATAATCATTTAGATATCATTTACAACCATATCTTTTTTATTAACCTTGTAATTAACCAATTTTATCCTTAACCACATTAAAAACTTTTCCAATCCTAATGGGATATAAATTTACATATAAGGTTTTAATTTGAAATAAATGAATACTGGATTATATTTTAAAACACCTATAATCTCAATTTTTCTATTTAATTTTTTTATGATTTTCAAATAATTTAATAACATATTGTTTTCCATAAAATATCATTAATTTAATTTTTGATACTATTAATTTTATTTGACTTTAGTTACAATAATATAGCAATGTAAATCAAATATAAAATTTTGAAACATTTCTAATATGTTATATTTATCTAAAAAATCCATTTAACTCAATAATTAATTCAAAATTATTAATTTATTTTTTTTATTAACATTAATTTGTTACTATTTTCACAAGAACTCTTTCAGTGTTGCGTATGTATTTAAGAAAATTTTTAATCACTAAAAATTTCAAATAGATAAACACAATAAAAAATATATATAAATATTTGAAATAATAATTTATAACTATAAGTTAACTTTTTTATCCTACCAATAATATATTACAGATATTAAACTAAGGAAAGTGATATATTCTTTTTATTCTTTACATAAAATAATATAATAGTCATAATCAATGTTAAATGGAAATAGGGTCATATTTTAGATGTTTGGAGGATTATGTATGAAATATACACATCCAATGAAATAAATTCAAGTATTTGAATGAATTATAATCCTAAAAACATCATTTTTAACCATAATTAACAAATTTACATTTATTGTGGTAAAAAAATATTTATTATGGTTACTGTTTATAATGACCAAGAATAAAGGGGACTTATTTACTTAATTTTAACATCATCATTAAAAATATGGAATCTTTTTTATCAAATTCATATCTTATAATTTATTTAAATTGATATAATAATAAACCCTAAAAATGTGATGAAAACAATTTTTTAGAGAGAAGTATTTATAAGTATATAACTATTTTCATAAAAAAAGAAAAATGTCTGTCATAAAGTATTTGATTTTAATTTTTTCAAATATAACTAATGAAATTTTAAAATAAATACAAAACCAATTGGGGTTTATAAATATTTAAAAATAAGTTGATGTTTAAAAAACCCCAATTTTATAATAATTCATAGAAAAATTTATCTTTTTTTGAAAATACCAAATTTTCAAGCTAATATAAATTTGATATGATTAATTAAAGAACTATATAATTTCTATAAAATATAATTTCTATAAGTGGTAGAAAGTATTTATAATGTTTTCTCACAACATTAAATAAAACTTATTTTCAATGAAAATGTATTTTTAGAAGCACAAAATGATTTTACTAAAAATTGTGTCCCTATTTTCTAATTATTAATATATCAGTTTTTGTTTAGATGGAAATTTATACATATATTTTATAATTTTGTTACTATTATTCATACCATCTAATTCAACATCTAGTTTATCGTGTTCACATTAATAATATTACATCACATCTTGTTTAAACTCAAAGTTGTGTGTTGTGTATGTAATTGAACATAGTACTCATTTTAACGGAAAATATAATCTTGGTGTGTTATTTTCCCCCATACATACAAAAAATACATCAATAAACTTTTTATTTATCTTTATGAGACTGAAAATGTTATATATATATATATATATATTATCATGAACATTAATTTTTGGATTCTGGTCTTGGAAAATAATTATTCATGTATCTCTAAAATAATAATACTATAAAAAGAGTATCAGAAATTATAATTTCGTGGATGAGTGGTTAATATCCTTAAAATATTCAATAGATCTGTCTTGAGTTCAAGAAAATACTTTATTATTGAGATAGAAAACATGACAGAAGTTTCATATATAATTTCTTCCCATTCTATAATAATAATTCCATCCTTCAATTTATATCTTGATAATGATTTTTTTGTTCTAAAAGCACTAACATAATATTTTAATTGACTATAAAATCCTAAAAACAATGAAAAATTATTATTACCATCAAAAACTAAAATAGTTATAAAATTATAAAAATAACTAATATGAATAATAATTTATAAGAAAACAATACTATATTAGTTTTGAAATACTCAATAATAACAAATAAATTTCTACTAAAATCATTTGATAAGTTACTAACATTTAAACTCTTAAAAAATATTCCAAACCAAGTTAAAAATATATAAATCCCTATGATTTTATCATATATTCTTCCGAAATTAATTTAACTTTTTTCTCTAAAACATTATTTACTTAGTTTCAAAATCACTTGTCAATCTCATGGTCGTATATACGATAAAATATATATTTCAAAATCTTGATAACCCATAATTACCTCAAAATAAAAGATCCTTTTAACCCATAATTTTATTAGTACCCTTAAACATATTTACATATAACATAAATGCATTAAAAATTAAATATAATATTCACTAAAATACATATTGAACCGAAGGGTTGTATTCCATTAATATCTCCAAAAAATATCCTTATTCATCTTAAACTACCATTAAATAAAACCTAAAATGAGTTATCTATGCCAAACTTTTAATTAACCATATACTTTTCAACCCATTATAATTTTTTTATCCCATATCACTATGGCATATCATAGGTTTCCATGGGTTCCGTCCTTTCATTCACCAGAGTGGATCACAAAGAAAATGTGAATTAACACAAGCATATACCATGGGATTATATAGATTGTTATTTATTATTAGGACCACTCATCATGTACTAATTATGGTCAAGTTAATAACGAATCAACCCTATTCAAAGTGGTGATCCCTACGTGTATATGTGCCACAACCACAAATGATTTCAAGTATCCATACAAGGATGGATTTTATTGTAAAACCACATAATATCAACATTAACAAAACATTTGATATTGTCTTATTCCTATACTTTTCCATATATTCTATCATAGGGTTATGTTACTTAGTATATGTTTTCCTAAATCTAGTTCCCAATATTTATACTTAAACTCATTTCATTCCAACTATAACAACCCCAAATAACATAACTTATAGCCGATATCTACTTTATTACATCTTCATAATATACAAGGGTCATGTCACTAAGGATTGATCAGTTTAGCAGTCTTTAAGAACTAGATATATACATGATTCCCATTTTACATTGTAAATAAAATATAAAACATAGTAAAACTAAATAATATTACTCCTTGAAACTAATTCTATGATTCATTATTCATATCCTTTCAAATGGATTCCAAAATAATGGAGATGTCAAATTCTCAATATGGGTTATGTACAATGAAATATATCATGATTAAATAATAAATAATAAATATAGAAAGGTAAAATACTGAAAACACATTCAATTTAATCAATAAATTGATCTTAAAATGCATCCATCTCATGGATAATAATAACATAATTCTTGATGAAGGAAACACATAATGTTGGACATCATGACCTTATAAATCATGAAATCTTACTATCATGTCCTTGTTCCAAGATAGTATAATATAATGGGTTGGTATAAACCAAAGACCCATTTAATAAACATAGTTAATTGATTTATCTCATGTGATCTATTAATGTGGTAAGGGGAAATATAAATTTTGGGCCCAACTCATCACTAAATTTCCAATTAATTACTTTTATTTTGAATTATAAACTAAATTCATCAAAAAATATATATTATAAATAAATATCTATATTTATTAAATAATATATAATATTATGATATCCCCATTGAATCAAATAAAATTCACAGTAAAACAACATATTCAGAAAAGATATACGTTTTTGGAAATATAAATATCTATGATAAAAGGAATATAAATATTTAAGTTAAATGCATTGTATAATAAAATATGGTCACACTAAAGTGAATTTTATAAGATAATTTTATTGACCACAAAATTAACAAGAGATCAAATATAACCGCCAATTCATGAAAAATAAATTGTTTTGTAATAAAATTAATCCTTTTATTGAGAGAATAAAATTTAAGAGAAATATTTTAAAAAAATCTCAATAAAAAGTTTTCTTTTTAAACCCATTGAAATATTGTAGAAAAATATAAAGAGTGTAAAATGGTTATGATTGTGGGAAACCCCCTTATTTCAACATACATTACAAAATTAAAATTCCTTTTTATTTTTTAAATAATGTAAAAAATGAACCTATCAAAAAATATTAAAATAACTCCTTTAAAACCTTGTGAAATTAAAACATAGTATAAAATATACTTAATAATTCATTTGATTAAGAAAAAAAGGAGCTTTTTAAAAAAATTACAAATATTTACATGGAAGAAACATACACCTGATAAAAATTGGAAATAATATCATATATTATTTTAAAAATTTATTTTCCTGATCAAGTTCCAAATATAGAAAAATCTATAAGAAAACATTTAATCACATAACACATCGAAAGGATAACAAATAAATGGATTTTATTAAGGATTTATTATAATATTACTTCAATTAAAATAAAACCATTAATAAAAATAATGATATTTTAAAATATATTATTATCTCTTTTGTAAATTTTAGATTGTAACCCCTTGAATGTGTAAATTCGAATTTGTTTTGACTTGAGGGGATTTGTTTTAGGGGAAAAAATGGCATGACATGAATCATCACTCATATTTTATGGTAGAGAGTTTCACATCACCATATTTTTTTCGGCTTGATCCACATCATTATCCTTTAGGGGGAATTGTATTGACTCTACAGGGACTAGGTAGTTTATCCCTTCTGTACTATGAAGGAGATGCCATAGTCAAATAGTCACAACGGGTGATTGCAAGGGTTAAGTATTTTTTTGATCAGTCCTCCTTGGATATTCTTTCCTCGGATGGTCTCCAAAGGTTTTATTTGTGGATCCAAAAACACACAACAACCCTTGTTTTCATTATTCATGGAACTTCATTCCAAAGGAAGCCGTTGTTGGATGATGATTTGGCTAGCAACTCTTAAGAACTCCATTGGTCGAGAGGATGAGAGTTCAGGCTCGTCACACCATTTTGGGGAGAATTATTCCATATTCTAGGAATCTCTTATAGATTTAAATCATTTCCATATCCTTATGAATCTTCATTAAATTCCCAAAGATTGAATACATGGGCTACCCTTGGGTTGCAGGATCATCATGGATATACATGGATTTGATGCTATAGAGGCAATGCTAACTTAATCCATGCAATAAGGTGCTCTAGAGTTTTTCATCATCCAGGAGATATGAAAGGTGGGTCAATATTGGGTGAAGACCCATAAGATGGTCTTCTTACATATTATTAGGAGAGGAATCAAAGCCCACATAGTTCGGTTATCTATACTTACACCTAGGAGAAAGCCTTTTCGACTTTAGGGGGAAAATTTTATTGGGACTGACTTATGAGGAGAAATTTCCTAGAGCTCGGGCCTCGGATAGGAATCCCATGTATCCCAATTATGATGGCAATCAGAGTTCTCATTGATCATTTAGCTAGGGTCTTACACCTAGGGGAGGCCCATTTGTTGGGGGTTATAAATGGGTGAACCTTTTGGAAGGGCACCCCTTTGATCTCGAGTCTTAATGTTTCCATCCTACATATCCTGGTTGGAATAGGAATTAGAGTTCTTGTAGTTCATAGAGGGTGGGGCTTATACATGATGTCTGCCCACTTGAAGGAGGCATGATCTCTCATTTCATGGATGAGGTTATATGGAGCCTGAACCTAGATAAAAGATTCCTATGTATCCCAATTATAATGTGAATTAGAGTTCTCGTAGTCAATTTAGCTTGTGTACTACTCCTTAGAGGAGTCCCATTTTTGGGATTCATGAGGAGGATCTCAAATCATTAAAATTTGAAGGTTTGGATGGGGATTACACCTAGGAGGATTCCAAATTAGGGGACTATGTGATGTTCATTATCACTACCAACCTCTAATACCATGTGAGTCATGATCATGTTTGAGAAAAAGTGGAGATAGTGTTTCTAAAGATTTCATGTCATACATCATCTGTTGGTAGACAGTATTGGAGCTGGGAGAGAGGGGGGGATTTGAACATACAACCCTCACCTGTGTTAATATCCAAGATAGACAAATCTTGGTTATCTACTAGGAAATGTCTCGAGATGAGGCAAAGAGGGTGGATAGTGATAACTCTCACAAAATACTTGGGTATTACCTCTGAAGGAGTGAATTTTTTATCACCATATGGGGTATTCTATATTTTCATGTCATATTTCTTGGACTATGGCATCATAGTATAATTTCATATTATAGGTACTAGTAACGTACAGTTTAACGTCATGTGGTCAACATGATAACTCACAATTTAAGGGCATTGAGTTTGGACCGATTATTTAAGGGAAAGGCCAGTGGTCGCCCTTAACTCTGAGAATGAGGAGGTTCACATTTTAATCAAAAATTCGGTCCTCATGTTATCTTGGGAATGTGGTCTTAGAGACATTACGAAGGTCCAAACCATTTTGGGGACAACCTTCATCACTTCGCTTACCTTAGGCAAGTAGATTCCAAAAGGCATGCTGGTGTGCTCGATGATATGATCATATGGGTCTGGTGGATTTGGAAGATGCTTTGGAATGATGCCTGTATACTGGCTTATGGAGTATCTATGGAGGGTAGGAAAATGATGGAGGTAAGGACACCTGAATACACCCCATTCCACATATAATTTTCTCATGCAAGATGGGGGAAGCCTCGCATAGCATATTGCTATGTGGGTGGAGGGGTCATCCGCGTACCGAAGTTGTATGCGGTCGTGGGTATGTACCACTGCATACCAAAGTGGTATGTGGTTCTGGATGTGGTTCTCCATGTTGCTCTGGGTTCCATCTGTGTACTGATGTCATATGCGGCGTAGGGTTAGACTAGTATAGTGATTCACTATACAGAGCACCAAATTGGATAAGGGTCCTAGATCTTGTGTTTCACCTAGAATTTCGTCCCTGAGCAATTTATGGTTTGCGATTACAAAAATTTAGTTCTCAGTTAACAATTAATAACAAGTTCCTTCTTTTTATGTTTTTTCGGCTAGTTATACCTACATAAAAGTGATATGCAGTTTGCACTTTGTGGATGATTTCAAACCAAAGACATAATCTTCTCCCAATATGAAATCTTTCTTCCAGCCTCTAGGGTCTCCTTCGTGCTCTCTTCCATAAAAATTGTTCATCTCTCTATCATCCTTATTTTTCAATCCCTATTGTAATCATTTTATAGAGAGATAAGGAAATCATATATGTGGTCATGCAACACCATTTGTGGATGGCCATGAAAATATATGTCAACCCATGGAAGACTCAGTCAACTGGGGTTTTCAGAATTTGTGGTTCGCGAGACATGGTTCATGGAATTCTCCCCGCTTTCTTATTTCACAAATTGCTTATATCATGGGATGGTATACAGATGGAATTTCTGCGCATGATTTCACCAACGACAAGCATCATGATGTCCTGGGTTTTCTGGGCATTGCCCCGTGGGCCAGGACCTCATGGTTCATTCTGTGTACTGATGGTTTTCGGTTCATTCACTCCACCAACCTTTCTCAGTGATGGTACACAGTACACTAAAAACCCTTTCAAAATTAGATTTCTTCAGGTTTGTTCCCAAATTTTCAATCCAATTTGCATCCATTTTCCTTACTGGACCTATAGGAATGATTTATTCATTCAATAAAGTGCTTGTGGTAGTATTTTCTTCCCTTTTTTATGTTTTCAGGACCCTAAAAATTCATCCCATTGGAATTGGGTCTGATCGAAATGAAGAGGAAGATATTCTAATATAAAAGCAGTCCAGAACTGAAATGGTTTATGGTAGAATAGGTATGTCTTGTAGGGGGTGTCCATGCCTATTTATAGGGCCCCAAGTGATTTGAATTTTACCATTTCTTGTAAGTGAAAATTTCTCTCAACCTCTCCTCAACTTCCTTTCCATCTGCGTACCAACTATTTTGAGAAATCTATATTCAGGAACCACTCCTTATGTTTTGCGAACTGAACTCTTTACAATTTATTCTGCACACGAACTGAATTTTGTTTCTGTAAACTATACCAAGGAATATCAATCTTCTTTTTGGAGCTCTGTGTAGAATAATGCTACATGATTTTCATGTTCCACACACAGAACATGAAACTAGAAAATGGAATTTTAAACTTTGTTAAAATGAACATAAAATCTCAATTAGAATACTTTGAATATCAGTGTGGTGAGCTTTCAGTTTGTGGTTTCTTCCATCCACAAACCACTTATTTTTTAGCCTATGCTCTATGGGCCAGCACCATGCAAGCCTTTTGTATACCATGTCTATACATGGGATATTTCTTCCGTGTAGTGATGTAGTACATGAGAAATGTATTTTGCATACCAATGCAGTTCGTGGGAAATGGATTTCGCATACCATTTCTAGGTGCAGTACTTGCATCCCCATTTGGACCCTATTTTTTAAGTCCCTTTTCCATTTTAGTGGCCCTTATTAGAAATTTTTCTCATTGGACTAACTTTTTGTGGCCTTTTGGATCTTCCTGTGCAGACTAAAATAGATCTTCCACCAATCTTAGTTGAATCAACTTGGATGAGAGAAGATATGATTGAGGAAACCAAGGAACATATTAAATCTTACATTGTTCCTCGCGATAGTTTCTTAAAATACCTCCTTACACTAGAGATTTTAGCTTACCCATTATCTGTGCAGCTACCGCTATATGGCTTTGGTCTTTCTGATGATGTATCTTTTCCATTGGTTGTCCATAATACACCCTCCATTCTCCTGGAAGAACCACCGAGGTGTAATCGAACCAATAAATCTTCAATAGGAGAAATCATAAATACTCCATTTCAAGAGAATGTTTTCACACTAAGAGGCTCAGTGTGGACTCAGAGAAATCAAAATTATTGCAACACTTCCTTAGGACTAGTCACCAAATATTACCCATCTATGTCCACCTTTCTCGAGAAAACCCTAATGGTGGGTAGAGCACCAAATTGGAGCTACGAGCCATAGGATACTTTTATGATTAATGGGCCTTAGAATTTTGGGTACATCAAATATTTTTGGAGTCCCCCAATCAGTTAGAGGTGATGAACATTACCAAGAAGCTTGGGTCTCCAAGTTCGTAGTTTTATCCCCTAGTGAAATCCTACCTAAACTGCTGATCCATTGGTTTTCAAGTACCAATACATTCTATTTATCACATAGAGAGGTGGGGGTTAATTTATGTGACATCCACCAGCTCATAGGTCTCCCCATTCTTGGAAACATGTACGATGGATTTCTTCAAGAAGACACTACTTGGTACAATGCCAATCAGGTGTCCCTATTGGTCAGGAGCCTTGTGGTTGTAGTATAGGGAATGCTTGGTCAACCCCTCCAAGACCACTCCCTTATCCCATTCAATGGTTGGAAACGATTATTTATATATGTGAACGGGCTTAGGATGAGGGTCCGTCACAGTTAGACTCATACTACACGACAAATCTAAAAAACTTCTAGGGTCATATGTCTCTACCCTTCTAGTGGGATGATACACTGTCGGGGGATACGAGATTCAATCAGACAGGCCACCTAGTATTATATTAATAGGTTTCATCACCTTTTTTTTGAATGGATGGATCTTTACTTCCCATGACGTATACACCGGGGTTATAGTTTGTACTCTAATGATGGAAAATAAGTTAGAAGAGGGTCATCCAATCAATCTGGCCATTCATACTCTTTCCTGACATTAGAAGATGTTTGGGAAGATACAGAAAGGAAAACCTCCACATTGTCTCAGCAGACCATTACAATTTTTATATTGGTGTATAACTGAACATTTCCCCTGTTATGAATATCAATATAATATGAGGGTTCCTCACTCTGAATTTCACCCCCTCCTTCTTAACAATTCCATTGTTCTCCTGATAACCTTAAACATTAGCAACATTGTTGATCTACATAATGATATTTTCCAATTTAATTTCTCATCATTCCCTACCCATCATGGATTGGTAATGGGTGATAGAGGCAATTCTTGAGAGGAGCATTCATATATCATTACACTTCGAGACAAGATGCTAATTACTCACATAGCTCGAGTGGTTATTTGTGATTCACACATCCCCTACCAATTTTCTAGAAAATTCAGATTCCTTCAATATACTGTGATTCTTCCCACTATTCAGTTGAGGGGAGAATCTCAACACACAATTGTTCAACAATTGAGGCTTATAATGATGAAGGGAAAGTGTTACCATGGAGTTCATCATCCCTAATATTATGTGATCCTCCTTTCTATCATTGGGGTATGCCCAACTATGGGTGGGATCTTACCCTAATAGTGTAATGGGAAGACAAATTCGACGGGTCCAAAATCCATTAAACATCCTTCGCCTAGTCTTGACCGCGATGACCAGGGCATGTATTCCTCTCCATATAGTGAGAAAATGCTCGATCCTCCGTCAGATGTGTCTCAAAGGGACTTTATCTGTGCAGCCTATCTTGGTAGAGAGTTATTTAGACAACAACCCTCCCAAGGATACTATTCAAAGTCCTAATGAGTCAGGCCCTAGAAGAGTTTCATTAGATATCCCAGAATTTGTGGCTAGTCCCCCATGTTTGGATCCAGAGGCCATACCATAATGTGTGTGAGGGGGGGATCCCCACTACCTGCAAAACCTATCTTAGGTTCCTTCCCACTACTGTAATGGCACATCCCACCCATAGGCAAATTGAAGTGTGGGAAGACCAAGGCCCTAGTTCCGTGAGGAGGTATTATGTGGTGCAAAACAGGCATGGTTTCAGTTATGCACCCTTACTATGGAAACCCCTATGGCTAACATCACCAATGAATCAGATAAATTTTTGTGATTATTTTCCGAATTGGGATTGGGTGGCTACTATTTACGACATCTACACTTTCTTATTTATCTTATTATCATAGCCCGGGAAGACCTGGCTTCTTGTGAGGACAACCTTGCCAGATTCAATTCTTCACATCATCAGGAAATGACCTTCTGAGCTATTTCTAAGGAACACGATCATCTAACAATTTAGGAGGATAAGGCTAATGCCTTGGTAGTCTCCCAAACATATGAGCTATGAGAATGAGAGGATCACATTTCAAGGCTGAAGGCTCAACTAGAATCCTCATGTGCCAACTTGGAAGCTAGAAAGAAGAAAGGCCAGGATCGCAAAGACATTATGGAACACGTATGCCTGATGGTCTAAGCTGAGGCAGAAGAGAGAGGTAAACTAGAGAAAACCTTGAATGGACCATAGTAGTCGCCTTTCATTTTCATGGAAGGGTAGATCTGAGCATCACAGAAATTTTCCAAAATTGTGATATACTCAGTTGATTTTGATACCATGGAGAGACTCCAAATTGGGCTTGTTCCTCCATTTTTTTGAATTAATGGAACTATTTATCCCTATAACTATTCTACTCCTTTTCCACCCTATAATTCCAATAAATCATAATCGATGATATAAAAATTATTTCGATCGGTTATTAATTTTAAATCGTGGTTTGAAACATGTAAATTGAAATAATTGAATTAGGCTCTATTTTTTTCCTGAGCAATAAGAATTAGTGATCGTATGATGAATATTATTAGGGTTTCATGGAAAAACTCAAAAACCTTTTGTGTCTTTTTTCATTATTTCCCTAATTTTTGCATAATACTTTCTGGTATGGGCCTAGCGGGTTTAGCCTAACTTTTTCTTAGGCCACCCTTTGCGGGTTTTCGACCCAACAAGATTTTTGGCTCGTTTGAATATTTTATACCTAATTTTTTTCCAAAACCATACATAGTATACGTTTAAGGATATGATACTCATTTTTTATTTAGGGGTGTCCTTTTGGTGTTTCACTCTGTCGAGTATTGCATTTGTTCATTGGCGGTCTATAATTTTTCCAATCATACTTACTACTGATGTTTTAGTTCAAACATATTTTTTTCAATATTAATGGGGTAGGGGTCTCAATTTGGGATTCTTCATCTATGAATGGCATAATAATTTTCAGACATGGATGTGGTATTTTTCTTGACCCTAACATCGCAAGTTTTGGAGGTGTATGGGGCTTAGGATCCGTTTTAGGAATATAGAGGTAGGAGAGGCCTCTCTTGAGGATGAATTTCCCTTTGGTCTATGGCTGTTTTGTAGGAGACATATATAGATCCACCAGGGAATAATGTGAACAGTCAAAAAAAGGTGCCCGCAGGACATTTTCCATCCCTCTCTAATGTCCTGGGAGATTAATTACAATTTGAATTTGTTTTGAGGTTTGGGACTATAGTGGGTGGCCTATCTAAGAGATGATTTCTGAAAGTATTAGGTAAATTTATATTAGATTTGAATGGGAAAACACTCCCATAATAATTTATCTTTTGTATGGGAATGCTAGTTGGTCATGTAGTTTAACATCATACAACCCGAACACTTGATACTTAGAGATCATTTTGCTCTAACCAAGAGAGAGAAAATGATTCATCAGTTCCACTAAAAATTATTTTCATCTTTGGACATTTGAAAGGGAAAAATTATGTAAACTATAATCTAGGGGGCTTTAGAATCCAAGGAGTCATATGGGATATAAATTTCATTCTGGCATACAGAAACAAGAATGGACTCTCCTGAGGACGAATTTTCATTTGGTTGAAAAACATTTTTCAGGTGACATATATAGATCCACTAGGGCTTGATGTGGATAGTCAAGAAATGGTGTTATTAGGACACTGGCCTTTCATATCTGATGGCTGTGAAGGATTATGGGGATTTGGTACTTTTTGGGCGTGGTGGATGGCTTATAAAAGGGGGTTCACCTAAACATAGAAGGGGGAATTTCATTGGCTGAACATTACCGAAAAAGTTGGAAATAAGTGGGGGAATGATTTTTGTATATAGATCAACTTCACATATGGGATGAGGTATCTTAATTTTGTAGAATGCATAAGAGACCAGAGGTGAATTGTGCCAAGATGTTATGATATATTCAATATTAGGGTAGGAAAGGGAATGTAAACCATGACATTGAGGGTTCTTGAATCGGGAGGGATGTCATGGGGCTTGAGAGACCTTAGGCATACAATGATAGGAGAGGACTCTCATGAGGATGAATTTTCCTTTGATTGATGGCTTTTTTGTGCGAAACATAAGTAGAGCCACCGGGGAATGATGTGCATATTCAAATAAAGGTGTCCACAGGACATTGGCCTTCCATATATGATGGATATGGAGGGTTATGGGGATACAAGATTACTCAATGCAAGGATCTCTATGTGTGGATGGACTATATTAAGATACATTAGAAATTTTGAGTTTGTGATTTTCTCATGGGGTCAACTAAATCCCCTATATAGATCTAGCTCATACATAGGGTGAGGAATCTATCCCATCTTTGGAGTACCATGTAGTTTAGCATCAGACGGCCAGAAAATGGGGTTCCTTATGGGTAAAGAAACTATAACATGCCTTTTAGGATTGTGTTTCTAGGACCATCATGACTTGGACTAGTTTTCCATGACTCCATGGTGGATCTTCTACTGAGGTTCATAAGTTCATGTAATCTATGCTCAATGTGAGAAATAAGAGATTAGAAGGATTTTGGGTCACTACTTAAGAATGGCATAATCAATGGAACATATCATTTAATTCTTAGATGAACATTTTGATGCAAGGTTTAATTCCATATAATTTATCATCACGTGGGGTGGACGTAGGGTAATCCCGTTATGAAAGAAGGAAATGTGATTAACCTTTAGTAGCCCTATAAATAGGACTTGTCTAGGGATTCTCTACTTTAATTCAATTGATGAATAGAAAAGTGGATATTTCAATACTTTCTATGGCTAAGTCCGGATTGTAGGATTTGAGTCTACCAAACATTTTTTAGGGAGAAATATAGTTACACAAGATTCCTTATTAATATGTTTTGTGGAGGTCTAGCCCATATGTAAGAAGGAACATAATTTTGTTTGAGGAGGTCCAACCAAGATAAGAATCTAAGCATTTCCATTGTGCAGTGTAGTTTAATGTCATGTAGTAGGGACACTTATGGACTTATAGTTTAACATCGTGTGGTAAGTATGTTGGAAGAATAGTTTACCATCATGTTGTGGAGAAAACTTGTCACAAAGACCATAAATTTCTTTCAGTTAATCATGGTCAGGATATTATGGTATTCCTTATACATAGACGATGACAGAAGGTTCAAACCATAGTCTAGGGGGGACATTGGATCAGGAAGAATTACATGAAGATTTTAAGACATTGGGCATACAAAAATTTGAAAATTCTCTCATGAGGATGATTTTTTTTATTGATATCTGTTTTATAGGAAACATATATAGATCCATGAGGGCATTAGGTGAATAGATAAACAAAGGTGTCCTCTTGACACTGGAATTTAATCTATGATGGCCATGGAGGGTTATGGGGGCCTAATATTTTCCAGATTATAGATTTTGAAAAACAAGAAAGATGTGTCTAGGAATGTAAGAAATATCCAGAACATTATTAATACTGAACTATTGAAGATTTTATAGAGATCTGACTCATTTTTAGGGGGAATCATGCTATTTTTTCTCCTTCTGGGGGTTTGAATTCAAACTTTGAATTTCTTTCATCTCTTTTCATTTGTTTTTTAGGAAATTGGGGACATTTTTGGGATCTCATAATGCTGAGAATTTGGCCGCACATGACTCTTGAAGAATCTCAATGTTTAATGTCATGTGGTAAAAAAATTTATGCATTCCTGACTGGAATTATTACCTATACACGGGGGAAATGGCATTTGTTTGTCTGGAAATATGGACCATGATGGAGGATCTGGGCATCACTACGATCCAAGGGTAGAAATCAATCCACATGTAGTTCTAGAAATAAATTACCTTCATAGGTATTACCCATACTTTGGGAAAATATGAATTTTTTTTTCTAGTGGCTAGAACAAGATTTGGGGTTAAGGTGTCACAATGTATCATATAAAGGAAGGAATTAAGACACACATAGTTTAGGAATTCCCTTCCTCTGACGATCTATCCTGATCACTGAAAGGGGGATGGTATTTCTATATTTTCCTCACATGATTTTGACTTATATGCAACATATTGTTTGAAAGAATACAATACCTAACATGTAGTTTAACATCATGTGGTTTGGATGAATATGATATGTAGTTTAACTTCATTCAACAAGGAAAATTATGGCCTTGTTATTCAATGTCATGAGGTAAGGACCAATTTGTATCGATTCAATTTAACGTCTTGAAGCTAAGACATACGTGACGCTATTATGTCAAATATTTCTCCAGAAACCTTACATTGGTAGGAGCTGTGATGATTTTTCCATCCATTTATATCAAGGCATATAATCCATTGGAGTAGACATTATGTATTACATATGGTCCCTCCCATTTTTTCCCATGATTTGGGGGTTTCTTCCTGAGTATCATCATGGTTCTAAGGATCGACCCCATATCTCCTTCTAGGAAAGACCGAATGTGATCCTTTTTTTTAAAGGCTCATGTGATCTGATTTTTTTAGACTTCCAACAGGTGCAAGGTGTGAAACCTTTACTCATCTAGTCAGTCTAACTCATCAAACCATTTTAAGGATTTCTCATCCACGAAAAATTGAGCACAAATGAAAATGTAGAGCGATGGAACTTGAACATCGATGGGTAAAACTACCTCTGTCCCATATACTAATGAGTATGGGGTTTCATTGGTTATAGTGTGGTTCGTGGTTTGGTAATCCCATAAAGCATGGAAGATCTAGTTTTTCCATGATTTCTTATCCTTTTATACAATCCTCTAGAGTATGTTGGATAGAGTCTTGTTGAAATCCTTTATTTTCTCATTGGCCACTGCATGGTAGCTGGATTAACAATTGGATTTGATTCTGTATTCCTGGTATAACATATCCAAATCAGAAGAGTAGATGTTGGTGCCATTGTCTGTCAGTATTATATGAGGGACACCAAATCTAGTAATGATACCGGCTTTCAAAAAGTTATAAATTTTTATTGACCAAACCTCTTTAAGGATTATGACATCAACCATTTGGATAAGAATACGATTGCTACCAAAATAAACTTAAGTTTTCTAACTATGGTGGGAGGATATGGTCCCACGACATCTATCCCCCATGTTGAAAATGGCTTGGAGTATTTAGCTATGTGATGTAGTTCCGGGGGTTGGTGAATGAAATTGGCATGAACAATAATGGGAATGACACTTCTTGGAGAATGTGGAAAAATACTATATCCTAGTGGGCCAATTGTGTCCAATACATCGAATTTGATGGGTGAGCCTGGCTGCCGATTAGTATGCCCCACAAGTTCCAGCATGAACTCCTTTCATGATGGCAATACTCTCTTCTCCATCGATGTACCTAAGAAGGAATCCATGAAGGCATCATTTATAGAGAACCTTTTATTGGTTTGTGTCATAGTAAAAACAAAATTGAATGCCTATATCTAGATATGTTCTCCTTCTACCCTATATTGTGGGAGTTCCTTTTTCTGGAGGAAATTTGCAATGGGATTCATTTAGCTGGTGGTGTGACCATAAGGCTCCGAAACGGGTCTAATCTCATTGGTTTCTTCTGTGTTGTTATAAGTGAATGTAAAAACTATCCAGTAGTCGAAAATGATTATGAATATCTCATCCTAGTTCGATCATCTAGGGTTGTTGATGCATTTTCAAAAGCATCGTCTTGATCATTTTGTGCAGAAGGACATAAGTCAGTGTTGGTTCTGATAATAATTATTTTACTATCTCTTGAACATTGTTCATCAAAGAAACCAATAATTCTTTCTTAATGGAATAGTCACCATTGACATGATTGATGACCATCTCCAAATCATGTTTTATCTTCACGCATTCAGATCGTGCATGAAGTGACAACTCTAGGCCTCCGATGAGTGGCTAGTATTCTGCTTCATTATTTTTTCACCCTTATGAATGCAGGAAGGAGTATGGAAAGATGGCCTTTTCTTGAGATATGAGTATAAATCCTAGACCATTTTTTTAATCTTGGTATCATTTATCTTTTTCCCTGCCATGCTTCTGGAGGAACTGTCAAAATACATTTCCCATTCTTGGGGGCCTTCTCGGGTGGAGAACACTTCTTCATCAGGAAGTTCAGTATCCAATGGGGCCATTTCTTCTGAGCGGTGCTCTGCCAAGAAATATTCTAATGCCTGAAATTTGATGAATTCTTGGGGGATGTAATGTATGTTGAACTACTGTAGGATGACTTCCCACCATGATGGGCATCCGGTAAGAATATGACTACTAAGGATATACTTGACCGGGTTTTAGTGAGAGACCAGATAGACCATGTGGTTCTTCAAGTAATGCCCGAGATTTTGAACTTTCAAAATTAGGGTTATATAGTTCTTTTTGATTCATTAATATCAAGTATCAACATCGATCATTGTTAAGGTGAGGTAGTAGAGACTATTCTCACTACCGACTTCATTCTTCTGTGTGAAGAAAGTTCCTAGTGGACATTTCAAAGCGGTCACGTATAAAATGATTGGTTTTCCCTCAACTAGAGGCATCAACACCAGTGTTCTTAGGAGATATCATTTATGATTTTCTAATGTTTCTTTCAAATACTTATCCCCCTGGTATGAAACCTCTTTCTTTATCAACCTAGTGAAAGGAAAACACTTACCAGAAAGGTTGGATATGAAGGGAAGAATGTAATCCAGGTTCCCCTAGAGACCCTACAACTAAGTTAGGTTGAGAGGTGGAGACATGACAAGGATGGATTTTTTCTTCTCTGTGTCGACTTTGATGTTGTGATGGCGTACGATGAAGCTGATGAAATTTTCAGAGGTAATTTCGAAATAACAATTCATGAGATTTATATTTAGACAATGCTGTCATAGTTTATTAAAGAAAATTTCACGATCTGTCAAGTGGATTGAGAATTTTTGTGATTTAACCACCAGGTCTTCGAGGTAGCACTCAATGAATTTTCGCAGGAATGGTTTGAAAATTCAATGTATGGCATGATAATACATAGCACCTACATTTTTTAGACCAAAGGGCATCGACTTATAATACAATACTCCTTGGGGGTCCTAAAAGAAGTTGATTTTTCATCTTCCCAGGCAATTCAGATTTGGTTGTATCTAGAATATCCATCCACGAAAGATAGGGCCTCATATCTAGTAGTCACATCAATCATAAATTTCGTGATCCGGAAGGGGAAATCATCTTCTGAGTAGGGCCAATGGAGGTCTCTAAAGTCAATGTAGACTCTAATATTTCCATTTTTCTTTTTTACAGGGACAATATTTTCCTTCTATATTGGATAGTGGACTTCTAGAATGAAGTTATCTTTGATTTTTATTGCAATGTCAACCTCTATTTTGGCATCATTTGTTGGGTGGGTCCTTATGGAAGCATGCTTGCAGCCAAAATAGTCTTTTGGTAGACCCATGTGACAAGTGGTGACCTCAAGATCAAGGTCTGGCATTTTTTAGTTCCAAGTAAAAAAATCTTGATTATTATTTAAGAAGTAGGTATTTTCCTCCTTCTACTTGAATTCCATATCCACACTAATTATAGTGGGCTACATGTCATCATTGGTTCCTAGGTTTATCTCCCTAAGATCATAGATCATGGTGGAGACGCATTCTTTGAATGCAGTAGGGGAATCTTCATGATATTATTATTCTTCCACTTCTTCATCATCTTCATCATATTCTTCATCTTCTGATGGAGAGATGATTCCCAAGATGAACTCTCCAACATTGGGAGAGTAATCACATGTCTTTTTTTGGAAACTGAAATAGATCCTTTTTTTTCTGACTGACTACAGGGTATTTTTTAAAGAGGGTGGAATAGGGAGTGGAGGAGTTTCCTCACTTTCTCATAGTGCCAGGACACAATCTTCTTCCATAGTGAGTAAGGTAGGAACTATTTGGGGCCCTGAGGATGGGTTGGGAGCATTTTTTTAGTCCTCATTGTCATCATGGGGGTCATCGTGCTTTTTAGAATCATTGGACATGGAGGCCATAACAAAAATAATCAAGATGACTGAGTCCATGTCTGATCTTGAACACATGCACTCAACCTAGTTAATTGTTAATACATACTCTTCCCAAAGCTATTTGAGGGGATTAATGGGAGTCATTTATAAACTATTTAGGGAAGTTATCCAATCAAAGTTTTCGGCCAAAGAATTATTCTCTTTCAGTTCATATAACCCTACCTCGATGTAATGTCACTCGCAGGATTCAAATGGGGATTTATCGATGTGAAATGTACTATTATTTCCATTAATGCAATATTTGATGCACTAATGGTATTATGAGGGAATAGAATCATATTGTTGCAGCCAAGGCCTTCCTAATACGATGATGAAGGATGAAATTTTCTGAACTACTGGAGACTCAAAATTAGACATGAGGTCGCAAAGCCATGCTTCAAGCTTGATTCATCCCCACAGCCTCTACTCACTTTTATCATATCCTAGCAGAGTTTTGGTGCATGGTGTCATACTTTCCTCATCATATCCCAACCAGTGAAGTGTTCGTAGTGGGAGGTGGTTAACTCCAAAGACATTTTCAATGAAAATTCTCTGAACATTGTTGTCATATAACTTTCTAGACACATATAAGGGTTTGATGTGTCCCTGTGTAAGAACCCGATTCTTATCTTTGAGGTACGGGTTTCTTCTTTCCTCCCTTCCCTAAGTTTTTTTAAGAAAATAAAAAAAATGGGGAAAAATCCCAAATTTTGGAAGTACACGCCGTGTACTTTTCCACACGTCGTGTACTTCTGGCAATGTGCAATGAGTACATAGGGCATGTGGCCATGCCGGTGATGAAGGGTGTAGGAACCAACTACACGCCATGTAGTGGTCCTTTACACGTCATGTAGTCAGTCGATAGGCGAAATAGTATGGCGGTGTCCAGATGTGTGATAGAACACACCGTGTACTCATGCAGACACGTCGTGTAGTCATGTCGACAGGTGAACAGTGCCATGCTGGTGGGAAGCCGCCAGAGGAACAGTTTAAAAATGGAAAGTACACGCCGTGTACTTGGAAGTACACACCGTGTACTTTGTTTTTTTTTTGCTTAAAATGGGAAGTAGCCTCCCCTGTTCACAAGGAAGGCTTATAACCGGAGGGAGGAGCAGGAGTGGATGACTGAACCTTTGAAGATCCGCCGAGAGCACGTCGGGAATCTATTTCCACCTCGGGCGATCTCGCTGGAACCGCACGGGTAAGAGCTTACTTGTCCTTGATTAGTTTTTGCCAATTCTTCCTTCAAGTAAAGTTATTTAAGGTTGAATGAATCTTTTTTCACCTCATATCTACCTCATTCTAGGACGATTCATGGAATGTTGTTCTAGTATACTGATCAGGGGCGTATAAGGTAGGTGGATTGGTGTTTATTTTCCAACTGTCGTGTGTTTTTGTGCATTTTTGAGCTATGAAACCATGATTGGGGTATCGTGTGGCTGAGGCTGTGGCTGTCTTAATACCTATAATTGTATAGGTAATTAAATGTGATATTAAAATGCTGTTTGGGATCACTGCTTGGATCTAGGACCACCCCGGGGGTGCGTTCTTCTGTTTAGCCATTTAGCCAAGATACTCGAGGGTATACCATGTTTAATTTATGAATTAATTTTTTCTTGAGAGTAATTGTATGTAAAGTTCATGTTTATATGTTGGGAATGTCCCAGTTACTTATGCTTGAGATAGGTGTTTTACTATAGCCTGAGGGCGTGACTGTATTCGCCTGAGGGAAACATACTATTTCTCTTGAGGGAAACCTTTTGTGCCTGAGGGCTTGACTTTTGTTCCTGAGGGTGACACTTTGTATGCCTGAGGGTGAGATTATGATACTCCTGAGGGAAATGCCAGAGGGTGATATTCTGTATAGCCTGAGGGCAAGCCTCAGGGCGTGGTTTTACTATATTAGCCTGAGGGAGTGGTTCTATTAGCCTGAGGTCTTGGTGCTGTTGAGCATAGAATGTTACTAAATTTATTCGTTAAATGAATAATTAAAATGGAAATATAGCTGGTTAAGTTAGTTACTTTTGAGTACTTCTTATTTTATTGCATTTACTAATGCACACTGTTGTTGCATGTTTACACACAATTGAGCATGAGCCTTTGGTGGGTGCCTAGTGAGATATATTTCTCACACCCTGTTTGAGCCAAGCTTTTTGGCCCAAACAGATTACGTTTCTGCAGGTGTAGATAAGGGAAAATGTCCTTATACAGGTACATGATTGTTGTTGAGGAGTAGGGGAGCATGGGACTGAGCTCAGGCTCATGATGCTGCCGGCTATTTCTTTTTACTTTGTTGTACCCTGTATTGTACTGTACTATTGTGTAACATGTTCTGGCTGCTTTCTTAGAATTTGAGGCATATTTCACCATTATTTATATACTGGTTGGTATTATCTACTACAGTTGTTTATTTCAGTTGTGTATGGTTTACTGCTTCTGCTGTTGTTGTATGTTTCATTTAATTCCGCTGTGCTACACTTTGACAAATGAGGGCATAGCTTCCCCACTATCAGACCTGGGCCCTCGCTGCTAGTCGGCAGCCTCTGGAGTTTAGGGAAATGCGCTTGAGGTCACTTGGAGAACCGGGTTCGGGGCACCCGTTGAGTGGCACCCAGAACCGGGACGTTACAAAGTGGTATCAAAGGGGTTCTTTTCTTTGACTTACTATTTGGAGCCGTAGTCAGGGATAGGACGAATGGCAGCTGGTAATAAGCTATCCCCAGGCATAGCTAACCCACGTACAGGGAAAATCCAATTTACCTCGTGATTGAAATTTAACTGATTTTTCAATTTACTGTTGATTAGTTTTCACCGTTCGGTGACGCACTTGGGATTGTGCTGTTATATTTTATCTATGGGTTATATTTAGTTGCAACCCGATGAGATGAGGGTATGCCATCTCATGCATCATATAGGCACATGCGAGAAATCACATTTCATGCATAGTTCCATGCCATGTAGGTGCATTAGAAATTTCATGTTGTTGTGATAGTTGTTGTGCTAGAAAAGTATGTTGTTGTGATAACTGCTCTGATAAAATACCTACTGCGTGATAGGGTAATTTTATTTGAGCCTGTTTATAGAATGGATTCCAAACTTTGGTTTTTGGGGAGTATGGTCCCCCATTGACCGGAATTTGGTGGATCATTAGCTGTTTATTTAGTTATAACACAGATAAGATGTCAAACTTTGATTCGTGGGGAGTATGGGCCCTCATGGGTCGGAATTTGACACTTAGGTGTTGTTTTTCGGTATTTTCTGGGTTCCGAAGAAGCTTCTGAGGAATACTGTCCGGAAACCCAGTATACACGCCATGTAGTATCTTTAAACACGCCGTGTATGGTCTTCTGTTCGGGAAGAAAAATGAACTTTTTGAGTACACGCCGTGTACCCGGAGTACACGTCGTGTAGTCTCTTCCCATGTCACAAACCATGAGGGCGGCGACACAGGGTAAGGAATGTTTGGGGAAAACACGTCGTGTACTGAATTTACATTCCATGTAGTGTTGACCCGGAGTCCGCCCATGTAACGAACAACACGGACGGAGGAGACCTTGAGACATACACGCCGTGTCCACTATGGCGCACGCTGTGTAGTCTGACCCAGAGTCCGACCGTGTAACTAACAACACGGGTCGGTGAACTCTTTCCTTTAACAAGCCATTTCAATTATGGACACACCATGTAGTGTGACCTAGTGACTCGGCCATGTAACTAACAACCCGGGTCAGTGTCACCTATCCTTGAACACGCCGTGTACCAATGGGACACGCCGTGTAGTCTTGTATGAGGACAGACCATGTGGACTTAGCCATGTGGCTGGGAAATGGGGTGATGTACACGCCATGTGCAGGTGTAACACGCCGTGTAGAGTCAAGACGAGTAGTCGTCCATGTCACAAATGACACGGGCAGTTGAAAAATTACACCATACACGCTGTGTAGATCTAATTCACGCCGTGTAGTTTTTGTTCAACGGGAGTCGTGTGGCTTAGCCGTGTAGAAGGACTCGGGAAGGGGAAGACAAGTCAAGTACACGCCATGTAGTCATTGTACATGCCGTGTAGCCTTGTTTTGAAAATCTTGAAATGCCTTCTTCCCCTTGTTCCCTTTGTGGTTCCTTTGCTTTCAGTCTTGTTAATCTTGAATCTAAGGCGTGTTTTTTACATTGTAGTTGCATGCCGCCTAGAAGACCGCGTGTTGTTCTCTAGGAGAGCGGTAATGATTATACTCCAAAGATGGTGGGCCATGGGATACAAGTGGATCCTCCAACAGAGCCAGATGTGGCGCCAGCTGTTATATTGGACATAGGCGCGGAGATGCAGTTCCGTGAAAGCTTTATGCGGTTCATGCAGACCTTTCAGGGAGCACCGCAGTCTGCCACATCTATGGCCGAGCTAACTTGTATCTTCCAGCAGCAGCATCCTCCTACGTTTTTAGGGGATGGCAGACCACAGGCCGCAGTGTCTTGGCTGGGGTCAATGCAGACTATTTTCGAGCATCTTGAGATGCCTCCAGGGCGGAGGGTCAAGCTCGCAACATATATGCTGCGTGATTCCGCCAAGAGGTGTTGGGATGTTACCACCCGGTCAGAGCATCACATAGACATGGTGTGGGAAGATTTTCAGGCAGTCTTCTATGAATTCTTTTTCCCAGAGACACTGAGGGCAGATAAAGCTCGAGAGTTCATGAATCTGCAGCAGGGCACTATGTTGGTGATGGACTATTCTGCTTGTTTTACTGAGATTCATCATTTTGAACCCGTGCTGGTGGGTGATGAGACGTTGAGAGCCAGACGTTTTGAGGATGATCTTCGCTATGACATCCGAGCGCTGGTGAATGTTTTCAGGTTGCCTTCAGTACATGCTATTGTGAATCAGGCACTTATTACAGAGAGGAACCTGTGGGAAGCTAGTGGTGTGGGCCATGGTGGTTCATCACCAGTTACTGATACTATTTCTACTAGAAATAGTAAGAGACAGATGGATCTCTCTCAGGGTGGTAGTACTAGCTAGGAAGTTTCTTCAAGTGGCCCGATCAGGTGCTACCAGTGTGGCAGAGAGGGGCACAAGAGACAACAGCGTCCATGTGACCCAGTGGAGTGCCGAGCTTGCAGTAAGATGGGTCATCTACAGTGATTTTGCAGGGCGTTTCTACCAGTGGCTAGTGAGAGGGGTTCTGTGCAGACTCTATGTGCGGGAGTAGGACCAGTGGCTTCTTACCAGTCTGGGAACTGGAATACGACAGGGTGTGCAGACAGAGATGGTGGTCATGACCATGGAAGCCAGACACTAGGATCTCAGAGGCAGCCGGGCGAGATAGCTCAGGGTAGCCAGGCTGTGTCGCAGGGCTGCGACACTGGGCAAGCATATGTAGTGCAACAGACCCAGCAGGAGTAGGATCCCGGACCTTCTACAGCCAGAGGTACTATTCTTGTAGCTTCTGTATTATCTTCAGTACTTTTTGATACGAGTGCTACACATATTTTCATATCTTTACCCGTTGTTGAGAGACTTGGGCTCGGTGTTTCTCTTTCTTATGATATCATGACGCTAGACACTCTTTTGGGGACTAGAATGGTTGGTGTGCATCAGTGCAAGGAGTGCCCCCTTGAGGTTGGTTGGTGTCACTTTTTATGGGACCTCTATGTCTTAGAGATGATGAGATATGACGGAATTCTCAGGATGGACTGATTGGTTCCCTTTCGAGCCTTTGTATACTGCTATCGTCGCAGGGTGAGTTTCTAATCACCAGAGGGTGGAGAGTTTCTATACAAGGGTGAATGGGAAGTTCAGGTGAGTCGATCTGGACCAGAGCATCATGGGCGAGGTGGAGTCACAGTCCAGATTGCGAGTTTATACCTGGATGATTAGGGGACTTGTTAGATATATTTCCCTCCAGTTGTTGATCATTTCAGGGATGTCTTCTCGGATGACTTTTCAGGACTACATCCAGAGCGTGAGGTGGATTTCTTTATTGATCTCATTCCAGGAGCAGCACTGGTGTCCATCCCTCCTTATAGGATGGCTACACCAGAGTTGCAGGAGCTCAAGATGAAGTTAGAGGAGTTACAGGCAAAGGGTTTCATCTGACCTAGTACTTCTCCGTGGGGTTTGCTGGTCCTTTTTACGAAGAAGGCAGACAACACCCTTATACTATGTGTGGATTATCGGAATCTGAACCAGTTGAGGGTTAAGAAACGATATTCCTTAACGAGGATTGATGATATTTTTGATCAACTTCGTGGAGCACGAGTGTTCTCGAAGATTGACTTGAGATCATGATATCATCAGCTGCGCGTGAGACCATCGGATATACCGCTTACAGCTTTTCGGAGCAGATATGGTTTGTATGAGTACTTGGTTATGCCGTTCAGAATCACGAACGTGCCAACAGTTTTCATGGCTCTGATGAATCTTTTTTTCCATCCATATCTCGATTATTTTGTGGTTGTATTCATGGAAGACATCTTGGTTTACTCTTGCACTCGACATGACCATGCCACCCATCTTGAGATCATATTGAGTACACTGAAAGAGCATTGGCTATATGCTAATCTCTCAAAGTGCCACTTTTGGATGGACCAGATTCACTTCCTGGGTCATATCATCTCAGAGGCAGGAGTTACAGTAGACCCAGAGAAGGTGAGAGAAGTAGTTTCCTAGGAGCAGCCTAAGAGCGTGTTTGAGATACAGAGTTTCTTAGGGCTGGATGGTTACTACAGACACTTCATACAAGACTTCTCCTGCTTAGCAGCACCGTTGATGGGTCTGACTAAGAAGGGTGTGAAGTTCGTTTGGTCGGAAGCTTGCGAGACAGCCTTTCAGGACCTGAAAGGAAGGTTGACATCAGCACCGATCCTGATACTCCCAGAGCCGGTGAAGAGCTATAAATTTTACTATGATACATCAGGTGTTAGTTTGGGAGTAGTGTTGATGCAGGTCGATCGAGCTGTTGCGTATAGGTCTCGGCAGTTGAGGCCATATGAGAGGAATTACCCAACACATGATCTCTAGTTGGTTGTAGTTGTGCATGTGTTGCACTGTTGCAGACATTATCTATTGGAAGATCATTTTGTGGTTTTCACCAACCACAAAAGCCTCAAGTATATCTTTACTCAGCGTGACCTAAATCTGAGGCAGAGGAGGTGGGTCGAATACCTACAGTCCTTTGATTTTTAGCTTGCCTATAAACCTGGTAAAGGTAATGCAGTAGCTAATGCAATGAGCAGGAACACTCAGATACAGGTAGTTCAGGAGGCCAGTGGTGAGTGGCAGCTTATGGCCTTGTTCTCTAAGATGCATCTGAAGGTGTACAACAGTCAGGGGCAGACCTATCTTTCATCTTTAACTGTGACTTCTACCCTCCTGGACAGAGTGAGGACGAGACAACTATCTGATCCAGAAGGCCTAGTTCTACGGGAGTCGGTGGCAAGTGAGGACCCTTCTCCTGGATGGACGATAGGCGATGAAGAGGTACTACATTTCCATGGACGAGTATGGGTTCTAGGGGATATACGCAAGGAGCTGATGCGATAGTTCCATGCTTCAGCTTGGGCAGTTCATCCCAGGGTTACCAAGATGTACCGAGACTTGAGACGTCAGTACTGGTGGCCGGGTATGAAGGGAGATGTGGCTGGCTTTGTTATGAGGTGTTCCACCTGTTAGCAGGTGAAGGAGGAGCATCAGAGACCAGTGGGACTGTTACAGTAGTTACCCATTCTAGAGTGGAAATGGGATGATGTCGCAATGGATTTCATGACGGGGTTACCGAGGTCACCTAGAGGCAATGATGCCGTGTGGATTGTTGTGGATAGACTCACAAAGGTAGCTCACTTTTTTCCGATCAAGGAGACCTTCGGTATTGACGAGCTCAGAAGGCTGTATTTCTGAGAGATCATACGTCTTCATGGGGTCCCTTGTTCTATCGTTTCAGATAGGGAAGCCCGCTTTACGTCTCATTTCTGGCAGAGTTTTCAGAGGGCACTGGGTACATAGGTGCTTCTGAGCATAACATACCACCCTCAGACTGATGGCCAGTTAGAGCGTACGATTCAGGTGCTAGAGGACATGCTGCGTGCATGCGTCCTAGACTTTGGGGACTCTTGGGAAGAAGCATATACCTCTAGTCGAGTTTCCCTACAATAAAAGTTTTCAATCAACTATCGAGATGGAACCTTACGAGGCTTTATATGGTAGGCCATGACGATCAACTTTGTACTGGTCAGAGGCAGGTGAGCCAGCTTTACTGGGACCACGTCTCGTGTAGGAGACTTCTGAGAAGGTCTAGTTGATTCAGAAGCGGATGGCTACCGCACAGTCTTGTCAGAAGTCTTATGCTGATCACTGCATACGACCTTTGGAGTTCGTGGCCGGGGATCAGGTTTTCTTGCGTGTTTCGCCGAGGCTGGGACACAGACCGATCAAGAGACAGGGTAAACTTTCACCGAGTTATGTGGGGCCATTTGAGATTCTGGAGAGAATCGGGATGGTTGCCTATCGGTTGCAGTTACCATAGCGGTACTGAGCCATGCACAACGTCTTCCATGTGTCTCAGTTGTGTCGCTATCATTCAGACTCGTCTCATGTCTTTCAGCCCAAGGAGGTTGAGCTTCAGATGGATGCGTCCTTTGAGGAGAATCCAATTCTTATTGTTGACAGGAGCACGAAGGTTCTCCGAGGCCAATCAGTTCCTCTCGTACGGGTGCTATGGAAGCATGGCCGAGTGCAGGATGAAACCTGGGAGTGGGAGACCGACGTACGTGCTCAGTGGCCAGAGTTGTTCTGAGCTATATCTTCACCACCCTTGGAAGGGAAATTCAGTGATGAATTGCTATAAGGGGGGAAGTTTGTAAGAACCCGGTTCTTATCTTTGAGGTACGAGTTTCTTCTTTCCTCCCTTCCCTACGTGTTTTTAAGAAAATAAGGAAAATGGGGAAAATCCCAAATTTTGGAGGTACACGCCGTGCACTTTTCCACACGCTATGTACTTCTGGCCGTACATAGGGCGTGCGGCCATGCCGGTGATGAAGGGTGTAGGAACTGACTACACGCCGTGTAGTGGTCCATTACACGCCGTGTAGTCAGTCGACAGGAGAAATAGTAAGGTGATGGCCAGCTGTGCGATAGCACATGCTGTGTACTCATGCAGACACACCGTGTAGTTCAGGAAGCCGCCAGAGGAACAGTTTAAAAATGGGAAGTACACACCGTGTACTTGGAAGTAAACGGTGTGTACTTTGTTTTTTTTGCTTAAAATGGGCAGTAGCCTCCCCTGTTCATAGGTAAGGCTTAGAACCAGAGGAAGGAGCGGGAGTGGATGACCGAACATTTAAAGATCCACCGAGCGCACGTCGGGAATCCGTTTCCACCTCGGACGATCTCGCTGGAACCGCACAGGTAAGAGATTCATTCTCCTTGATTAGTTCTTGCCAATTCTTACTTCATGTAAAGTTATTTAAGGTTGAATTAAATTTCTTTCACCTCAGATATACCTCGTTCTAGGACGATTCATGGAAAGTTGTTTGTGTATACTGATCAGGGGCATATAAGGTAGGTGGCTTGGTGTTTATTTTCCAACTATCGTGTATTTCTGTGCATTTTTGAGCTACGAACCCATGACTGGGGTATCGTGTGGCTGAGGCCATGGCTATCTAAATACCTATAATTGTATAGGTAATTAAATGTGATATTAAAAAGCTGTTTGGGATCGCTGCTTGGATCCAGGACCACCCCAGGGGTGCGTTCTTCTATTTAGTCGTTTGGCCAGGCTACCCGAGGGTATGCCATGTTTATTTTATGCATTACTTTTTCCTTAAGAGGAATTGTATGTAAAGTGTGTGTTTATATGTTGGGAATGACCCGATTACTTATGCCTAAGGGCGGTGTTTTACTATAGCCTGAGGGTGTGACTGTATTCGCCTGAGGGAAACAAACTATTTCACCTGAGGGAAACCTTTCATGCCTAAGGGATTGACTTCTGTTCCTGAGGGCGACACTTCGTATGCCTGAGGGAGAGATTCTGATACAAATGATGGCAATGGATGGGGGTGAGATTCTGTATATCCCGAGGGCATGGTTCTATTAGCCTGAGGGCGTGGTTTTACTATATTATCCTAAGGGTGTGGTTCTATTAGCCTGAGGGCTTGGTGTTGTTGAGCATAGAATGTTACTAAATTTAATGGTTAAATGAATAATTAAAATGGCAATATAGCTGGTTAAGTTAGTTACTTTTGAGTACTGCTTAGTTTATTGCATTTACTACTGCACACTGTTGTTGCATGTTTACACACAGTTGAGCACGGACCTTTGGTGGGTGCCTACTAAGATTTATTTCTCACACCCTGTTTGGGCCATGCTTTTCGGCCCAACCAGATTACGTTTCTACAGGTGTAGATAAGGTAAATGGCCCTTATACAGGTACATGATTGTTGTTGAGGAGTAGGGGAGCATGGGACCGAGCTCAGGCTTGCGATGCTGCCAGCTATTTATTTTTTCTTTGTTGTACCTTGTATTGTACTGTATTGTTGTGTAACATGTTCTGGCTGCTTTCTTAGAATTTGAGGCATGTTGCACCATTATTTATATACTTTTTGGTATTATCTACTGTAGTTGTTTATTTCAGTTGTGTATGGTTTACTGCTTCCGTTGTTGTTTTATGTTTTATTTAATTCGGCTGCGCTACACTTTGACAAATGAGGGCATAGTTTCCCCACTATCAGACCTGAGACCTTGCTGATAGTTAGCATCCTCTGGCATTTGGGGAAATGTGCTTGAGGTCATGTGGTAAACTGGGTTCGGGGCACCCGCTGAGTGGCACCCAGAACAGGGACGTTACACCATGCATGATGGTGTCTTCATCCTGATTTGTGAAGGAGATGATTGCATGGAATTTTTTCGGATTGTTCTTTGTTTGATAGACTTATATAGTGGATACTTCAGCCTCAAATTCATGAGGACTTAGTAAGGCTTCAATGAGTGCCTCGATATGGTCTACTAACAGTCTCAAGGCATTCAGAATCAATAGATTTTCTGGTATTGAGGCTAGATGCTTAAGAATATCATATTTCTTCTATAAAGGTAAGAGTTTCTTGGCATATGCATTCTCTTTCATGGGTGATTTAGAGACATGATCATTGGACATATATGGTCTGGCCTCCATGACAAGAGCTGATGGTGTTGTTGTTCTTTCTAAGTTTGATCAAACTAGTATGTTTGTATGCCCGGGGTGATCATACATCTTCTCTTACTCTTATAAATACTCTAAGATGATTGGGATCATATTTCTTTATGAAGGGGCACAAAAAGACACTGGTTCCTATTGTATCTGTTGGAGGTCCCTTCAACGAGTTTCCTCAACATTAAGGGTTTGAGTTAAGGTGTGGCCAAGAATTTTAATCCTACCACAATCATGTTTCCCAAAAACCCTCGGCCGCTGCGGCCTCTTCCTCCGACTCTCCAATTGAAAACCAGGAATTTGGGTTTATGGTTGTAGTCCCCATCAGATAAAGGGTTCATCAAGTGAATGAAATTAATGGATACTAAGATCAGTTATTGATCTAACAATAATTATATCTACCTCTCTTTTTTTATAGTGTCATTCGGTGGGGCGGTGCTCGTTGTTCTATTTGGCGGGGAAGTTCTCATGCTTTCATGTCTGCTGACATGAATTATGAAAGTGTCAAGACTAGTTTCAGCATTGGTGAAGGCACATATTCTTACTCCTTCATTATTACCTTCTAGAACTCATAGTATTTTGGGGATGAGGATGATGTTTGAGTTGAATTATGAGCTATTAGTGGCACAATTGGTTGCTTCAACTATTCCAGCAAGATACCATGAGCTCGATTGAATATTTTTCTATTCATCAAACTATCAAAAAAATTACCCTTTTTTATGGTTACTATTTTCCACTCAAATTCCTCTCCTGGGCCTATGGTGGAAATATACGACACTTTTTCTAGTGGAGAACCTAACATGAATTGTCTAGAATCCACCATCTTTTGTAGGAGATCCTCGATGAAGAAGCATTCCTGGAAAGTGTGTCATAATATAAAGTGGTTGGGAAAATAATTTGGATGTTCATCGAGACCCAATTCATTGGCTCGCTTTGGATTTTTTATCCATAGAATGTTTCAATTCATGGACGTTAAAAATAACCCCAAACTTATTCATCTCATAAGGAGTAGAATTTTTTCCTTCATTCCTCAAACTGATTTCTTTTGGCACCCCTTTGCTCATCTTGCCGATGTGGGGATTCATGCTTGCGTCTAGGGGGTCCTGAATAGTTTGGTGCAGGCCTAGAAACTAGAGCTGGTTCAGAGGTGGCTTAAGTGTGACATAGGCCACTTCAACTTTTCCCATTATCTTACTAGGGATGATGTGGCTGCTCGAGAAATGAGATTGGTCCCTACAAGGATTCTTCTATACTTTGTGAAATAATGGAGAAATATTAGAACCCACATGTGTAATTCACTGGGATGAGTGGTTTCCTCAATTCCTCATGGAGATTGTCTATTCACATAGTGATCATTTCATCCTGGGGGAGTGGCTGGTTTAGGAAGAAAGCCAGGCCTTTCCATCTAGTAATGAAGTTTGAAACTCTTTCATTCTCTTGTTGCTTATAGTTTATGAGATCAATGACTGTTTCCTTATCCAATATTGAATTTAAATATAAGATAAACTGTCATCAGTGGTCCTCCTAGAACGTGATTTAATTTACTAGAAAACTAGTATACCACACGAAGGATGAACCCTACAGATATAGAACAAACCATTGATGTTTAACTACTTCTTATTGCTCCGGGGTTCCCATAATGGGGTCACAATAAGATCCACAGTAAATTAGATGATGTTATGGGTCTTCTGAACCATTGTACCCTAGTAATATAGGGTTCCTGAAGTTTGGAGAGGGAGGAATGTTTATCACCCAATTAGGGAAATGTTTGTGTTCTAGTTGTATTGGTGTGTGCCTCTCTCCCATGGATTCCAATCAGGCTGTTAATTGCTCGACAGTATTCAAGAGCCCTTGATGCGTATCTTGCCAGACTTGAGCCTAGGTGGGAGCAGCAGGGGGAAAAGCTAGACATGTCATCACTGCTATAACTTGTGGTGGATACCCATCCAGGGGAATCATTTGTGGTTTTGCTGGAATGTATTACGATTTCCTTCCCAGTGGAGGGAAGTCTAAATATCCCTACAGTTCTAGATTCAAGTAGGATAATGGTACAAATACTGTATTGGATGGGCAACTGATCTTAGTTTCATTTACTGTGATGAGTACCTATGGAATATACATCTCATCTGTTAATACCTTTTGATATTCCTATTTAAGAACACATCAATCAAGATAGCCTCCTCGATGTGGCGCTAAATTTATTCTCCTGAGCTCTTTCATTTCTTTCTCATACCTGGAGAATCAATCCTCCAGTGTGAGGGACACATTCATAGGGGGAGGAGGTGGTGGGTCATAGACGACCTAAGATTTATTCTTCTACTTGTTGGTTATTTGTGGGGGAGGTATTAATGTGTTTTCTTAGGTTGAACCATGATTATGGGTGCTCTCTGATTCCAGGAGTGCATACCATGAAGCTCAGTGTGGGTCACCTCTATGAGGGAACCATCTTCTCTTGCATCCTCTCAATTTTTATAATTTCATGTGAGATATGTTGAACTAATGTATTCCACATACATAGATACATACCAAAATGGGGGGGGGGTGTACTTGTTGTTGAATGGTAGGAGAGATTTTTGTATACTTCTTTGGATGTTTTACTTCTATTTTGTAATATCTGTCATATTGCATGGTGAATATTTAATTGAAGGGATCCCTAATCAGACCTCACAATATTCCTTTGTCCTGGGGGGTATGAACCCTGAGATGGGACTGAATGAGTGACCTATATGCCCATTGTTCTTCTTAGATGGGAGAATATAGAAATCCTATGTGCAGGAATGTGAGGCATAAATACCCCATCTTTTGGGTTGTGGTTTATCCCATTATTCCATTGATTAATTATATCCCAGATTCATTGTACTTACAGAGATATTTGGAGTTAAAAATTCCCTATCCCTGCAGGTTGGGGCTTCTCTCATATTGTGGTGGTAGCTGCTACTATTTCCACCTTGATTTCATGCACTCCTACGTGGGTGTGATCTTGGTTTGGCATTGGGTTTACACGTTATTTATTTGCTTTCGAGGAAATGATCATTGCTTATTGGTTGGATTCATTTAGGTGGGAATACTAATGGATATTCTCAATTTCCTATCTTAGAAGCTTCTTGATGGCTTGATCTCATTGGGCCTAATGATTTTGAGACTTACTCAAGGCATGTTCTTATAGTGCGTTCCACCTTTCCTTATATAGAGTTTCATTTGATAGAATCATTTTGGTAATGATATTGAACGATGTCATTTTTTGATGAGGTCCATTGGAATGGACATGGAGAGAACTGTAGAGCTACATGTTCTCCCCATCACTAGATATGGACTCCAGTCAGGATTTCACTGATGGGGAAATGCAACTTGTCTAATGTGTAGAGGCAGTCCAGTTCAAAGTTTTTCTTTCACCTTTTAGATTGTGGTTGTCATGCAGAAGAGATGGCTTCTAGGTTGATTTTATGGTGAAGTTATCCAATTATGATGATATGGTCATCATAGCATTCATAGGGAAATAAGTTTTCTTTTACCTAGAAAAGAGTTGACCTGATATTGACGTGAATGTTATGTATACATTCCTCAAAAAACTCCCTTGGGATGATGAAGTGAGAAGTGGTCATGGTCCAATACATCACTGGTATATCATCCTTAGTTAGTTGTATTCTCACAATAAAAATATCATATTGTTGTTCTTCTGGGGACTCTGCTACTTGATACGCCCATCTTGACTGCTTCTTAATGATTTCGTTCCAAGCAGTTGGGCTGGTAGGAGCCTCATTGATATATGAGTAGCATGGGGTTGGCTTGGAAGATGATTGTGGCCCTGGAACATCCTCTAGTTGAGAAATAATATCACTTTTCATAGACCAAGTGTCCATCTTGTCTAAATCCATATTTCTGAGAGCCTCAGAATTGGATATCGTTCTCACATTTGTCCTGGCATAGGGAGTACCTCCTTGTGAGTGTGAATTCTGATTATGGGGAGGACCTTCATAATCGATGCTACAATGGAAAGGGCTACCATTTCAACTTGATGCCCAACCATGGGGAATGTACCTACAATTTATTCCATGGGGAGGAAATTCAAGTTGGGTTGTAATGAGAGGAGGACCTTCTTGCAACTTTATTTCACTGAGGGGACGACCTTTTTGATGACTACTATGATGGTGAGGACAGCTATTAAAACTTGATATCTAAATGCATGGAGAATTTCTACAGTGTATATTCTGGGGAGGACCTTCTAGGTGTACAGTAATGAGAAGAGGACATTCTCATTGCTCAATGTTTCTATGGGGAGGGCCTTCACAGCGACTGCCATTGTTGGGAGGGCCTTCTCAATGGTTGTCATAATGTCGGGGAATACCATCAGGAATTGATGTATGACTACAAAGAGAAGCATATCTACAACATATACCCCGGGGAGGACCATCAAGGTAGAAGACAGTAATGGGGGGCCTTATTGCTATCTGGTATTATAGTCAAGTTTAGGGCTACCCAAACATTCATTAAAATATAGGCTCTCTTAATTGATCATTATTGTCCCACAGAGTAATCCCTCGTGGGTGCTCTAGGGTGTACCTTCAGAGAAGCTGGTAGAAACATTGTGGGGAGGGCATTCACAACTGCTACTTCCACTTCCATAATTTGGTAATGGACAGATATGGTCTTGATCCATTATTGTTATAGGATTTAGGGCTTCAAGGACTTCATCTTCGAGCAGAGAAGAGTCATGTATATGCTCTGCATTTTCTAGTTAACTTTGGCACATTTCGTCTTTTGGATCTCTCTTATGGGAAACTGGGGCCGTTTGCTATTGGTAATGACCTTTGTATAAGAGTACCTATTTTCATATTTCCTATGATTCCCTTGGGATACTCCAATAGAAATATTGGGTTTTGGATGGGATATATGCATTCCCAAGGGTGGCCACCACATTGGGCCCGAAGTCCCCCAAGTGGAACATGTATTTTTTCCCAATATGGTTGTTTTTGTATCACATGATATTACCCTGGACCCTCCTGGACAGGAGTAGGGATGCATAACTACTCCAAAGGGACCAACCCATTTTGAAGGTAAGTCATTCCATTCTAGGAAACGAGGTTGTGGGCCTGGTTCCTCACCTCTTCTACCTATGTAATGATATATTGACATTTTTGGAGGATATGGTCTGGAATCGACATCCAATCTTCCATAATTTCCATGTTTTGTTGAGATAAATCTTTGGTTGGAATGGATATGAATGCCCATTCCAATGTTGGAGCACGATTTTATGCCTACTCTGGTCCTCCATAGGTTAATAGTGGATACTAGAAGTTCTCCTGTGTTGGTACTAAGGAACGATTATATTTATGGTTTTATTCTCTAGTTTCCACCATATTTGACTGGTGGGCTTAATATTTACATTTATGAATTTGAATATTCTATCTTGTTTCTCTATTTGTCTCGTGGTATTTTAATGTATCCCTTGTAATTTGAATCTGCTCATATTTGTTTGCCACTTTATTTGGATGGTAGAATTGGTATGCATTAGTAGATATTAGTGTCTGCCTATAGGTGGTTTCCATCCTATTTGGATGTCATCCTTCTTGTACATTGGAAGATATCTACATATTCCTATATTTCACTGATCTATCAACATGATAGGATTGGCGAGCACTAACAGGAATGTGCACGTGCTTTTGTTATGCTACCCTATTTCTGTGGAAGGATTGAGTGGAGGGGGCTGAGTGATAGGTCTTCCCATTGAATCCCAATGCGTTTGCACGGAGTAGTTCCTCCACATGAATTATGGTGATGGATTTCTCTTGATTGTATGTTTTTCTCCCTCAGTGGGTGTCCCGAGGGGCCCGTGTCCTTGGGACTTTAGCAGGTTCCCTCATTAAAAGATCCTCTTCAGATTTAGGATAATTGGTCTCCGGTGTTGGTGGTGATGCTCTCCAGCTGGGGCCCATGGATAATTTCCCTATGCAGCTAGGGTGGAGTCATCAACATCAATGTCATCCACCACCATGAGATATGGGAGGTACCTGTGTCAGTCACAAATGAGGAGGCAGCTGGAAAGCTTTTTCATATTGGAGGGCTTGTCTTGTAGCCTCCATTATGGGGAGAGAACCGTTTTGGTGTTAATCTTTAATAAGAATGTTGGATAACTGGTGTTGAAGATTCTGGATAGGATCGGGGGTCTAGGTCTTAATCAGGGCCCCATATGCATGTGGGATCATTGGGGTGCATGTCTGCATTGTTTTTTGAGATTCCATTTGGATCAGAGGTTTCTCTACAGAAACTTGCAATATATATATATATATATGTGTGTGTGTGTGTGTGTGTGTGTTAAATATATAAAAAAACCCATAAAGGTAAAATCTCTTAATCAGATGCATATTTGATGATTTGGCATGACCCCATTCCTTTTTTGTGAGTATAAGGGGCATGGTAGGTTATTTGTTTTTTGGGGAAAACAAAATGTCCTGATGGGAATCATCACTTATCCATTATGATATAGAGATTCATGCCACTATTTTTGTTTTGGCCCGATCCGAGTCTTTATCCTTTGGGGGGAATTGGATTGACCTTACGGGGACTGGACAGTTTGTACCTTCTGCACTATGAAGGAGATGCCATTGTCAAATGGTCCTAGTAGGTGATTGTATTGGGTTATGTATTTGTGCAATCGGTCCTCCAAGGATATTATTTCATCGGATGGTTTCCAACGTGTTTATTGGTGGAAGCAGAAACACCCAACAACCCTAGTATCCATGATTTGTGGACCTTCATTCCAAAGGAATGTTCTCATTGGATAACAATTTGGCCAACAATGCTTATGGACTCCATTGGAGGAGAGGATGGGAGGTTGGGCTCATCACACCCTTTTGGGGGGAAATTAATGCCTATTTCAGGACTCTCTTATAGATATAAGTTGTTTCCATATGTTAATGAATCCTTGGATAATTCCCAAAGAGGGTATCCATGGGATACCCCTGGGTTGTAGGATCGTCATGGATATACATGGATTTGATCCTACAGAGGGAACACTAACTTAATCCATGCAATTAGGTGCTCTAGAGTTTTTTGTCATCTAGGATAGAAGGAAGGTGGTTTAATGTTGGGGTTGATCCCATAATATGGGATTCCTACGTATCCATAAGAAAGGAATCATAGCCCATGTAGTTCAGTTATTGGGATGTACACTAAGGAGGAAGCCCTTTTGACTTCAGGGGAACATTTAATCAGGACTGGCTTTTGAGGATAATGTCTCATGAGATCAAGCCTTAGACAAGAATCATATATATCCCAATTATGATGAGAATTATAATTCTTGTAGTTCATTTAGCTAGGGTATTACACATGGGGGGCATTTTTTGGGTGCATAATTGGGTGAACCATTTGGAAGGGAAATCTTTGAACTCGGGCCATTAAGAAGGCGTGCTACGTGTCTTGGTTGGAACATGAATTAGAGTTCTCGTAGTTCATGTAGGATGGGGATTATGCATGAAGGATTCTCACTTTAAGGAGTCCTAATATCTCATTTCATGGATGAGATGATATAGAGCCTAATACTTGACAATTTCTTCCTATGTAACCCAATTATAATGGTAATTAGAGTTATTGTAGCATAATTAGCTTGGCCATTACACTTGGGAGGAGGCCCATTTGTGAGAACCGTGAGAAGGATATCAAATCATGAAAATTCTATGGTTTTTTCAGAGATTACACATATTAGGATTCCAACTTTGGGGACTATGGGGAGGTCACGATCACCACTAACCTCAAAGCCCATGTCAGTCATGCTCGGTGTGAGAAATAAGAGGAGGAAACAGTTCTGAAGATCGCATGTCCTATATCATCTGCTGGTAGATGGTACTGGATCTAGGAGAGGGGGGGGGGGGGTCTTTGAACATGAAAACATCACCCATGTTTATATCCAAGATAGTCAAATCTTTGTAATCTACCCAGACACATCCCAAGTTGAGGGGAAGAGGGTGAATAGTGATACCTGTCACAAAAGACTAGGGGCTTACCTCAGGAGGAGTGCCTTTTTAAGCTTCATATGGGGTATAAAATAGTTTAATGTCATATATCTTGGATGATGGAATCACAGTTTATTGTCATGTTATAGGGACTAATAATGTATAGTTTAATGTCATGTGGTCAGGATGATAACTCACGGTTTATGGTTATAGATTTTGGATTTTGTTTCATAGGGAAAGGCCATTGGTCTCCCCTAAACCCAAGAACATGGAGGTTTACATTGACATCCCAAATATGTTCCTCAGGTTATCTTGTAAATGAATACATAGAGACATTCTATAGATCCAAACCGTTGTGGGGACATCCATCTTCACTCTACTTATCTTAGGCAGGTAGATTCAGAAAGGTGTGTTGGTATGCTCGATGATCTGATCATACAGGTCCTGTGGCCTTAGAGGAGGATCTGGACGAATGTCGGTGGACTAGTTCACAGAAAATATATGGAGTGTTGGATGGTGATGGAGGTATGTACACCCAAATACACCCCATTCCACATACTATTTTCTCAAGCGGGATAGGGGTAGCACTGCATAGCATAATGTTATGTGGGTGAAGGGATTATCTACATACTGAAGCAGTACAGGGGAATTGGAATAGACCACTACATACCAAAGTGCTATGAAGTTCTGGATGTGGTTTTCCATGCCGCTCCAGGTTTTATCCTCATACTGATGTGATATGTGGTTGATAAAGCTAATATTTTCACATATTTCATACTGTAATTTAATGTTTATAAACCCACAATAGTGTTATTTAATGGGAAATTGTTACATATTTAGGTTTTGGTGTTATTTTGAGCCTAAATCCAAAAATGGCCTAATTCTGGATTTTAACAGATTTTTATCACAGGGGTATTTTTGTCATATCTTATAAAATATACTTCCAAATTTTGTGATTCTAATTTTTTTTAACCCTTATTTTATTTCCTTCAACTTTGTCTTCAGGACCAGGGGCTGAATCGATATTCTAGTGGCCGTAAAAAATCAATGAAGTGAAAGATTTTGTCGGGCGGACTGCATGGACTCCACCATAGTAATGGAAACCATTGTCAGACTAAACACCTCCAAATGATGAGATTTCACCTGGATATGACATAGGACTCCCAAGAGAGTCTCCAAAATAAATTTCAAGCCGTTTGGAATCCTTTATGATGGTCGTTGAGTGATATAACTTTGAAAGAAACTTCCAGGAAGCATCATCCATAGAAAGCAATGTCCAATAGAAAAATCATAACTCCTTCAATACGCGTCCAATTAATATGACATTTGGAGGATGGATAGAAAGCTAATTTATGAACAATATATATGAAGAGGTCCACGCGTGAATCGGCCAATTAATGGGTCTAAAACGCGATAACATTATGATGATGAAATCTGCCTATAAAAGGAGAGGGGCTCAAATTGATGGTAGGGAATTTTAGTCACTTTACCCTATTCAATTAAATTCTTATTAACCTAAGACTGCACCATAGTGGTACACCCTAGGGTCGATCACAAGGAGGCCGCTTATACGCACTGTATTTTCAATTGTCACTTTTTATTTAACTAATATAAAACTAGTTTATATAATATATATGGGGTGGATTTTTATTATTAAAATTTTATAAAAAAATGAAATATTAAATCTATATTAGAAATTAAATACCAATGAAAATCGAGCTGGAAAGAACAAGCTAAAGGTAGCGGCGGTGGACAAACGTTGATCGTTGGACACTCCCTTTATCATTGTTTAAGAATATATTTTAATTAAATTATCCAATGTATACCTTAATACCTCAAGTTATACACATAAATAATCTACATACCATATTGAAACCTCATACATGGGTGCCGATCTTCTAATGAAAGTGTTCTGATTACTCGAAGACCTCCGAGTAACCAAAACAGGATGAACTCATTGTGCTCAAAAGCAAGACCTCGCCAAAGAAATTTAAACCATGAGTAAAACCACTTTAAATTCATTAGAATATAATCAATCTAGAATAATTTATAAGAAATTGAAAACACGAGAGAAAAATACCTCCTTCATTCATGAAAACAAGTTCCAGGATAGTTTAAAAGAAAATATTTTACAATGAAAGCACAAACTCAAAAGGAGAAATGTCTTCAGATCTCCGCTGCCCACCACCACTTGGAGTTGGCCTTTCATGGCTTGATTAAATCATGGAATACTCCTATCCTCTTGCTCTCTCAAGTCAACCCCCTTTTTTATGGATGGTGTGGTGATGAATGGAATACTTTTGAGAGGTAGGAGCCCCTCTCCTTTTATAGGCAGATTTCATCATCAGAAAGTTGTCGCGTTTTAGACCCATTAATTGGCCGATTCACGCGTAGACCTCTTCATAAATATTGTTCAAAAATTCTCTTTCTATCCAACCTCCAAATTTAAGATTAATTGGACGCGTATTGAAGGAGTTATGATTTTTCTATCGAACATCGATTTCTTTGGATGAAGCTTCCTGGAAGTTTCCTTCAAATTTATATCACTCAACGGCCATCATAAAGGATTCCAAACGGCTTGAAATTCATTTTGGATACGCGCTTGGGAGTCCTCTTTCATATCTAGGTGACATTGAATCATTTGGAGGTGTTTAGGACGACATTGGTTTCCATTACTATGGTAGAGTCCATGCAGTCTGCCCGAAAAAATCTTTCAATTCATTGATTTTTTACGGCCACTAGAATATCGATTCATCCCCTGGTCCTAAAGACAAAGTTCAAGGAAATAAGATATGGGTTCAAAAAAAATTATAATCCCAAAATTTTGAAGTATAGTTTATAAGAAATGACAAAAATACCCATGTGATAAAAATATGTTAAAATCCAGAATTAGGCCATTTTTGCATTTAGGCTCAAAATAACACCAAAACCTAAATATGTAACAATTTCCCATTAAATAACACTATTGTGGGTTTATAAACATTAAATTATAGTATAAAATAAGTGAAAATATTAGCTTCATCAGTGGTGCAGAATTTGATCAGCATAACGATGCGCTATACAAAGCATTGAATTGGAGAAGGGTCCTGGAGCCTATGGCTCATAGGGATTTCATCCAATAAAAATTTATGGTTCTAAATGGAACTAATTAGGTTTTAGGTTCACCAATTATTAATAAGTTACTTATTTTTATTCTTCTCGGATGGTTATACCTGTGGAAAAGTGATTCGTTGTTCACATTTTGACGGTGATTCGAAACTGAATTAAGAATTTTCTCTATATCTGAAATATTTTTTCCAGGCTCTAGGGTCTTGATCATGCTCTCTTCTACCCATATAATTCATCTCTCCATCATCCTCATTTTTCAATCCCCCTTGTGCTCCTTTTATAGAGCGCTGGGTGAATCATTTCTGTGGGAATGCATAACTATCTGCAGAATCCCATGAAGATATATTTCAAATTATGGAAGAATCTGTCAACCGGTGCTTATGGAGGTTGTGGTTGGAAAGACATGAAAAATGGGATACTCCTATATTTATTTAGTCACAAACTACATAGTTCAAGGGAAGTTATGTGGATGGAATTTCATTTCTTGATTTTAATAATGATAAGGTTCACTGTGTCTTGGGTTTGTTGGTCATCGCCTTGAGGGCCAGCGCCTCGTAGGTCATTCCACATATAGATGGTTCATGGTTGTTGATGCTCCTTTCCGTCACAGAGTCTAACGAATTGAAAAGGGAAATACCTTGAACCCAAAGTGATTCATCCTTTTAAGAAACATCAAAAATTGACAAAGGAATGAACAAAGGTTCAAATGCACTTGGGTTGCGCAAGTTCCACCAAGGTCGTGCAAGTATACTTGCGCGCCGCCCATTGGTCACGTAGGTGACTTTCACTCCCTCTTTGAATTTCTCCCAGGGTCTTCTCCAGCCTATAAATACCCCTGTGGGCCCCCCATTTCAGGAGGATAAAATTCCAAAAACTCAGATTTGAGCTCCCGGCGTCCAAGTATCTTCTCAACGCTTCCGAACACTTCTAAGGTAATTTCTTGCCTAGAATGGAAGATCTAAAGAGGGGGGGGGGGAGAGGCCTAAGTGTTGAAATTCATCAACACTTGCGCACCTAGGTGGCCATCCCTTAAGGGAAATGGCCACACTTGAGCACCACCTTACTTCTTCAACATAACATGCACACCTCTACTCTGGAATCCTCTAGGGGTAGTACTAAAGGCTTGAGTCAAGCCTCGCCCAAGTTCTACCTTAAGGGTTGATCGGCGCGCAAGTACACATGTGTCGCGCATGTACACCTGCGCGACCATGACTTGCGCGCCCACGCATGACTTACGCACCCACGCAGAACTTGCATGCCACCTTCTTTTTGGGTTCCTTTCCTACCCATTTCACCCCTCCTATGCCTATCCACCTCTCCTCTTCAAGATTAAGCCTTCAGAACTCTCTCCATATCCATTCATGGCATGATTTCCTTGTTGGATTCCTTATCTGAAAGGAATTCCGTGGAACATCTCTCAAAACCTAGTGATTTACATATCTTTATGTCACTAAGGACAGAGATTTCATTCATTCAACCTCATCCTTTAAGATGAGAGAATCCTTAATCTGGGCCTCCTTTTCAGGAGTAATCCCCAGTCTTAATTTCCAAATCTGGGCCTCCTTTTTAGGAGTAAGCCCGAGTCTAAAATTCTCTAAATCTGGGCGTCCTCTTTAAGGAGTAAGCCCCAAGTCCTCTAACCTGGGAATCCTCCTTAGGAGTAAGCCCCAGTTATAATTTCCCAAATATGGGCTTACTTTTCAGGATTAATCCCTAGTCTCAAAGTTCCCAAATATGGGCATCCTCCTTAGGAGTAAGCCCCAAATCCCTTAATCTGGGCCTCCTCTTTAGGAGTAAGCCCCAATCTTCAAATCCATTTAACCTGGGCGTCCTTCTCAAGAGTAAGTCCCCATCTTAATTTCTCTTAACCGGTTTTAATCTAATTTTGATCTGGGCTTCCTTATCAGGAGTGAAACCCAATCATAAGTCCCCTCCTAATTTAGGCAACTTCCTGAAGAGTAAGCCCCAAGTTAGAGTATCCAAATCTCCATAAAGTACATATACCTTTATGGACCCTGTCCCTAGACTTCTTATTTGAAATAAGTTCCAATCCTCATCTATTTGAGAAGTCATAAATATATAAGCCCCACATCATTTTCTATGATTGAATCTTTCATGGAACAATCGTCTGGTTTTACCAATACCTCTTGTTTCTCACACCAACCATGACTCACGTGAGCTTAGAGTGTAAAAGTAATTATGACATCTTTATTTGATCCATCAATCATACATAAACATAATACTCCCTTACTCGAACTACGTGGGTTCTGGTTCCTTTTCTAAAAAAACAAAGGATACACAGGTATCCCATCTGCAGGTAAGATCCCAACTCTGAAATAATTCATGTCCTTCTGAAAGACAATAAAGTTCAAGTGCCCCACATAGTGGCTTTAAAACTAGTATGGTCATCATAATGACCAAGAGAATTTTATACAATGTATTAAAGGATACCATTGACTAAGAATCTCTAACAAATACAGATGATTCTCTATTGATGAAGAACCTCAAATAAATATAAAAGATTCTCTAAATTTCTTACATATCAATCATTGATTGTCCGATCTAAAGGAAAGCTCATTCTTATGATTGATAATTTAATAAGGATTCACGAACATAAATTAAATCTATAAAGAGAGTCCCGGAGTAGACAATAATTCCTCTAAAAAAGGTGTGATGAGTCTGACCTCCCATCCTCTCGACTAATGAAAATTCTTAAGCCTTATCAATTCACAAATAATGAGCACCTACCTTTGGAAAGTAGGTCCAAATGGATATAGAATCATTGGATGTTTCTGGTTCTATGAAAAAACCCGTTAGAAACCGCTTGGAATGTTTGAACCTTAAAACAACGAGGTCATCCCCAATTCCAGAGGAAACAAAAAATGGTGAACCCGACGTGAATCCTTAACCAAGTTAAAGTGATGTTTTACCTATTTGTTAGGCCCCTATTTAAACTCAATGAGAGGGCCAACAAGACAATCAATAACATATGTGATTATCCAAGAGATGTAGTGGCCGAAATTATCTTGATCACGTCTGTTATATCAAACAAGCACTCTTTTCCAAGATCTTCTACATTACAAGAATGGATTTTCTTAAGTTCAGGTCTATGAATGCCTCTGCTGTGAATGCCTCTACTGTAAAAACCTCTGTTGTGAATGCATCTGCTGCTACTCCTGCTGGATCATCATCCGCTCTGGGGAAGACATCACCTACTCAACATCTTCAACGCTGGGTATCGAATGCACTAGTTAAGGAGTACCATAAACACGGTACCATTCCAACTCTGGAGGCTGCTCGACAAGCCCTCCAAGTGAACAACTCACCCTGGTCATCCGGACAACCATGACCAGTGATCAAGAAGAAGGTGGTGCCAACCACCGTCTCCAACCGTTTCGGGTCGTTATCTCCATAATGAAATCACCATTCACTCCTGTATTTTGGGGAGGTGAATGAGAAGGTCCCTCAGGGCCTTAATTCAAGGAGACATGAGTCCTTCTTGGGGGATCCCATCAACAATCGTCACCAGACTCGTGCGGCAGTACACCCTCAACATGACGAGGGCATCGTCTCCAGGCATTCGGCTCAGGTTCCTCGAACCCGAGCAGGCAAGACGAACCACCAGAGGGGAAATCCAGTCAAAAGTGATAAGTTTCTCATATCTTCCATCTCTGGAAAAGTCCACCAACCTAACTTGGTGGAAAGCAACGAGCGGGCACACACACCCATCCGTTTTAATTCTGTTGTCCAGCAGACTCATCTGGCAGCAGCACACCAATCCCACCAGGAAATTCCGGTGGAGTACTATAGACAGGAACATACACTTGTTTATAAATCATCAGCTAGTCAGCCAGCTCATCTGACTACATATGATGAAGCCCGCCAACCCAATGTGTTGACAACTGGTAAACAAGCACATACACCTGCTTACACTCATCAATCATGCCAGCAGCCTCATCTGTCAGTATTGAAGGAAGCTTGTCAACCACATTCAGTGGAGTACAATCAGAAGGCACATACACTTGCTAGTATTGATCAAGCCTTCCAACAGTATCGTTTGGTAGAACTCGGAGAAGTCAGTTGGAAAGCTCTGGTGACAAATAGGAAGCAGACTAAACTATCTACCTCCATACATGAGTACTATCTGAATTCACTAACAGAAAAAGGAGGATAGGAGTAGGCATATACACCTACTCCAAGCATAGAATGGACGTATATCCCTGTTTCGGCAGCTAAAGTCACAAAGCATATTCTATCAATGGTGAAGAAGCAGAACCAAATCCCTGCTCATATTCTGGATGTCTGCCAGGATATTATAACAACTTCACCAGCATCTCAGGGAAAGACACATAAATCTATCCCTACCAGTGGAGTGACACATCAACAGTTCACTCTGAAACAGACGCACACCTCTATTCCAGTCCAAGAGGGTTGTGGGGCATACTCCCCCATATCATACGGACAGCCAAGTCAGGCACAAACACATGATTTGAGTGGAGATAATCAGCCAAACCTAGTCATTTCTCCTGAGCAGGCACATACACCTGCCCATAATGAAAACTTTATTCAACAAGTGGTTCCCAAAATGAGTAAGAAGGCGTCTAAAAAGAAGACCCGCCCAGCATAGTTATGAAATCAAGGGGAAATCTCTAACAAGGCCTTACTCGATGTTGGAGTTCTTGATTCCCTCAGACAATTATCTATTGGAATTAAAGATTCTACTCCCTCAGTTCCCAATAGTGGGAACATTAATTCCGAAGGTCTGCATCAGACACTTCCTCATGAAAGCTTGCTTCATGACAATTCAGTCAATATAGAAGTTTCATCTTCAGATGAGAGCCGCAGGAACCCTCTATGTGGTCAGAAGAACAAGGAGAAAAATGTTCTATCTTTTGTTGTAACCCACCATAGTGGTCCTCCCTATGATGATGATTTTAGTTGAGAAAGTCCTCTCTGTAGTAGTGATTCACGTTTCCTGGAAAATTCTCCAATGGACAATGTAGTGACGAGAAAGCCCTCTTATCTTAAGGCACTTACAAATTTGAAGCCAGTCATGTCTGATGCTTTACCAATAGCAGGTGAAATACTTTCTCAACCAGAAGATAGCCCAGGGTGTAGGTCATTCTCCGAACCACCCCTGAGTCATGAATATTCTAATTTGATCAATGAATTCTCTACCAATATTGTTGAATCCGATGAAGCAACAAGGAAGCACTAGATTTGGTCTAATCTGGTAGAATAATCTTCATCAAATGATAAATAGGAATTACGGAATATGAGAAAACAACTGGAGAAAGGTGAAGTGTCAGTAATGTTTTGGCCTTTGGCTGATTCTCAGTATGGCATTCCAGAGATTTTGACGGAAGATGGAATTCATGATATTCGTCTCAACATATAGAAAACTCTTTGTCAGTTTAAAAATAAAATATTATCTTATGATGAATATGAAAATCATGTCAAGATAATAGAAGGGTTACAACGCAAAATTGACTTGTCATCTCTCTCAGTTTCTCGATATTCGAAGGCTGAAAAGCAGTAGAGAGCCCTTCAGCATTCATGCCTTGGCGCACTAAGAAGATTGCACCAGTTAATTGCTAATTCCCCATCTGGTATTCATATCAGGGGATGGGGTGTTCATGGAGCACTACATTTCATAGTACTCTCCAGCAAACAAAGTCCACCGAAAATGGTCTCATGCAATGTTATTGCCCATGGCCAGCCCCAACCAATTGGATTTGTTTCTAATTAAAGGATTGCTCAATAACAGGCTTCAAATATTTCTTCTCAAAATCAATAATACAGAGAACAAGATGTTGAATTACTCATACATCAAGAAAATGAGAATATTGAATAGGCCTCTCGTTTGGAGCAAGCACATCATCAAGTGACAGAAGTGTCAGAAATCATCCAACGGATTTTTGAGCCAGGTGATAAAAGTGGATGAAGGTTGATGCATCCATCCAATTTCCGGACTAAAGTCCGCAAGATCAAGAGAGATTACAAGAAGGTCTCAGATATAGAATTTCAAGAACCACCCCAGCTTTCCAGACTGGGGACTCTTTTAACCCAATCCTCATAATCAACAAATAGGATTCGAGGAGTTGAGCAGGAACAACCCCAGTCCACTGGAATGGAGACTTTTTCAAATCATCAATCTCTTCCTCAGAAAAAGTCAGTCTTATCTCGATTAGGGAAGAATACTCTAGAGGAACGAAGATCCAAATTATCAAAAGATTCCCTCCAAATTACGATTCATCAAGAAGTTCCTGAGGGATCAAATCGACAAAAGGAAATGTCTCATCAGGGACATGGAAGAAGACAATATCGCAAAAATGCTGATAGAAGAGATTCAATGCATTATGCATCAATTAATGTCATCAATGTCGTTGTTGTTGATCCACCAGATGAGGTTCACTCAGAGGGATCAAATAAAGAGGTTCCTGCTCCAGAAGTTGTACGCATAGACACAAATGAAGAAGGTGTGCGTACACAAAATCAAAGGCTTACCTAGAATCTGGGTGTTCCTTCAAGTAACCCACTTCCCCCACTCCGAAAGGTATCTAACAAGGGGAAAGGAAAGAATCAGGTTACATACCCTTCCTTTGGAGAAGGCCAATCGCTCTCACTAGAGCAAAGATTTGCGCAATAAGAGGAAGAAATGAAGGAATTGAGGAGGATGAATGTAGAACTACTGCAGGGTAGTCTTCCTCCCAAACGTGCTGGAGTCAGTCAGCCAAGGGAATTTGTTGTGACTACTAAGATGGATCAAGAATATCCTCCTCTACCAGTACACCCTCACAGGTCTAATCTTACAGGTCAAGTGGAACAATAATTGGCGGTGTTACCATCAGTTGCAGCACCAACCACCACATCTGTCCTAGCTCCGGTTATTGCACCGGTTCAAGTCCAAGCTCAACCAAATTTTTCTCAAAAGTTAATAACTACTATTGAGTCATTAACAGCTCGGTTGGAAGCTATGGAGGGAAAAAGAGCTCAAATTCAACCAGAAAAGAGAGCTTATCCTGAATGGGTTGATGCAATTCCCCCCCCCATCAAATTTTTCAATTACCACATTCCCAATCTTTAATCGTTCTGGAGATCCAGAGCAACACTTAACACATTTTGTTTCTCGTTGCGATCCTATAATGGGAACCCCTCAGCAACAAGAAGCACTTAAGCTTAGGTGTTTTTTACAGTCATTACAAGGACCTTCTTTTTTCTGGTACACAAGCTTTCAATCCCGGTCTATTACCGGGTGGGAGGATCTTCGTCAACGATTCCTTCTTCAATTCAGCTCAACTTTTCCAAAGACAACAGTTTTTGATCTTACAAACTGTAAGAAAAGGGAGAATGAAAGGGTTTCAAATTTTATTGCTTGCTGGAAGGGATTAACATATTCCCTATGCTTATCACTCCCTCAAGAGGACTTTTTGTCAATCTGTGTGGCAAATCTGCGTGATGAGTTACGTACGCCGTTGATCCCTGTGAAATACATAGGAGGGTTTCGAGACCTTACTTCAATCACTCAACAGATTGAATATTCTCTTATGAAGACTAAGGATAAAGCTCGTGTAATTCCATTAGCTCCAAGAAGGATAATGGGTAAAGCAGAGACTGCTACAGTTATATTTAAACAAGCACCTGTACCTACTTCTACTTCAAAACCTTCATCTTCTCTAAGGGCTCCACATCCTGAGCGCCAACAACAAAGGCCGTTTTGTCAGGATGATCAAAGAGATCAAAGACAAAAACAATTTGAGGATTTGAAGAACAAAGTTTACTCTTTCTGAAATGAACAAGTGCCTGGATACTTAATTTTGGCTCTGGAAAATAATTTCGTTCAATTTCCAAGGCCCAAAAGGCTGAACAAGGAAGGAGATGAAGACCATCCTGATTATTTCCCCTTTCATCAGATGTTAGGGCATCCCATTCAGGAGTATTTTGTATTCAAGGACCTCCTGCAAAAGATGTTTGAATCAGGACAAGTCAAATTTAAAGGTTCTTCAGCTCAGGTAGCATGTGTTACTGCTACAGATCCAGAGGAGGAAAGCGAGTGGAAAGAAGTCAAGAACAAAAATGCACAAAAATATGATGATTGGATGGTCAGAAATACGATCAACCGAACTCATGATATTTTGTGAACACAATTGAAGAAACCAATTGTGTATTATTCCATGAATTCCGTAGAAAACCCCTCTTCATTAGAGGGAAAATCCTCAAAGAAAATGAATAATTCAAAGAAAGAAGAAGAATCAGAAAAAGATGAGTATGTGTCAAATCCCAAGTTGCCTTTGACTCTGGCAGATTTTATGCCATCTACTTCGAATCAATGGGCACCGCACCACCAAACGGCACAGCCTAAATTGGATAGTCAAGAAGAGTCTTCATCGGATGAAGATTTCATCTTCGGTTCTGTTAATATGATTCATTTAACAGATCCTTATGCCAGTCGTGGTTTCGATCGTGATGAACCTGGGTTCCCTGTATCAAACAGAGGAATCAGAGGGAGTTCCAGAGACTCAGGATATAGGGGAATACATGGGTCTTTCAGAGGTCACTATTCCAATTCTACCCCTTCTAGAACTGTGTATGTGGCAGAAACTCGTGGCATAGCCCTTCAGCGAGCTCAACCAGAACAAGCAAGTTCTTCCACACAGGGTAGATTCAGTCCTGGCACAGTTATTCTGGAAGATCGGTTGGAGGTTCCGCCTTCTTTCTCTAAGAAATTAAATAGACCTAATCAGTATAATCTTCCGAAGCCATGAGTATTTCCAACTCCTACCCCGATACAAGATGCATCTACTTCCAATGCATCAACTTCTAAGGTACCTATGAAACCACATGTTCTTGTTGGGAAACGCAGACCTTTGGATCAAAAGTATGATGTATTGAAACACATGGCACAAGTACCAGACAATTTATCAATTTTGGATGCCTTGAATTTATCCACAGATCTTCGGGAGGCACTCATTGAGGCTTTGTCAAGTCCTCAGGAGTTTGAAACTGAAATTGCTACGGCTGAAGCCTACCATGTTGAGAATAATCCTATAGAATTCCATGAAGTGATATCTTTTATAGATGAAGATGAAGATGATGTCGTTCATGTACATATTAGACCTTTGTACTTATCTGGAAAGTTCAATGGTGTAGACATCCTAAGATCTTTCATTGATAATGGTTCATGAGTCAACCTCATCCCCATTCGTACACTTCGTCGATTGGGCCTCACAAAATCTGATTTATCTCCTTCTACTTTGATGTTACAAGGATATGATAAAAATGAACAAGAACCACTGGGCGGGATTACACTCAGAACTCAGTTTAGATATCTTGTATCCAATTCAGATTTCATGGTTGTTGATCAAGACTCAGCCTTCAACATCTTTCTTGGAAGACCCTAGCTACATCAACATGCGGCTATCCCTTCATCATATCATCAATGTCTCAAATATTGTTTCGATGGTCAAGTTGGGACATTGTATGGTGATAAGGCCCCATTCAAGACATGTGAATCTCAATACATTGAGTTGGAATTCTATCACATGAAGGGAAAGGAGAAATCCACAATAAGGGAGATTACCAAAGTTAATGCTTCATATTGTTTGGAAAATATTCCAGTAAACCCATTTCCGCATGTGAGTATAGATTATGTGTTGCCTATTGTTGACGCTCCTTTCCGTCACAGAGTCTAATAATTGGAAAAGGGAAATATCTGAGCTCAAAGTGATTCATCCTTTGAAGAAAACATCAAAAATCGACAAAGGTATGAACAAAGGATCAACAACAACTGCACCGCGCAAGTTATCTCACTGTTGTGCAAGTACACTTGCGCAGAACCCTTGGTCGCGCAAGTGACTTGCGCGACCTAAGTGGTAACCGCCCGGTAACCACCCGGGGTCTTCTTTTGCCTATAAATAGACCATGTGGGCCCCCCATTCGAGAGGATATTTTTTCCAGAAACTCAGATTGAAGCTCCCGACGCCCAAGTCTCTTCTCAAAGCTTCTGGAACACTTCTAAGGTAATTTCTTACCTAGAACGGAAGATCTAAAGAGAAGAAGGAAGGCCTAAGTGTTGAAACTTATCAACACTTGCGCGCCGACTTATTTCCTTCAATATAACTTGCGCGTCCCTTTTCTGGAAGAACCTCAAGAGGATTCTAAAGGGTTTAAAAAAGAGTCGCTCAAGTATTTCAATGCTGGTTGAAAATCGCGCAAGTACACCATGTGTCGCGCAGGTATACCTGCGCGACCAATACTTGCGCGTCCACGCAAGACTTGCGCGCCTTTCAAGACTTGCGCACCCCTACCTTTTCGGGTGCCCATCTTGCCCATTTTACCCCTCTTAAGCCATTTCACCTTTCCTATTCAAGATTCAGTCGTCAAGACACTCTTCAAAGCCATTTATGGCATGATTTCTTGATTTGACTTCCTTATCTGAAAGGAATTCGGTGGAATATCTCTCAAAACCTAGTGATTTATACATCTTTATGTCACCAAAGATTGAGAGTTCGTTCATTCAACCTCATCCTTTAAGATGAGAGAATCCTTAACCTGGGTCTCCTTTTCAGGAATAATCCCCAGTTATAAATCCTCTAATCTGGGCATCTTCCTCAGGAGTAAGCCCCAAATTCTTAAAATTCCCAAACTTGGGCATACTCTTCAAGAGTAAGCCCCAATCTCAAATACTGGGCATCCTCCTCAGGAGTAAGCCCCAATCTCAAATACTAGGCATCCTCCTCAGGAGTAATCCCCAATCTCAAATATGGGCATCCTCCTCAGGAGTAAGCTCCAATCTCAAATATGGGCATCCTCTTCAGGAGTAAGCCCCATTCTCAAATACTGGGCATCCTCTTCAGGAGTAAGCCCCAATATCAAATACTGGGCATCCTCCTCAGGAGTAAGCCCCAATCTCAAATATGGGCATCCTCCTCAGGAGTAAGCCCCAATCTCAAATATGGGCATCCTCTTCAGGAGTAAGCCCCAATCTCAAATGTGGGCATCCTTCTCAAGAGTAAGCCCCAAACCTTAATCCCTAACCTGGGTCTCTTTTTTAGGAATAAGACTCAGTCATAATCTTGGGCTTCCTTTTCAGGAGTAAGCCCCAAGTCCCCTAACCTGGGCCTCCTTTTTAGGAGTAAGTCCCAGTCATAATCTTGGGTTTCCTTTTCAGGAGTAAACCCCAAGCCCCCTTAAATTTCTCTTAACCAGTCCTAATTTACCCTTGATTTGGGTTTCCTTTTCAGGAGTAAAACCCAATCATAAGTCCCCTCCTAACTTGGGAATCCTCCTTAGGAGTAAGCCCCAATATTAGAGTATTCAAATCTCCATGAAGCACATATAACTTTATGGACCCTGTTCATGGATTTTCTCCCTAAAAGTGAATCTTAAACCTTCATCTATCTGGGCAGTCATACATACATAATCCCCAAACAAATTCTTATGATTGCATCTTTCATGGCACAATTGTCTAATTTTTACCAATACCTCTTGTTTCTCACACCGAGCATGACTCACGTGAGCTTAGAGTGTAAAAGTAATTATGAAATTCTTCTTTGAGCCATCAATCATAAACATCATACTCCATTACTCGAACTACATGGGTTCTGATTCCTTTTCCAAAAACAAAGGATACGTAGGTAGCCCATTTATGGGTTCGATCCCAACTTTGAAATAATCCCTGTCCTTCTGAATGACGATAAACTTCAAGTGCCCCACTGAGTGGCTTTAAAACCAGCCTGGTCATCATAATGACCAAGAGACTTTTATATAAATGTTTTTGAAGGATACCATTGACCAAGAATCTCTAAACAGATATAGTTGATTCTCTATTGATGAAGAACCTCGAATACATATAAAAGATTCTCTAAATTTCTTTCATATTTAATCATTGATTGTTAAAACTAAAGGAAAGCTCATTTTATACTTGGTAATGTAATAAGGATTCACGAACATAACTTAAATCTATAAAGAGAGTCCCAGAGTAGACAATAATTCCCCTCAAAAAGGTGTGATGAGTCCGACCTCCCATCCTCTCGACCAATGCAAATTCCTAAGCCTCATCAGTCCACAAGCTAATGAGCACCTACCTTTGGAAAGTAGGTCCAAACGGATATGGAATCATTGGATGTTTCCGGTTCTACGAACAAACCCGCTAGAAAACGATCAGAATGTTTGAATCTCAAATCAACGAGGTCATCCCCGAAATCCATTAGGAAACAAAAATGGTGAACCCGACGTGAATCCTTAACCAAGTTAAAGTGATGTTCTTCTTATTTGTTAGGCCCCTTGGGCCAACAAATCAATCATTGACATGTGCTCATCCAAAATATGCAGTGGCCGGATTCATCTTGATTTTGTCTATTATATGGAATAGGCACTCTTTTCTCAAGATCTTCTGCAAAATGGCTTTCCTTAAATTCACCCCTGTGAATACTGCTGCTATGAACACCTCTACTGTGAGGTCTGATGCTGTGAAAACCAATGCTGCTACTCCTGCTGGAACGTCATCCGCTCTGAGGATGACATCACCAACTCAGTGTCTTCAACGCTGGGTTTCTAATGCACTGGTTAAGGAGTACCGTCGCAATGGTACTATCCCAACTCTGGAGGCCGCTCGTCAAGCCCTCCAAGTTAACAACTCTACCTGGTCATCTGGACAACGGCGGCCAGCGATCAAGAAGAAGGCGGTGCTGACTACCGTCTCCAACCGTTTCGGGTCGTTATCACCGGAACGCAATTTCCATTCATTCCCTTACTCTGAGGAAGTGAATGAGCAGGTCCCGCAGAGCCTTAATTCAAAAAGATAGGAGTCCTTCTCAAGGGCTCCCATCAACAATCGCCGCCAGACTCGTGCGGTAGTGCGCCCTCAACATGATGAGGGTACCGACTCCAGGCATTCAGCTCAGGTTTCTCGAACCCGAGCAGGAAAGATGAACCGCCAGAGACGGAATCCGGTTAACAATGGGCAGGTTGTCATCCCTGCCATCTCCGGAGAAGTCCACCAACCTAACTTGGTGGAAAATAACGAACATGCACACACACCTGTCCATTTTAATTCCGCTATCCAACAGACTCGTCTGGCAGCATCAAGCCAATCCCGCCAGGCAATTCCGGCGGAGTACCATAGGCAGAAACATGCACCTGCTTATACATCACCAGTTAGTCAGCAGGCTCGTCTGACTACATATGATGGATCTCGTCAACCGCATTTGGCAAAGTGTAATCAGCAGGCACATACACCTGCTAATACTAATCAAGCCTACCAACAGTCTCACTTGGTAGCGCACGGAGAAGTCAGTTGGAAAGCCCCGACGACAAACAGGAGGCAGACTCAACTCTCTGCCTCCACACTTGAGTACTGTCAGGATTCACTGACAGGAAAAGGAGGACAGGAGCAGGCACATACACCTACTCCAAGCCCGGAATGGACGTATATCCCCATTCCGGCGGCTAAAGTCACCAAACATATTTTGTCAATGGTGAAAGAGAAGAAGCAAATTCCTGCTCATATTCTGGATGCTTGCCAGGATATCATAACAGCTTCAGCATCATCTCAGGGACAGACACATAAATCTATCCCTAGCAGTGGAGTGACACATCAACGATTCACTCCGGAACAGACACACACATCTGTTCCAGTCCAAGAGGGTTATGGGGCATACTCCCCCATATCATACGGACAACCAAGTCAGGAACATACACTTGATTTGAGTGGAGATCGTCAGCCTAACCTGACCATCTTTCCTGATCAGGCACATACACCTGCTCAGAGTAACCACTTTCGTCAACAAGTGGTTTCTAAAGTGAGTAAGAAGGCATCTAAGAAAAAGATCTGCCCAGCACAGTCAGGAGATCAAAGGCCAATCTGCAACAAGGCTTTGCTCGATGCTGGAGTTCTTGAAGCCCTCAGACATTTATCTGTTGGAATTCAAGATTCTACTCCCTCAGTTCCCAATAACGGGAACATTAATTTTGAAGGTCTTCAACAGACACTTCCTCATGAAGGCATGCTTCATGAAAGTTTGGTCAATCTTGAAGTTTCTTCTTCAGATGAGAGCCACAGGAACCCTCTGTGTGGTCAGAAGACCAAGGAGCAAGAGATTTCATCTTTTGCTGTAACCCATCATGACGGTCCTCCTCATGGTGATGAACTTCGCTGCGAAAGTCCTCTCCGCAGTAGTGATTCACGTTGTCTCGAAAATTCTTCAGAAGGCAATGTAGTGACGAGAAAGCCCTCCTATATCGAGGCACTTGCAAACGTAAAGCCAGTCATGTATGATGCTTTACTATCGGCAGGTGAAACTCTTTCTCCATCAGAGGATAGCCTGGGGTTCAGGTTATTATCCGAACCATCCCCAGGTCATTCATCTTTCAGCATGAATAGCGGACTCTCTACCAACCTTATCGAACCTAATAAAGCAACAAAGAAGCACCAGCTCTGGTCCAAACAGGTAGAATAATCTTCATTTAATGATAAAGAGGAAATGATGAACATGAGTAAAAAAATGGTAAAAGGTGATGTACCAGTCATGCTTTGGCCTTTGGCTGAATCCCAGTACGACATTCCAAAGATGTTGACGGATGATGGAATCCATGATATTCGTCTCAACATATGGAAGACTCTTTGTCAATTGAAGAAGAAAGTATTATCTTACGGTGATTATGAAAATCATATTAATATAATAGAAGGGTTACAACGCCAGATTGATTTGGCATCTCTATCAGTCTCTCGGTATCCGAAGGCTGAAAAGCAACAAAGAACCCTTCAACATTCATGCCTTGGCTCACTAAGAAAATTGCGTCAATTAATTGCCAATGCTCCATCTGATGTTCATATCAGAGGATGGGGTGTTCACGGAGCACTACATTTCACAGTGCTTTCCAGTCAGCAAATCCCGCCGAAAATGGTCTCATGCAATGTTATTGCCCATGGCCGGCCACAGTCAATGGGCTTTGTTCATAATCAAAAGCTTGCTCAAGAATAGGCTTCAACTAGTTCCTCTCAAAATCAAGTATATAGAGAACAAGTTGTTGAATTGCTCCTACATCAAGCAGGCGAGAATATTGCACAAGCCTCTCGTCTGGAGAAAACACGTCATCAAATGACAGAAGTTTCGGAAATCATCCAACGGTCTGTTGAACCAGGTGATAAAAGTGGATACAGGTTAATGCATCCAGCTAATTTCCGAACTAAGATTCGCAAGATCAAGAGAGATTTTAAGAAGATCTCAGACATAGCATGTCAAGAGACACCCCAGCTTGTTAGACTGGGGACTTCTCTAACCCAACGCTCAGAGTCAACAAATGGGATTCGAGGAGTTGAGCGGAAGCAGCAGGAACATCCCTAGTCCACCGGACTGGGGACTTTTTCAAATCCTCAATCCCTCCCTCAGAGAAAGTCAGTATTCTATCGATTAGGGAATAAGCCTCAAGAGGAACGAAGAGCCAAGCTATCAGGAGATTCTCTCCAAGTGACGGTTCTCCAAGGAATTCCTGAGGGATCAAGTCAACGGAATGTCATGTCTCGTCAAGGACATGGAAGAAGACAATATCACAGAAATGCTGATAGAAAGGATTCCATGCAATATGCATCCATTAATTTCATCAATGCCGTTGCTGCTGATTCACCAGATGAGGCTCAATCAGAGGGATCAGACAAAGAGGTTCCTGCTCAAGAAGTTGCGCACACAGACCTAAATGAAGAAGGTGTGCGCACACGTAATCAAAGGCTTACCCAAAATCTGGATATTCCTTCAAGTAACCCACTTCCCCCTCTCCGAAAAGGATCCAATAAGGGGAAAGGAAAGAATCAGGTTACTTATCACCCTTCCTCTGAAGGAGGTCAATCGCTCTCATTAGAGCAAAGGTTTGCACAACAGGAGGATGAAATGAAAGAATTAAGAAGGTTGAATGCAGAACTACTTCAGAGTAGTCTTCTTCTTAAGAATGCTGAAGTCTGACAGCCGAAGGAATTTGTTGTAACTACTGAGATGGATCAGGAATATCCTCCTTTATCAGTACACCCTCAGAGGTCTAATCCTATGGGTCAAATGCAACAACGGTTGGCAGAACTACCATCAGTTGCAGCACCAACCACCACGTCTGTCCAAGCTCCATTCATTGCACCTACCCAAAACCAAGTTCAACCTGATGTTTCTCAAAAGTTAATAACTACTATTGAGTCATTAACAGCTCGGTTAGAAACTATGGAAGGGAAACGGGCGCAAGTTCAACCTGAAAAGAAAGTTTACCCTGAATGGGTAGATTAAATTTCTCCTCCATCCAGTTTTGGAAACCCTATTTTCCCTACTTTCAATGGATCAGGCGACCCTGAACAACATTTGACGCATTACGTGTCTTGTTGTGATCCTATGATGGGAACTCCAGAGCAATAAGAAGCAGTGAAACTCAGATGCTTCATGCGAACCTTGCATGGACCAGCTTTTGTCTGGTATACAAGCTTGCAATCCCGGTCAGTCATCGGATGAGAGGATCTTCATCAAAAATTCCTTCTTCAGTTTAGCTCAACTTTTCCAAAAACGACAATTTTAGATCTTACAAACTGCAAGCAAAGGGAGAATGAAAGAGTCTCTGATTTCATTTCTCGTTGGAAGGGATTAACGTATTTCCTGAGTTTAGCACTCCCTCAGGAGGAACTGTTGCCAATCTGTGTGGAAAATTTGAGTGACGAATTACGCACGCCATTGATCCCTGTGAAATACACAGGAGGGTTTCGAGACCTTACTTCAATCGCTCAACAGATTGAAGATTCCCTTATACAGGCTAAGGTTAAATCTCGTATAATTCCATCAGCTCCAGGAAGGAGAATGGGTAAAGCGGAAACTGCTACAGTTATGCTTAAAAAAGCACCTGTACCTATTTCTACTTCAAAACCTTCATCTTCTTGAAGGGCTCCACCTCCTGAACGCCAACAACAAAGGCTGTTTCATCCAAATGATCAAAAAGATCAACGACGAAAACAATTTGAGGATATGAAGAGTAAAACATACTCTTTCCGAAGTGAGCAAGTTCCTGGTTACTTCATTTCAGCTCTGGAAAATAATTTGGTTCAATTACCAGTGCCTAAGAGGCCAAACAAGGAAGGAGATGAAGATCGTCCCAATTATTGTCCATTTCATCAAATGTTGGGGCATCCCATCCAGGAGTGTTTTGTCTTTAAAGACCTCCTGCAAAAGATGGTCGACTTGGGACAAGTCAAATTGAAGGGTTCTTCAGCTCATGTAGCGTGTATTACCGCTACAGATCCAGAGGAAGGAGGCGAGTGGCAGGAAGTCAAAAGAAAAACTGCGAAAAAATATGATGATTGGATGGTCAGAAAGACAATCAATCGGACCCATTCCATTTTGCGAACACAATTGAAGAAGCCAATTGTGTCTCCTACAAAAGCTGCAGTAAAGCCTCAATCAAAAGACAAATCCTCAAAAGGGCAGCACAATTCAAAGAAGAAAGAGGAATCAGGAGAAGATGAGTATGTATCAAAGCCTAAATTGTCTTTGACTCTGGAATATTTCATGCCATCTACTTCAAATCCACGGGCACCGTCCCACCAAATGGCACAGCCTAAATAGGCTAACCAGGCAGAGTCTTTATCAGACGAAGAGTTAATCTTTGGTTCTGTTAATATGATTCAATTAACAGATCCATATTCCAGTATTGATGAGCCTGAATTCCCTGTATCAAATAAGGGAATCCGAGGAGGTTCTAGAGGTTCAGGATACAGGGGAAGACGTGGATCTTTCCGAAGCCACTACTCTAATTTTACCCCTGCTAGCACTGTATATGCAGCAGAAACTCGTGGTAGAGCCCTTCAACGAGCTTAAAAAGAACAAGCAAGTTCTTCTGCCAATGACCAACTCAGTTTTGGCACAGTTATTTTGGAAGACCGATTAAAAGTTCCATCTTCTTTATCTCAGCAAGTAAATGGATCTAATCAGTCTAATCTTCCAAAACCAAGGATGTTGCCAACTTCCATACAAGATGCATCAGCTTCCAAAGCATCTGCTTCCAAGGTACCTGCTAAACCGCATATTCCTATTGGGAAACGCAGACCTCTAGATCAAAAGTATGATATATTAAAACACTTGGCCCAAGTACCAGCCAAGTTATCAATTTTGGATGCTTTGAATCTGTCAAAAGATCTTCGGGAAGCACTCATCGAAGCTTTGTCAAGTCCTCAGGAGTTTGAAGCTGAAATTGCTGCAGCTGAAATCTATCACATAGAGAATAATCCTGCAGAATGCCATGCAGTGATATCTTTTACTGATAAAGATGAAGATGATGTTGTGTATGGGCACATAAAACCTTTTTACTTATCTGGAAAAGTCAATGGTGTAGATGTTCGAAGAGCTTTCATTGACAATGGTTCAGGAGTCAACCTCATGCCCATTCGTACACTTCGTCGATTGGGCCTCACGGAATCTGATTTATCTACTTCTACCATGATTTTACAAGGATATGATAAAAATGAACAAGAACCACTGGGATAAGTTACACTCAGAACTCAGTTTGGAGATCTTGTATCCAATTCGGATTTCATGATTGTTGATCAAGACTCAGCTTTCAATATCTTGCTTGGAAGACCCTGGCTACATCAGCATGCAGCTATTCCTTCATCATACCATCAATGTCTCAAATACTGTTTCGATGGTCAAGTTGGAACATTGTATGGTGATAAGGCCCCATTCAAGACATGTGAGTCTCAATACATTGAGGCGGAATTTTATCACATGAAGGGAAGAGAAAAATCTACAATGAAGGAAATTACCAAAGTTAATGCTCCATATGGTTTGGATAAAATTCCAATAAATCCATTTTCACATGTGAGTACAGATTATGTGTTACCTATCAGTAAAATTAAAAAAATAGGCCCAAATCAAAATACTCTTATGGAAAGATCCATAATGTCAATTACGGCGATCGGGCCAGACAACATGGGAGAAATTGGTAACCTACCAAGCAGTGATGAAAGCATAAGTGGTGACGTTTTCATTTCATCTGCTGAAGTCCAACAAGTCTATACTTCGCTAATCAGTCCAGAAGAAGTTATAGCAACACCAGAGGTGAATAATGATGTCGATTCTCAATCCATCATCTCCTCTTTATTTCCCAAAGAAGACCCTTTATCATCAATAGGGTCGGAAATGGAAGCTTATTCTTCAAAATGTGAAAATTTTGACATCTCTTATGATCATGAGAACTTCGTTTTTTCATCTACTTTGCAAGTAGAAACGGAAGAAATAACACATGATGAAGAGGAAGAGGAAGATCTTAGAGATGCTCCTCCAGCATTTGAAGAGGGTATCTCTACCACTGTGGATGAACTCAGAGAAGTAAATCTGGGTACAGAGAAAGATCCACGCCCCACTTTAATTAGTGCGGCCATAACCCTTGAAGAGCAAGAGATGTATATTTCTTTTCTAAAGCAAAATAAAGATATTTTTGCTTGGAATTATACAGAAATTCCTGGGCTTGATCCTGATGTTTCTACTCATCATTTGGGTTTACCAAAAGAACATCGAGGTTTTAAGCAAGCCGCGAGAAGAACACACCCAACCTATGCTTCCAAAATTGAAGCTGAAGTGGATAAGCTGATAAAAGCCAACTTTGTCAGAGAAGTTCAATATCCCAAGTGGTTGGCTAATATTTTCCCTGTAAAGAAGAAGAACAGACAAATTAGGGTTTGCATTGATTTCAGAGATCTTAATCGGTGTTGTCCTAAAGATGATTTCCCAGTTCCGATTACAGAACTCTTAATTGATGCGACGGCTGGCTATGAAGTAATTTCTTTCATGGATGGATATTCCGGATATAATCAGATCTGAATGGCCCCTGAAGATGAGGAATATACAGCCTTCAGAGCTCCTCAAGGTGTGTTTTGTTACCGGGTGATGCCCTTTGGTTTAAAGAATGCAGGTGCAACATATCAGCAAGCCATGCAACGTATCTTCAAACCTCTTTTAGGGAAGTTTGTTGAATGCTATTTAGATGATTTGGTGGTTAAATCCAAACAACTTTCTAATCACTTGTGTGATTTGGAAGTCATATTCCACAAGCTTCGACAACATAATTTGAAGATGAACCCCTTAAAATGTGCTTTTGGGGTAACCTCAGGAAAATTCCCTGGATTTGTTGTACGCCATCCTGGTATTGAAGTCGATCCTGAGAAAACCAAATCAATCCTTGGTATGTCACATCCTCAGAATTTGAAAGAATTAAGAGGACTTCAAGGACACTTAGCCTATATTCGGCGTTTCATCGCCAATTTGGCAGGCAAAAGTTTACCCTTTACCAAATTATTGAAGAAAGGAGTCACTTACCAGTGGACTGAAGAATGTCAAGAAGCATTTGATGTTCTCAAGAAATACCTCTTGAGTCCACCAGTACTCATGCCACATGTTGAGGGTAGACCGCTTATCCTCTATGTGACAGCTTTAGAGCGATCATTGGGTGCCTTTCTCGCTCAAAAGAATGATGCTGGGAATGAAAATAGTCTCTACTATCTCAGTAGAACTATGCTTGAAGCAGAAACCCGGTATTCAAGTATTGAAAAATGCTGCCTAGCATTAATCTTTGCAGTTCAGAAACTGAGACACTACCTGAAACATCATGAGGTCCAATTGGTATCTCGTAATAATCCGCTCAAATTCATCCTTAGTCGTCCAATGCTTACAGGACGTCTGGCAAGGTGGGCGGTTATTCTACAGCAGTTCTACATTCAGTATGTGTCTCAAAAGGCAATTAAGGGCCAAGCTATGGCTGATTTCCTGGATGAACATCCTTCAGTGGAAGACACATATTCAGATATCGAACTCCCTGATGAGGAAGTTTTCTCTATTCAAGAGAGTCCTCAAACATGAGAAATGTATTTTGATGGTGCTTCTAGAAGTCCAACAGGGAAGAAAATGGAAAATCCTAAATTCAACAAAGTTGGTTTAGGAATTGTGCTCATTTCTCCAGATAAGGCAATGTTACCTTATTCCTTTTTGTTGTGGGAAGGTGGTACCAATAATGAAGCTGAATACCAAGCTCTCATTACAGACTTGGAATTAGCGCTTCAAGCACAAGTGAATCACTTAAAGGTGAAAGGTGATTCAGACCTGGTAATCAAACAAGTCAATGGGGATTATGCCATCAGAAAAGAAGAATTAATCCCTTTGTATGATTACGTCAGAGAGTTAATGTCGGAATTCCCTTCAGAACCGACATTTTCTTATGTCCCAAGATCACAAAATGCTCAAGCTGATGCACTGGCTAATATAGCCACAACTTTAGCAGATCCAAATCGGGACGAGACAACCATCTGTATTGCCCACCGGCGTGCAATTTCACCTTATGTTCAAGTCAGAAAATATGAAATTAATGAAATTAGTCCGATTCCTGAACCGTATGGTCATACTACAGGATGGATGTCACCTATCAGGGAATACCTTCAAAATGGAACACTTCCACCTGATAGAGCCGAGAAAGAAAAAATTCGGGGACGTGTGGTCAATTTTACTCTTTATGATAGCCCAAACCACCTCGAGAAAATTCTCTAGAAACGTGGTTTTGATGGAGTTCTCTTCAGATGTATTGATGGTGAAGAGACAATGGCTGTCATAAAAGAAGTGCATGCAGGAGTCTATGGTGCCCACCAGTCTGGACATAGACTGTCTGATCAAATTCGAAGGCTTGGATACTTTTGGCCTTCAATGATACAAGATTGTGTTAATTTTACAAAGAAGTGTCATTCATGCCAATTATATGCCAACTTCATTCATAAACCTCCAGAGTTTCTTCATAAAGCTAAATACTCATGGCCATTTTCCACATGGGGAATGGATGTGGTGGGACCTTACCCTTCAACTACGGCCAAGCAGTTTAAGTACATTCTTACTGCTACTGATTTCTTTTCCAAATGGGCAGAGGCAGTACCTCTCAAAGAAGTCAGTTCTAAATGCATTGTTAGCTTCATCAAGTCTAACATAATTACTATATTTGGTGTCCCTCATACCATATTGACGGACAACGGCACCAACTTCTATTCTTCTGAGGTAAAGAAATTGTATCAAGAATACAACATTAAGTCCAACCATTCATCTCGATATCATGTGGTGGCTAATGGCCAGATAGAAGCCTTCAACAAGACTCTTTCAAATATACTGCAAAAGATGGTGGATAAAGATAAGAGGTCATGGCCTGATAAACTCTTTCATGCTTTATGGGCTTATCGGACTACCACTCGCAATGCAACGCGGTCAACTCCATATTCATTGGTATATGGAACAGAAGCAGTCTTGCCAATTGAAGTTCAATTTCCCTCACTCAGAATAGCCATTTGTGATTAGTTATCTACAGATGAGCAATCCCAAAAGCGGTTGAATGAATTGGAATAGTTAGATGAGAAAAGATTGTGCACTTTTCACCACTTGGAAATCTATCAGAATCGAATAGCACGATCTTTTAACAAAAAAGTTCTTCTTCGTTCATTCATTCAGGTAGAATTGGTATTGGTTCTCAGAGCACCAATGATACCAGGAAAGAATCCTCCCAAGCTTGAACCAAAATGGGAAGGACCTTATTCAATACATAAGGTATACTCCAATGGAGCGTATTCTCTAATCTCAATGGATGGAGAACACATCACGACTCCAACTAATGCCAGATTTCTGAAGAAGTATTTTGTATAAACACAAAATACTGTTCCCAGATCCAAAACAATCACATTGGTTCATGATATGTCCTACATGACACTAAACTGTATTATGTCCTACATGACACGAAACTGTATTATGTCCTACATGACACTAAACTGTATTATGTCCTATCTACATGACGTCAAACTGTACAGAAGTTCCTATATTTTGTCCGAGATGACATTAAACTATATTTTGTCCTAGCAACATGACATTAAACTGTGTGGCACTTTCAGCGTCCAGCATGATGTTAAACTTTGTAAGTTCCCTTATCGTCCAACATGATGTTAAACTGTCACATTGGTTACTATTATGTCCGAGATGACATTAAACTATATTGTGTCCTAGAAACATGACATTAAACTGTGTGGCACTTTCATCGTCCAGCATGATGTTAAACTGTAAAAAGTCCCCAGAACTGATATCCTCATATTGGTTCACCTTAGTCCTAGCTACATGACTTTAAACTGTACAGCACCAGTTCATCCTTGCTATATGACATTAAACTATACAACAATGGTCCAGTACGACTTTAAACTGCAACTTCATCCCACACGACATTAAACTATGAAAAAGTTCCCTAAACCGTCCAACATGACCTTAAACTGTATCATCCCTGGTCCATGTATATGACCATAAACTATTTGCAAATCCCTTATGTCCAGCAAGACGTTAAACTGTGACGTCCTAACTACATGACGCTAAACTGTATAAAAGTCCCTCACGTCCGGAAAGATGTTAAACTATATAATCATCAAAGGTCCAGCATGACATTAAACTGCACCATTCACGGTCCATGCATATGACCTTAAACTATTCGCACTTTCGTCCGACATGACGTTAAAATGGTACACTCTTTTGTCCTTACTGCATGACAATAAACTGCACAATCCCCCTTTCGTCCAATATGACGTTAAACTGTATTGTCCCCATCGTCCTAACTACATGACGCTAAACTGTACAGAAAGTCCTTGATATGTCCTACATGACATTAAACTGTTATTTTGCCCCTGCTACATGACACTAAACTGTGCAGCACCAATAGTCCTAACTGCAAGACTTTAAACTGCATAGTCCCTTTTTTATGTCCTACATGACATTAAACTGTGCATCGTTAAGGTTGTTATTACCTCTTGTTTATCCCACCGAGTATGACTCACGTGAGCTTAGAGCGAACATCAACCATAACACTCCCTTTGGGCCACTAACCATGTGTAAGTCCCAACAACATTTTTTATTAGATCATTGTCCCCAAGAACAACTTGATCATTAATTCATTCTTTAATTGAATTACACGGACTTTGATCCTTGCCCTCCAGGCTGGGTATGTAGGCAGCCTCCCAAGGTTCAAGCCAAAAAACAATCTCTTCACATCGGTTCACCACCATCTCATATGATGTTGATTTGTGAAACCGCCCCTGGAATCAATATCTTTACATTGATTCACTTTCGTCCTTGTTATATGACGTTAAACTATACAACACTTTTGTCCGGTACGACAATAAACTACAATATTCTTTGATTTCATCATTTGAGAAGGAACCATTATTGACATTGATTTTTTCAATCATGTTTCATTTTAAAAGACTACGTGCATACATGGTAATGCCTGAACTTTTTATCTTAGGTTAAACCATCATTGCACTAAAGTCCCCTTTCACCCTTCACATGTACGAACCAAATTTGTACAAAGGGTAGTTCTAGAACTACGTGGGCTTGATTCCCATCCTTATGGGATACGTAGGAACGTTCGAGTATCCCTCGAATCCAGCCCCAAGTCTTTTGGGCCTAACCCCAAATTTCACTTTCAGTCCCTTGGCTAAAAAGTCCTCATGAAAACACACACTGTGTATTCATTATTATGGTCCGAATTTTATGACCCTAAACTAAGATCACTCATACTTTCGTCCTGCACAACGTTAAACTGCATTTCAAGAACTACGTATGGCTTGATTCTCATTCTTATGAGATACGTAGTAAAGTCCAAAATTTCAATTCAGGACCCAGCCACAACATGATTATGGTTTTCATTAACCTATGTATTTCTATATACATTGGAAAATACCCATCTTTATGTGTTATAATCCTAACCTTAAATATTTTTAGATCTTCATAACCCTTTTCATGACTTCTAATCACAAAAAATGTCAAACTTCTGAGAATTCTTTTGCCTGACTATGAAGCACGTGCCCATAGGTGGCCTTGCATAAACAGTCCACATAAAAGACTTGTCAGCTAAAAGATGCTATTTATTTGACCATGCAGTCAATGCCCTTAGGTGGCCCTGCATATTTCAACCCCTAACAGGTTTTGTTAAATAATAGTAACTTCATTCTTGGGAAGAATGCCTCTTTTGTCCTTATTTGTCTTAAACGACAGTATGTAGGGATCCGCAAAAAAATAGCCATCCTTAACATATTTGTCCCATATCCTTCTTCATGATCTGAAAGTATTCAAGTCTATGGTTTATTATTCTTCCCTACGTTTGGGTCAGACCTTCGTAGGAGTGATATTCATCCAGTTCTTCGATATTCTTGTCTGGAAATATCTTCTCCATATTCAAGTACCTCTTTCCATACAAAAAACTCTATACTTTAGAAAATTTTAATCTCCATAAACTTTCACTGGATTTTAGCACTAGGAAAGTAAATTTCTGAGAGTTCTTTTTCCTGACTATGCAGCACGTGCCCATAGGTGGCCTTGCATAAACAGTCCACATAACAGACTTGTCAGCCGAAAGATGCTATTTATTTGACCATGCAGCCAATGCCCTTAGGTGGCCCTGAATATTTCAACCCCCTAATGGGTTTTGTTAAATAATAGTAACTTCATTCTTGGAAACTACTTCTTATAATGCCTTTTAGCTCTTTTTCATATCATTCCTCAGATTCAAATATTCTTAAGCCATAGTTTACATATTTTCCCTCATACTTGAGTATGGTACTATGTTTTCAGATGAGCTTTCAAGGAATTGAGTCAATTCTAATCCATTTTGGTCAAAGCTATTTCGACCTTAAACATTAGCCCCTTTATGTCCAACATGCATGACTTTAAACTGCCAGATTTCTTGTTTTTCTTTTCACCTCAGAGTCAAATCCTCTTTTCTCTCCGGATCCAACTCTGAGGGGGGACTTTTGTTGACGCTCCTTTCCGTCACAGAGTCTAACAATTGGAAAAGGGAAATATCTGAGCTCAAAGTGATTCATCCTTTGAAGAAAACATCAAAAATCGACAAAGGCATGAACAAATGATCAACAGCAACTGCACCGCGCAAGTTATCTCACTGTCGCGCAAGTACACTTGCGCGACACCCTTGGTCGCGCAAGTGACTTGCGCGACCTAAGTGGTAACCGCCCGGTAACCGCCCGGGGTCTTCTTTTGCCTATAAATAGACCCTGTGGGCCCCCCATTCGAGAGGATCTTTTTCCAGAAACTCGGATTGAAGCTCCCGACGCCCAAGTCTCTTCTCAAAGCTTCCGGAACACTTCTAAGGTAATTTCTTACCTAGAACGGAAGATCTAAAGAAAACAAGGAAGGCCTAAGTGTTGAAACTTATCAACCCTTGTGCGCCGACTTATTTTTTTCAATATAACTTGCGCGTCCCTTTTCTGGAAGAACCTCAAGAGGATTCTAAAGGGTTTAAAAAAGAGTCGCTCAAGTATTTCAATGCTGGTTGAAAATCGCGCAAGTACACCATGTGTCGCGCAGGTATACCTGCGCGACCAATACTTGCGCGCCCATGCAAGACTTGCGCGCCTTTCAAGACTTGCGCGCCCCTACCTTTTTGGGTGCCCATCTTTCCCATTTTACCCCTCTTAAGCCATTTCACCTTTCCTATTCAAGATTCAGTCTTCAAGACACTCTTCAAAGCCATTTATGGCATGATTTCTTGATTTGACTTCCTTATCTGAAAGGAATTCGGTGGAATATCTCTCAAAACCTAGTGATTTATACATCTTTATGTCACCAAAGATTGAGAGTTCGTTCATTCAACCTCATCCTTTAAGATGAGAGAATCCTTAACCTGGGTCTCCTTTTCAGGAATAATCCCCAGTTATAAATCCTCTAATCTGGGCATCTTCCTCAGGAGTAAGCCCCAAATTCTTAAAATTCCCAAACTTGGGCATCCTCTTCAGGAGTAAGCCCCAATCTCAAATACTGGGCATCCTCTTCAGGAGTAAGCCCCAATCTCAAATACTAGGCATCCTCCTCAGGAGTAAGCCCCAATCTCAAATATGGGCATCCTCCTCAGGAGTAAGCCCCAATCTCAAATATGGGCATCCTCTTCAGGAGTAAGCCCCAATCTCAAATACTGGGCATCCTCTTCAGGAGTAAGCCCCAATCCCAAATACTGGGCATCCTCCTCAGGAGTAAGCCCCAATCTCAAATATGGGCATCCTCCTCATGAGTAAGCCCCAATCTCAAATATGGGCATCCTCTTCAGGAGTAAGCCCCAATCTCAAATGTGGGCATCCTTCTCAGGAGTAAGCCCCAAACCTTAATCCCTAACCTGGGTCTCTTTTTCAGGAATAAGACTCAGTCATAATCTTGGGCTTCCTTTTAAGGAGTAAGCCCCAAGTCCCCTAACCTGGGCCTCCTTTTTAGGAGTAAGTCCCAGTCATAATCTTTGGTTTCCTTTTCAGGAGTAAACCCCAAGCCCCCTTAAATTTCTCTTAACCAGTCCTAATTTACCCTTGATTTGGGTTTCCTTTTCAGGATTAAAACCCAATCATAAGTCCCCTCCTAACTTGGGCATCCTCCTTAGGAGTAAGCCCCAAGATTAGAGTATTCAAATCTCCATGAAGCACATATAACTTTATGGGCCCTGTTCATGGATTTTCTCCCTAAAAGTGAATCTTAAACCTTCATCTATCTGGGCAGTCATACATACATAAGACCCAAACAAATTCTTATGATTTCATCTTTCATGGAACAATTGTCTAATTTTTACCAATACCTCTTTTTTCTCACACCGATCATGACTCACGTGAGCTTAGAGTGTAAAAGTAATTATGACATTCTTCTTTGAGCCATCAATCATAAACATCATACTCCATTACTCGAACTACGTGGGTTCTGATTCCTTTTCCAAAAACAAAGGATACGTAGGTAGCCCATTTATGGGTTCGATCCCAACTTTGAAATAATCTCTGTCCTTCTGAATGACGATAAACTTCAAGTGCCCCACTGAGTGGCTTTAAAACCATCCTGGTCATCATAATGACCAAGAGACTTTTATATAAATGTTTTTGAAGGATACCATTGACCAAGAATCTCTAAACAGATATAGATGATTCTCTATTGATGAAGAACCTCGAATACATATAAAAGATTCTCTAAATTTCTTGCATATTTAATCATTGATTGTTAAAACTAAAGGAAAGCTCATTTTATACTTGGTAATGTAATAAGGATTCACGAACATAAATTAAATCTATATAGAGAGTCCTGGAGTAGACAATAATTCCCCTAAAAAAGGTGTGATGAGTCCGACCTCCCATCCTCTCGACCAATGCAAATTCCTAAGACTCATCAGTCCACAAGCTAATGAGCGCCTACCTTTGGAAAGTAGGTCCAAACTGATGTGGAATCATTGGATGTTTCCGGTTCTACGAACAAACCCTCTAGAAACCGATCGGAACGTTTGAATCTCAAATCAACGAGGTCATCCCCGAAATCCGTTAGGAAACACCTATCAATCAAATTGATAGGATATATTCAAATCAAAATACTCTTATGGAAACTTCCATAATGTCAATTACGGAAATCAAGTCAGACGACATGGGAGAAATTGGTAATTCACCAAGCAATGATGAAAGATCAAATGGGGATGTCTTCATTTCATCTGCTGAAATTCATCAAGTCTATACATCGCCAACCAGGCCAGAGGAAGTTATATCAATGACAGAGGTGAATGATGATTTCGATTATCAATCCATCATCTCCTCTTTAATACCCAAGAAAGACCCTTCATCATAAATCAGGTCATAAATGGAAGCCTCTTCTTCAAAATGTTCAAATGTTGACATCTCTTCTGATCATGAAAATTTTGCTTCATCATCTACTATGAAAGTAGAAGCAGAAGAGATAACACATGTTTAAGAAGAAGAGGAAGATCTCAGGGATGCTCCTCCAACATTTGAAGAGGGTATATCTACCACTGTGGATGAACTCAGAGAAATAAATTTGGGTACAAAAGAAGATCCACGCCCACTTTAATTAGTGCGGCCATGACTCTTGAAGAGCAAGAGATGTATATTTCATTTTTAAATAAAAATCAAGATATATTTGCTTGGAACTATACAGAGATTCTAGGTATTGATCTTGTTGTTGCCACTCATCGTTTGGGTTTGCCAAAAGAACATCGAGGATTCAAACAAGCCGCGAGAAGAACACACCCAACCTATGCTTCCAAAATTTTAAGCTTAAGTGGATAAGATTATCAAAGATAACTTCATCATAGAAGTTCAATATCCCAAATGGTTTGCTAATATTTTACCTCTGAATAAGAAGAACAGAAAAATTAGAGTTTTCATTGATTTTAGAGATCTTAATCGACATTGTCCTAAGGATGATTTTTCAGTTCCGATTACAGAACTATTAATTGATGAAACAACTGGCTATGAAGCACTTTCCTTTATGGATGGAGATTCCGAGTATAATCAAATATGAATGGCTCCATAATATGAGGAATCTATAGCCTTTAGATCCCCTCGGGGTGTGTTTTTCTATCAGGTAATTCCCTTTTTCCTGAAGAATGCAGGCGCAACATATCAGCGTGCTATGCATCGTATCTTAAAACCCTTTTTAGGGAAGTTTGTCGAATGTTATGTGGACGATTTGGTGGTTAAATCCAGGCAACGAGCTAATCACTTGGCTTATTTGGAAGTTATATTCCACAAACTTCGGCAACATAATTTGAAGATGAACCCCTTAAAATGTGCTTTTGGGGTAACCTCAGGAAAATTTCTCAGCTTTTTTGTACACCATCATGTTATTGAAGTCAATACTGAGAAGAAATAGTCAATACTTGGTATGTCACCTCCTTGAAATTTGAAATAATTGAGAGGGATTCAAGAAAACTTAGACTATATTCAGCGTTTCATCGCCAATTTGGCAAGAAAAAGTTTACCCTTCACCAAGTTGATGAAGAAGGGAGTTACTTACTAGTAGATTGAAGAATGTCAAGAAGCATTTGATATTCTCAAGAAATATCTCTAGATTCCACCAGTGTTAATTCCAAATATTGAAGGAAGACCCCTTGTCCTCTATGTGAGAGCTTTAGAGCGGTCATTGGGTGCCTTTCTTGCTCAGAAGAATGATGCTGGGAATGAAAACAGCCTCTACTATCGCAGTCGGACTATGCTTGAAGCAGAAACCCGATATTCAAGTATTGAGAAGAGCTGCCTAGCATTAATCTTTGTATTTCAGATGTTGAGACACTACCTGCAACATCACGAGGTCCAATTGGTATCTCGCAATAACCCACTCAAATTCATCCTTAGCCGTCCAATGCTTACAAGATGTTTGGCAAGGTGGGAAGATATTTTGCAGCAATTTGATGTTCAATATGTGTCTTAAAAGGAAATAAAGGGCCAAGATCTGGCTGATTTCCTTGCTGAACACCCTTCAGTGGAAGATACATCTCCAGATATTGAACTTCCTGATGAGGAGGTCTTATTTATTAAAGATAGTCTTCAAACATGGGAAATGTACTTTGATGGTGCTTCCAGAAGTCCAACAGGAAGGAAAATGGAAAATCCTAAATTCAACAAAGTTGGGTTAGGAATTGGACTCATTTCTCCAGAAAAGGCAGTGTTACCCTATTCCTTTTCATTATTTGAAGGCGGTACAAATAATGAAGCAGAATACCAAGATCTCATCACAGGCTTGGAGTTGGCACTTCAAGCACAAGCGAATCACTTAAAGGTGAAAGGTGATTTAGACCTGGTAATCAAACAAGTCAATGGGGATTATTACATCTGAAAATAATAACTAATCCCTTTGTATGATTACGTCAGAGAGTTAATGGCGGAATTTCCTACGGAACCGACATTTTCTTATGTCCCGAGATCACAAAATGCCCAAGCTGATGCACTGGCTAATATAGCCACAACTCTGGAAGATCTAAATCGGGACGAGACAACCATCAGTATTTCCCATCGTTGTACAATTTCACTTTACGTTCAAACTAGAACAGAGGAAATCAATGAAATTAGTCCCATTTCTGAACCATATGGTCATACTACAAGATAGATGACACCTATTAGGGAATACCTTCAAAATGGAACACTTCCACCTAATAGAGCCGGGAAAGAAAAATTCTGGAGACGTGTGGTCAATTTTACTCTTTATGAAAACCCTTATCATCTAGTGAAAATTCTCTACAAAAAAGGTTTTGATGGAATTCTCTTCAGATGCATTGATGGTGAAGAGACAATGGCTGTCATGAAAGAAGTGCATGCATGAGTCTGTGGTGCCCACCAGTCTAGACATAGACTATCTGATCAAATTCAATGGCTTGACTACTTTTGGCCTTCAATGATACAATATTATGTTGACTTCACAAAGAAGTTTCATTCATTCCAATTACATGCCAACTTCATTCATCAACCCCCAAAGTTGCTTCATACAGCTAAATACTCGTGGCTATTTGCCACATGGGGAATGGATGTAGTAGGACCCTATCCTTCGGCTACAGCCAAGCAGTTGAAGTATATTCTTACTACTACTGATTTCTTTTCCAAATGGTTAGAGGCAATACCTCTCAAATAATTCATTTCTAAAAGAATTTTTAGCTTCATTAAGTCTAACATCATTACCAGATTTGGTGTCCCTCATATCATATTGACGGACAATGGCACCAAATTCTGTTCATCCGAGGTGAGGAAGTTGTATCAAGAATACAACATCAAATCCAATCATTCATCTCGGTATCATGCAGCGGCCAATGGCCAGATAGAAGCTTTCAAAAACAATCGTTCAAATATACTGCAAAAGATGGTGGATAAAGATAAGAAATCATGGCCTGATAAACTGTTTCATGCTTTATGGGATTATCGGACCACCACTCTCACTACAAAGCGGTCAACTTCATATTCATTGGTATATGGAACAGAAGCAGTCTTGTCCATTGAGGTTCAATTAACCTCACTCAGAGTAGCCATTTGTGATCAATAATCTACAGATGAACAATCTCAAAAGCGATTGGATGAATTGGAACGGTTAGATGAGAAAATATTGTGAACTTTGCACCACTTGGAAGTCTATCAGAATCGAATAGCACGATCTTCCAACAAAAAAGTTCGTCTTCATTCATTCATTCAGGGAGAATTGGTATTAGTTCTCTGAAATCCAATGATACCAGGAAAGAAACCTCCCATGCTTGAGCCAAAATGGGAAGGAACTTATTCAATACATAAGGTCTACTCCAATGGAGCTTATTCTTTAATCTCAATGGATGGAGAACTCATCACTACTCCAACCAATGCTAGATTAATGAAGAATTATTTTGTGTAACACGAATACTTTATTGTCCAGAAAGATGTTAAATTGCACCATCCATAGTCCAAGCATATGACCTTAAACTATTTGCACCCTTTTCATCCATCAAGACGTTAAACTGTGATGTCCTAGCTACATGATGCTAAACTGTACAGAAGTCCCTTACGTCTAGCAAGACGTTAAATTGCATCATCAGTTGCGGTCCATGCATATGACCTTAAACTATTTGTATTACTTTCATCCAGCAAGAAGTTAAACTGCACCATCATTGGTCCATGAACATGACCTTAAACTATTTGCATGCCTTTTGTCCAACATGACATTAAACTGTGTCCCCTTCATCATCCTTGCTATATAACATTAAACTATACAGTAATGGTCCATGCATATGACCTTAAACTATTTGCATGCCTCATGTCCAACAAGACGTTAAAATGCACCATTACGGTCTATGCATATGACCTTAAACTATTCGCACCATCTTCCAACATGACGCTAAACTGTATCATCCCTTTTCGTCCAACATGACGTTAAACTGTGAAAAAAGTCCCTAATGAGACCAACATGACGTTAAACTATGTCCTCTTTTGTCCTTACTGCATGACATTAAACTGCACAGTCCCCTTTTTTGTATTGTCTCCATTGTCCTAACTACATGACGCTAAACTGTATAGAAATCCCTTAATACATCCTACATGATGTTAAACTATATTTTGTCCCTATTACATGACACTAAACTATGCAGCACCAATAGTCCTCACTGCAAGACTTTAAATTGCATAGTCCCTTCATATGTTCCGCATGACATTAAACTGTGCATCGTTAGGGTTGTTTCTACCTCTTGTTTATCACACCGATTATGACTCACGTGAGATTAGAGTAAACTTGAACCATAATACTTTCTCTGGGCCGCTAACCATGCGTAATTCCCAACACTTTCTTTTTAGATCATTGTCCTCAAAAAAAAAATTGATCACCAATTCATTCTTTAATTGAACTACGCAGACTTTGATCCTTGTCTTCTGGACTGGGTACATAGGCAACCTCCCAAGGTTCAAGCCCAAAACCAATTTCTTCACATCGGTTCACCTTCATCCTTGCTATACGATGTTAAACTATACATCACTTTTTTCCTGTACGATAATAAACTAAAACATTCTTTGATACCCTTTCTTGAGAGGGAATCACTATTTACATTGATCTCCAATCATGTTATATTCAAAAGACTATGTGCATACATGGCAATGCCCGAACCTTTTATCTTGGGTTAAACCATCATTACACTAAATTCCACTTTCACCCTTCACATGTACGAACAAAATCTATACAGAGGGTATTTCTAGAACTACGTGGGCTTGATTCCCATCCTTATGGGATACGTAGGAACGTTCGAGTGTCCCTCGAATCCAGCCCCAAGTCTTTTGGGCCTAACCCCAAATTCCAATTTCAGTCCCCTAACTGAAAAGTCCCTGTGAAAACACACACTGTGTATTCATTATTATGGTCCGAAATCTATGACCCTAAACTAAGATCTCTCATACTCTCATCCCACACGACGTTAAAACTGTATTTCAAGAACTACGTATGGATTGATTCCCATCCTTATGGGATACGTATTGAAGTACAACATTTCAATTCAGGACCCAACCACAACATGATTATGGTTAGCACTGGTCTGTGTATCTCTACATGCACTGAACAATACCCATTTTCATGTGTTATACTCCTAACCTTAAATACTTCTAGATCTTCATAACCCTTTTCTTGACTTATGGTCACAAAATGTCCAATTTCTGAGAGTTATTTTTCCTGACTATGCAACATGTTCCCTTAGGTGGCCTTGTATAAACAATCTACATAATAGACTCGTCATCCAAAAGATACTATCATTTGACTATGCAGCCAATTCCCTTAGGTGGCCCTGCATAATTCAACCCCCTAACGAGTTTATTAAATAGTGGTAACTTCATTCTTGGAAATAAAACCTCTTTTTTCCTTATTGGTCTTAATGAAAATATGTAGGGATCCACAAAAATAGCCATCTTTAATATATTTGTCTCATACTCTTTTTCATGATCTAAAAGTATTCAAGTCTATGGTTTATATTTCTCTTCCATACGTTTGGGTCAGACCTTCGTAGGAGTGACATTCATCCCGTTCTTAGATGATCTTGCTTGGAAATATCTTCTCCATATTCAAGTACCTCTCTCTATACAGAAAACTCTATGCTTTGAAATTTTTTTAATCTCCATAAACTTCCACTGGATTTTTTATAAATAGAAAAGTAAATTTCTGAGAGTTCTTTTTCCTGACTATGCAGTACGTGCCCTTAGGCGGCCTTGCATAAACGATCTACATAAAAGACTTGTCAGCCAAAAGATACTATTATTTGACTATGCAGCCAATGCCCTTAGGTTACCCTGCATAATTCAACCCCCTAACGGGTTTGTTAAATAGTGGTAACTTCATTATTGGGAAATACTTCTTCTAATGACTTTTAGCCCTTTTTCATATCATTCCTCAAATTCAAAATTTCTTAAGTCATACTTTACATATTTTCCCTCATACTTGAGTGTGGTAATATGTTTTCAGATAAATTTTTAAGGAATTGAGTCAATTTTAATCCATTCGATCAAAGCTATTTCGACCTTAAACATTATCCTTTTTATGTCCGAAGTGCATGACTTTAAACTGCCCACAAAAGATAAGGGAACTCTGAATAAAAGTCAAGTTCCAGCTCACTAAACATATATTTTGTATGATTTAGGTAATATTGAGCAATTAAAAGATTCAAAGTTTGTAGGGTTATTTATAATAATCCTAGTAAAAACCAAACTATGATTACTAGGCCCATTGGCTTAGGTAAAAATCTAAAGCAGGTAGCAAAAGAATGCATGCACAAATGATTGAAGGTGAAAGTGTTTTTCATTGATGCACAAGATTTAGAAGGACATCCACATACTGGAGTCTCTTCTCTTTTTCAGGAATTACAAAAGACTTTCAACATAAATCTTCATTTTATTTACGGCATCCCAAGCTTTATCAGGAGCCACCTGGAATTTATTCATTCAACTATATACAATAAGATATGCAGTGATACCAGCTCTTCTTGGAACAATTGTAAAAGAATGTTCTTGAGTGTGGTTTGATAAAAAAAAATTCTGATCAAACAGTGACTCTGTTTCTGTCCAAGAGACTTGGAAGATGGATACATGGATTTGAGAATGGAGCATTGGAAGTAAAGAGCCATTTGGAGAGAGTACTCTTTTCAGATATTGTTTTAATGCCATGTTTGTCTTATATCCACCAACCGGAAGCAGAAAACATTTCAGACCATGGGTTTTCCATTTTCATATCTACAAGGAAGTGGCATGGAGAAAAAATTTGAAAGTTCACACCAATGTTATTGCTCTTAATGCATAGCATAACCGAAATAGAGGAGTAGCAGTGCAGCGGCATCTCAGGAATATAGCTCTTTGCATCTAAAACATTGACTCCTTGCAGATGACCATGACCATACAGAGCTAGGTAGATGCTATGTGGGAAACTAAGATGATATTTCTTCAAGTACATAGCCAAATCTGGGAGAGTGTTGTCGTAGATATCATAATAATCATGGCCAAAAAATTTCATCATGTCATCAATCCGCTTGCTAGCCAGTTCATCAGTCGTTCTGATTCTCTTGGGATCCATTGAACCTGCACAACAGTTGAATAAATTAACTCTTAAATGGGTGGATTTTTCATAAAATTTGTGAAGAAATTAAAAAACATGGCTAAGACATTAAGGTGCGCAAGTCTAATTTTGGCGCACAAGTATGGATGTGTCGCACAAGTTTTTTGGCGCGCAAGTATCACCGCGCAAGTCCAAATATGTTGACAGCAGTGCGCCAATGAAGAAATAGCGTAAAACTGAGTAGCTTGCGCGACGAAGACAACTCGCATGGAGAGAGCTTGAAATTATGAAATTCGGTGCTTTGCGCGAGAAATGGCTGCATATATATAGGTCAGGCCGCACCCTTGCGCGCCGATGCCTGTGCGTCTCAACACTTGTGTGCTTCCTGATGCGCGCTCAACACTTGCGCGCAGAAGATTCATTGGTTTTCTTCTTTCCTCATAGTTACATCCTCATTTCTTTCGGATCCAACTCTGAGGGGGGAATTTTTTTGACGCTCCTTTCCGTCACAGAGTCTAACGAATTGAAAAGGGAAATACCTTGAACCCAAAGTGATTCATCCTTTAAAGAAACATCAAAAATTGACAAAGGCATGAACAAAGGTTCAAATGCACTTGGGTTGTGAAAGTTCCACCAATGTCGCGCAAGTATACTTGCGCGCCTCCCATTGGTCGTGCAGGTGACTTGCGTTCCCTCTTTGAATTTCGCCTAGGGTCTTCTCCAGCCTATAAATACCCCTGTGGGCCCCCCATTTCAGGAGGATAAAATTCTTGAAACTCAGATTTGATCTCCCAGCGCCCTAGTCTCTTCTCAAAGCTTCCAAACACTAGGTAATTTCTTACCTAGAACGGAAGATTTAAAGAGGGGGTGGGGGGGAAGGCCTAAGTGCTGAAATTCATCAACACTTGCATGCCTAGGTGGTCATCCCTTAAGGGAAATGGCCACACTTGAGCGTCTCCTTACTTCTTCAACATAACTTGCGCGCCTCCATTCTGGAAGCCTCTAGGGGTAGTACTAAAGGCTTGAGTCAAGCCTCACCCAAGTTCTACCTTAAGGGTTGAGCGGCGCACAGGTACACATTTGTCGCGCAGGTACACCTGTGCGACCAGGACTTGCGCACCCACGCATGACATACGCGCCCACGCAAGAGTTGCATGCCACCTTCTTTTTGGGTGCCCTTCCTTCCCATTTCACCCCTCCTATGCCTATCCACCTCTCCTCTTCAATATTAAGCATTCCGAACCCTCTCCAAAGACATTCGTGGCATGATTTCCTTGTTGGCTTCCTTATCTGAAAGGAATTATGTGGAACATCTCTCAAAACCTAGTGATTTACATATATTTATGTCACTAAGGTCAGAGATTTCATTCATTCAACCTCATACTTTAATATGAGAGAATCCTTAATTTGGGCCTCCTTTTCAGAAGTAAGCCCCAGTCTAAAATTCTCTAAATCTGGGCGTCCTCCATAAGGAGTAAGCCCCAAGTCCCCTATCCTGGGCATCCTCCTTAAGAGTAAGCCCCAATTATAATTTCCCTAATATGGGCTTCCTTTTCAGGAGTAAGCCCCAGTCTCAAAGTTCCCAAATATGGGCATCATCCTTAGGAGTAAGCCCCAAATCCCTTAATCTGGGCCTCCTCTTCAGGAGTAAGCCCCAGTCTTCAAATCCCTTTAACCTGAGCCTCCTTATCAAGAGTAAGTCCCAATATTAATTTCTCTTAACCAGTTTTAATCTACTTTTGATCTGGGATTCCTTCTCAGGAGTAAAACCCAATCATAAGTCCCCTCCTAATTTAGGCATCTTCCTCAAGAGTAAGCCCCAAGTTAGTGTATCCAAATCTCCATAAAGTACATATACCTTTATGGACCCTGTAACTGGACTTCTTCTTTGAAATAAGTTCCAATCCTCATCTATTTGGGAAGTCATAAATACATAAGCCCCACATCATTTTCTATGATTGAATATTTCATGGCACAATTGTCTGGTTTTACCAATACCTCTTGTTTCTCACACCGAGCATGACGCACGTGAGCTTAGAGTGTAAAAGTAATTATGAAATCTTTCTTTGAGCCATCAATCATACATAAACATCATACTCCCTTACTCGAACTATGTGGGTTCTGATTAATTTTCTTAAAAAACAAAGGATACGTAGGTATCCCATCTGCGGGTACAATCCCAACTCTGAAATAATTCATGTCCTTCTGAATGACAATAAACTTCAAGTGCCCCACTGAGTGGCTTTAAAACCAGTATGGTCATCATAATGACCAAGAGACTTTTATATAATGTATTAAAGGATACCATTGACTAAGAATCTCTAACAAATACAGATGATTCTCTATCGATGAAGAACCTCGAATACATATAAAATATTCTCTAAATTTCTTACATATCAATCATTTATTGTCAGATATAAAGGAAAGATCATTCTTATGCTTGGTAATTTAATAAGGATTCACAAAAATAACTTTAATATATAAAGAGAGTCCCATAGTAGACAATAATTCCCCTCAAAAGGTGTGATGAGTCCGGCCTCCCATCATCTCGACCAATGCAAATTCTTAAGACTTATTAGTTCACAACTAATGAGCACCTACCTTTGTAAAGTAGGTCCAAATGGATATAGAATCATTGGATGTTTCCGGTTCTACGAACAAACCCGTTAGAAACCTCTTGGAATGTTTAAACCTTAAACCAACGAGGTCATCCCCAATTCCAGAGGAAACATCGGTTCATGAAATCCACACACCTTTCCTGTTGATGGTACACGGTACACTAAAAATCCCTTAAATTTTTTGATTTATTCAAGTTTATTCTCAAAATTTCAATGCAATTTCCATATACTTGCCTTGCTGGACATGTGGGAATGTCTTCTCCCTTATGAAAAGTTATTGTGGGAGTATTTAATTCACTTTACGATGTTTTTAAGACCCTATATAATTGAAAATTTTATTACAATTAACTAATATTATTTCATTTTAAATACGTAAAGGGTTTAGTATATACACCACATAAAATAAAATATGCACATAATACCAAATATATCTTAATGGAGTGGTAATTGAGTTTAAATCCCTTAAAAAGATCCAATCATTAAAGTGTTACTAAATAAATGAATGAATTATGTGTGAAAAATAAAAATCCAGAAAAAAATTGTAAATAAAATATATATAATTCAAAATTCATTTCACACATAATCATGTCGGACTATAATCAATAAAGAAGTGACATAACTAAATAAAAAAATTAGTTATAAAACCCCTTACCAAATGATTAAACTTTGTTAAATATGATTTATCCTTCTATATAATGGTTTGAAACAAGTTATTAATTATTAATAGAACCATGTTCTTATTTTTTATATCATATATAATCCCTTTATTATATCTTATAACCCATTTGTTAGTAGTCATTAATTATTATCAGTATTCCAGTTATCAGCTATTCTATTTTATCATTCATGTTTCATCATTAAAATTTGGTTCTTTGGATTAAAGTGAATGTCGATGGTGCCTCAAAAAGAAATCCTGGACTTGCCAGCTGTGGGGCCATTTTTAGAGATTCTGCTAACCATTGCCAAGGTTGCTTCTACAGTGGGTGTGGGATTGCCTCATCCATTGAAGCGGAGATTCTAGGAGTCATCCATGCTGTGGATTTTTCTCTCCAAAGAGGATGGCGAAAACTGTGGATTGAAAGTGATTCTACCACCATTTTTCAAGCCATTTGGAACGGAGTTATTCATCTCACCTGGCCGCTCACTATGCGTTGGATGAATTGCCTAAATTCGCTTCAGGAGATTGAATACATTTCCACACATGTCTTCCGTGAAGCGAATACTGTTGCTGATGCCCTTGCCAACAAAGGTGTCCACCATAGCATGATTTGGATGGATGCGCTGCCAGCTGACTTACTTCACCTCTTGAAAAGAGATTGTAATAAAATCCCATCCTTTCGACTCATGTACACTGTTTTTTCTTTAATTAATAAACGGTGCTTCGGTCTTTGACCGATGCATTACCCAAAAATAATAATAATATTATTATTATTATATTTATATATATATATATCTTCATTATATACATATTTCGAATCATCCTTGATAAGAGAATAAGAAAAATGAATCACATCGCTTCATGGAGGTGGCAGTCCATATGTATGTACAAGTGAATTTATCATTTTTAATGGGTGTAAGGGTAAGAAATTTTATGATATAATAAATTTATAGAATCATAATTATGTCATAATTACCATATATATGAATTAATTTTATCATTATGAAAATCCATGTTATGTGGGGATGGAAAACAAATTATATCAGTTAATGAGACAGTAGTCCTCTGTACACACGAGTGATGGATTGTTTCACATTTGACATAGAAGAAGGTAAATAAATATTATTTAATAAAAAAAATATCTCCATGTATGGGAGAATATTTTTATTATATTTGAATGGATAGGACATAATGTATATTAGTAAAAGAAAAATTAAAAATAAATACTTGGTTAAGATAATTACATTCTCATAGAGAATCCACCTTTGGATATTCTATTAAGGAACCAAGGGAAAGTATTTTGAGAAAAAGGAACCTATAAAAGGATTATAATAAAGTGGGTAATGGTTTTTATCATATTTTGGTTATGCTAGGAAAATAAAGAAGTTTGAGGAATAAAGGAAATGTTGTGTCATTTTATATGTTAAGTGAGGGGTTTAAAGACCCTAAAATTATATATAATTTTTTTTAAAATTATTTGGGCTTATTTCGAGGTCGTGAAATCTGACGGCATGCGATTCCAAGGTCCGGAGTGCCCGAAATTTTTTGTCGAAGTTTTGTTAAACTTTAAATAGCATGTGTGAGTGGTTTTCCTAAAAACGTGGAATAACTCTTAAATGATTGCCCATATCCGAAATTTGAGGGCAACATTGCATTCAAGATAGCTGGTTTACCCTAGGTGAGACTTATGTTTAGTCGGCGCAGGGCTCTGGTGAGAAAACCTGAAAATGACATAACCATAAATAAAATAATTAAATAAAGTTATTTTATTTTTCAAATTCTTATAACTCATGAATGGTGACTCAGATTAAAAATATGAGACCACAAATGAACTCATGAGGGTATGATTTCTCTAGGCAGATACTAACATTGGCCGGTGCAGGCCAGCTATGAAAGTTGGTTTTTGGTCATAAATAAAAAAATTAAGTAACCATTATTTTATTGTTAAAATCTATAATTTCTAAATGGTAACTCAGATTGAAAATCCGAGAGTATTGTTGAGTTTTTTGGGACGTTTTTACCCTAGGTAGAGCCTAACATCGATCGACAGAGGTCGAGGGTTACAATTAATAATTTTCTAGTCTTATTTCCGGGTACATTCATTAAATGCGCAAGCGGTGTTTTATAACTTTTGAACCAGTGATCAGATTAAAAATCCGAGGGCACCATTAAATCCATAGCACCAGGAGTCGCTTAAGGGAGGCTTTAATTTGATCGCAGTAGGTATAGAGAAAAGTTAAGTTTTGGGACTTTTAAAATAAATAAATGAAATTACTTTTTTTTTTATTTTTTTTTTCATCTTATCCTCCAATGGACAAGTGGAGATGGGACTAGTGATGTGTCAAACCATTGAATGGATTGACCATCCAATCTATGTAACAACAATGTTGGGGAAATTTGGAAGCTTCCTAATTATTGAGGTCCATTAATTTCTCTACGTCGTTACTTAATATCCCCCTCTCTAATATATTTGGAGCTTGGGGGGAGGTATCGGCATAGATTCATCAAGAAATGAAGTTCTGAAGGAGTTCCAAGACGCCAAACAGTTGGAGGAAGGAGCCGGTTCTAGCAAGAAGTGACAAGCGACACCGAAGCCCCGAACCGAAGGACGACTTGCAAGTAGCGTCGTTGGAAGCCTGTTGGGGGTGCAAAGAGCACTGAACCACTTTCTCAATCGCGGGAACTCTCCAATGATTCAAGGTAGGGAATTTAATCCCTTACGCACTTTAAATGATTTTCTCTTCCCCATTTTTGAATAATACAAAGAACGTGAATCAACCGACTAAATGGTTGATCCGTGATTCATTCATTTTTTTAGGAGGTTGTTACAGGGTATCTTTTTAGGGGTTTTGATTCTCATTTATATCAAATGAATTTATTGAACCCCTCTGCCCTCCCTCTTATTTACGAGCTAATGCGGAGGGGTGGGACAAACAAACATGGCTCGAACCCTCTGCAATCTTTGCTACACCCTTGAGTTCTCCATGGAAAACCGCCAATGTGGCGACACTAACTGGATATGAAGAAGGCGTGTGCTGATGCATGTGGAAAGAGGAGGTCATGGAAAAAATCTATCATGGTCATCAGAACGGCTGGTACCGGCCATCCATGGAGAATGTGCGGTGCACCGTCGCGCACCGCTGTTGAGCAAGGGGCCGCAGCTCATCAGGTACGGCAGACAGAGAAGGTGGTTGACTCGTCGGCCAGTCGTAGAAGGTAAAGTCGGTGCACCATTACATGCCTCCATTGAGCAGGAGGTCATGGACAAAGCCACGATAGATGAGGCCGAACCTGCGCCTCTGGCGGGTTCCACGGCGACCGGGCGGCACCCATGTGGCGCCGCCGTTTCATGAAACCAAATGGCCTACGGGCCGTTTGGGATACCGAGGGGGGGGGACCACCACCCCTTTTCCAGCTCGGTGTACCATAGGCCATGCCCCGCCATGAGATAAGCTACTCCCTTGTGGGCTAGGCCGGACCTCAGCCCATCCAAGATTGTCTTGGGCCGGGTCGGTCTGACCGGGTCAGACCAAGAAATGCTTAAAGGGTCATATCTTGATAACCAGATGTCTGTTTTATGAACTGTCTATAGAGTTGGGATCCTTGGATTGAGACGGTCCTTTTGGTATACTCCACATGAGTTTTTTTAGAAATTTGGAGTATGGCCTAGTTGGATCGAACTCGAATCATATCGGTCCCTTGGAACTAAAATGCTTATAACTCACAAACCGGGCATCTGATTGATGCGCCGTCTATCATGTTGGAAACTTTACGACATGGTGGTCTGTTGGGTTACTCTTTTATGAAGCTTAGTGGTGGTTTCGGTATGACTGATATCTTGAGGCGAAGATTCTATGGAACTCGAGTGCACTGGGTGCGAGGAATCTAGTGGCTGGCAGTGTGGTAGAGGTTGGAGACGGATCCTACAGAGGCTAGTACCTATCGAATCTGGGCGGGTCGGATGCTTTTTGGGTCATTTCGGGGGTTAGTATTGATAGATCCTATGATGGTCAGTGCTCAGCGATCCTATGTGGGACAGCGCATACCTATCCTTTGTGGGTCATATCCTGTGTGGGTCAGCACTCAGCGATACTGTGTGGGTTAGTGCATACCGATACTATGTGGGTTAGATCCTATGTGGATCAACATAGGTTAGTACCTATCGACTTTGGGTGGGTCGGATCCTGTGTGGGTCATTGTGGGGGTTAGTACCTATCAATCCTGTGTGGTTTAGACTCTGTATGGTCAGCAACAGTGCCTCTTGATAGAATAATATGATCTAGCTTGGTGAATAATCATTTTTACTTAAATACTTCACTAATACCAGTTTTGAGCTGAGACTATCTTTTGAGCTATGTCTATTTCTTGTGCTTTGTGATTGAGATCATGCTTTGTGGTTTTCCATTCGTGGAATTCTGAGAGACCTTCGGGGGTCTTGGGGTCCCTACCGAGTATCGTTATACTCACCCCAACATGGGATTTTCCTGCGCCTTGTGGTGTCTTGTGCAGATGATGAGCAGTAGGGTTGAGTCTTGAGGGAGCCATGACCAGGTAGTACATAGAGGAGATGGGCTGATGTGGAGTGTTGTGGAGACGATCTGTACCTACCCTTCGGGTTGGATCCTCAGTGGATGATCCATGAGCTTCTTTGTACCTTTTAGTTGTATTTGTACTTTCCAGTTTTACTTGTACTTTATAGTTGGGCTTGTATTTCTGGCCCTTTACTTTCAGCACTCTTTTTACAATAGAAAATTACTTTGTGGCTGTATCTTGTTGTGTTCTTGTATGTTTGGTTGCTTCTTGTGGTGTTCTTGGACTGTGGGTCTATATAGGTTAAAAAGGAAATGCCTTCACGTTTTAGGGACATGCCTTTTTGGTGCTAGTTTCCAACACCTAGACTATGGAAGGCGAGCTTGGGGTAGTCACGACACAGGCCCTGGGGTATGGGTCGCGAAAAAGTGGTATCAGAGGAGTCGTTTCTATCAAAGAACTCAGACTCTGATCTTTCCTGTAGGGAAACAGTGTTAAGTGTTATGGGAGTGGTTTTCAGTTTGGGGAATCCAGTGTTGGTGCGGTGGCTAACATATCCATACACCTGGACCCTGAATTATTATTTCTGACTCAGTGCATGAAAACACTAATTGTGTGTGTTTTGAAAATGTTTTTTTTTTGATTTCATTAGAGTCAGCTCACCAGGTATAACTTAAGGATCACGGTGTACTTGTTCCTTATCAGGATGTCTCCGTGTAGACAACCATCTAGGATTCTTGAGAGATTACACGATGATAGTCCACCGAGAAGCGAGGTTCCGGTGCAGGGCCCTCTTACTATGTTGGCACCTTCGGGTGGTGTACCAGCAGCACCACCACCCGTTGAGCAGCAGTTACAACCGGCGGTAATGGTAGAGGACACATGTAGGCATAGTGCCTTACATGATTTTTGGTATCAGAAACCCCTCAGGTTCTGAGGTGAGCCCGAATCAGGTGTGGATAAGTACTGTCTTGAAGAGGTGATCAATTTTTCATCTAGCTAGGCCACCATTCAATCAGATGGCGGTCCTGGTAGAGAGCCTTATGTCTGGCTCACGAGGATGATGACATGGTTTAGGTTATGCTGATCTTGTGAAGACGTGAATTTTCTGTGGACAATCTTGAGAACCTTGCTAAAATAAGGGGGTCTCTTGACATAAATAGCTAAGGGATGAGAGTTCCCTAGAGCTTCTACAGATTCGACATGATGACATGATGATAGATGAGTATTCATCGAGGCGTACCAACCATACTAGGTACTCGATGAATACAATACAGACAATGATTTAGGTATTGGACCTCCTAGCGAACTTTGTTTAGGGATAGATGATCCAACATTAATCCTCTATGAATTCCTACTTATGTTAAGGCACTAGAGAAAAAACTTTGTGGTTGAATGTTATTTGGCTGAGCGGATACCGCCAGTGAATGTTTGCAGTGGGAAAGCAGGAAGCTGACGCCAGTCTCGAAGACTTGGGCGTGTAAAATGTTTTGGGAAGAGGAAGTGTTGTGGATAGATGAATCTATAGGGAAGTAGATGTGGAAGTTGATCAAGGAGAGAAACATGAGGTGGTATACATTTCAACATGTTACAACCACCACCATATTGTGGTCCCCACCTGGCACATAGAGCTGGAGGACAGGGGAAGGGAGTAGCTGCATGTGGTCAAGGAGTGTGAACCAAGGGCTCTAGGAATGATTAGACATACGGTCTATGTCTACTACTTGCTGCTGTATAAATAAACATAGGAACTAATCATTCCTTCTTTCCTCGAATCTTGTTCAAGACCTAGAGTTTCTAGTTAACCCATTGACTAGACCCTTACATATGGAGATACCTTTGGGAGGAGACTCATCAGTAACACTTATGTCGACGGTGTGACCCTTGAGGTGAGAGTTTCGGTTGGAACCTCTTGGTGGCAGCGTTGAGGCCGTACGACGTTAGTTTTGGTATGGAATTGACATCCACAGTTCATACTCAGATTGACTGTATTAGGCAAAAATGTTGTGGTTTATCTACAAAGATGGAATGGGGGTTTCCTTGGTTGACGAAAAAGGAAACCCAGGCATCACATTATAAGGTCATGCACAGTAGGGTGTGGTCGATCACTCTTGAGTTGGACAGACTGACCCTCATGGAATCTGGTGTTTTGATTTTTTAGTTCCCGATAAGAGTGGAAGAGTGTGGGGAAATCTTTTCAAAAGATGTTTCCAAGATTACCGCCTTGAAGGGAGAGGTACTTCTACTTTGGCTGGGTACTACTAGAGTTATGAACCAGACTTCTCTAGGGTAGCGACACCCTTATCAACATTGAAAAAAGGGAGATCCTTTCCTGTGGACAAAGAAGTGTCAGCAGGGCATTCAGGAGCTAAGATAGAGACTGACGAGCAGAACTACACTTACCATGACCTAGAGTTAGCAGTAGTGGTCTTCACGCTAAATATGTGGTAGCACTACTTGATGGGTGAAAGGTTTACTATTTACTCTGATCACAAGAGTCTCAGGTATATCTTCTCACAGAAGGACCTGAACCTGAGACCGCAATGATGACTAGAGTTCCTCCAGGACTATGACTTTGAGATAGTCTCTACTCTTAGGAAGGGGTACGTGGTAGCAGATGCACTCAACAAGAGGTCTGGTCTATAGATTCTGAGTGAGGCATCATAGCAGCTATTCGCGGTGCTGATATCCTTCATGGAAAATGATGGAGCAACTTACCTCCAGTCTATGACTATCACTCCACCAATTCTTCAGCGAGTTCCGAAGGCACAACTTAGGGATGTTGACAATGAGTCCCAAAGTTCATAGATATCTTCATGATGGTATCTTGAAGGATTTTCTGAAGGTGGGGCGTACATCATCCTCTTCAGAAGATGCACCATGGTACCCATGATGCTTTGGGAGGGGGTATTGAGGGAGATTCATACATCCCCTTTAACAATACATCCTAGAGTGGCGTAGATGTACTAGGACCTCTGGCGTTAGAACTATAGGCTAGGAATGAAGGAAACAGTGGCAGAGTTTGTATCATGATGCCTCACTTGTCAGCAAGTGAAGACTGTATAGGGATAACTGAAGTCTTATTCCGATAGGAGACAGAGGTCCTTGGGTTCCTAGGAGGGGGACCAGGAATTCTTGGGAGTCTCCCCTTCATGTGGACTACAAAGATTTTGCCGAGGTGGCAATCTATCTCCAAGGTTCATCAGACTTTTTTTTATTCTCAGTAGAGTGTACGAGGTGGCGTACCATCTATATCTTAACCCACAGATGCATTGGGTGCATAATGTTTTCCATGTGTCACAGTTGAGGAGATGTGTGCATGATCTGTTGCATGTCATCGACCATGGAGAGCTAGACTTTGATGATGGGTAAATGTTAACGGATATTTTAGTGGATATTGAGGATCGACAAGAGAAAGTCCTTTGTGGGTGATCGATACCTCTGGTGTGCGTTCACTGGCAGCATGGGAAACTCCAAGAGAGCACATGGGAGCAGGAGGCTCAGATTCGTGCTCTGTACCATCATTTGACTGATTTTTCTTTTGTTTTCCTTTTGAGGATGAAAGACCCTAAGGAGAGAGATTGTAAAGACCTAGAAATTCCATATATTTTTTTTAAAATTATTTGGGATCATTTCAAGGTCACCAAATTTGACGGCGTATGATTCCGAGGCCTGGAGTGCCCATAATGATCCGTTAAAATTTTGTTAAAATTTAAATATAGTGTGTGAGTGGTTTTCCTGAAAAAATGTAATAACTCTTAAATGGGTGCATGGATCAGAAATCCAAGGGCACCATTGCACTTAGGATAGAGGGTTTACCCTAGGCGCAACTTAAGTTTAGTCGGCATAGGCCTCCAGTGAGAAAACCCAAAAATGGCATAACCATAAATAATATAATTAAATAAAGTTATTTTATTTTTCAAATTCTTATAACTCACAAATGGTGACTCAGAATAAAAATATGAGACCACCGCTGAACTCGTGGGGGTATGCTTTCTTTCGGAAAATACTGACATTGGCCGGTGTGGGCCAGCTATGGAAGTTAGTTTTTGGCCGTAAATAAAATAATTAAGTAACAATTATTTTATTGTTAAAATCCATAACTTCTAAACGATAACTTGGATTGAAAATCTGAGATTACCATTTAGTCATTGGAACGTGTTTCCCCCAGGAAGAGCCTAACCTCGATCGATGTGGGTCAAGGGTGACTGTTAATAATTTTCAAAAGTTATATTCAGGTATGTTCAGTAAACGCACGAGTAGAATTTTATAACTTTTGAACCGGTGCTCCGATTAAAAATCTGAGGGCACCATTGAATCTGTAGCACCAGTATTCACTTAAGTGAGGCTTTACTTTGACTGCAGTAGATCTGGAGAAAAAGTTCTGTTTTGGGACTTTTAAAAGAAATAAATAAAATAACTTTATTATTTTATTTTATTATCTAGATTATCCTCCAACGGACAAGAAGAGGTGGGACCAGGGATGTGTCAATCCATTGAATGGATTGACCCTCCAATCTAAGTAACAATAATGTTGGTGAAATTAAGAAGCTTCCTAATTATTGAGCCCCATTAATTTCCCTATGTCGTTACTTACCCTCCCCCTCTCCTATTTATATGGAGCTTGGGGGGAGGTATCGACACAACTTCTCCAAGCAAAGAAGCACTGAAGGAGTGCCATGATGCCGAACACTTGGAGGACAGAGCCAGTTCCGGAAAGCGGTGGCGAACGACAACGAAGCCCCAAACCGAAGGACAATGTGCAAGTGGCGTCATTGGAAGACTGTTGCAGGAGAAAATAGCACCAAAACACTTCCTTAATAGCAAGTTGTCTCCAACAATTCGAGTTAGGGGTTTATTCATTTATGAACTTTAAATGATTTTCTCTTCACCGTTCTTGAATAATATGAAGAACGTGGATCAACCTACTAATGGGTTGATCTGCGATTCATTTGTTTTTGCGGGAGATTGTTGCGGGGTATTTTTGTAGGGGTTGGGATTCTTATTTTATTTCAAGTTAATTTATTGAAACCCTCTATCATCTCTCTTGTTTATGATCTAATGCAAAGGGGAAGGCATAATGAACATGGCCCATACCCTCCACAATCTTTTATATACCCTTGTGTTCTCTATGGAATACTACTAGCACGGTGACACCGACCAGCTATAAAGAAGGAGTGTTCCGATGCACACTGCAAGTGGAGGCCGCAACACAAAGTTGTGGTAGTAATTGGAACGACCGCCACTGTCCAGTCGCAGAGGAGGTATGGTGCGCCATCACACGCCTCTAGAGAGAAAGGGGTCACAACTCGTCATCCACGACAGACGGAGAAGGCATCCAACTCGTCAACTGGCCATAGAAAGAAAGCTTCGTACACCGTCATGCACCGCCGGTGAGTAGGAGGTCATAGCCAAAGCCACGACAGAGGAGGCTGAACCTGCTCCTCTGGTGGGTTTGGCAGTGACTGTGTGATGCCCATGTGGCGCCACTATTTCACAAAACCGAACGACCTCTGGTTTATTTGGGATAACGAGGCAGGGAGGGGTGGGGGAACCTCCCCCCCATTTCCAGCTCAGTAGACCATGGGCCGCACTTCCTACGGGATGTGCCTCAAGTGGCTGGGCCGCCTGCCCAACAGGCTGCGCCTCACCGCGTGTTGGGCAGCCCCCCCCCCCCCACGGGCAGGGAAGCCCCCTTGTGGGCCGATCCACCCCTTGAATGTTGGGACAAACCCTTGCGATCTGGTCCACCCCCTTGTGGGCTGGGCCGGACCTCAGCCCAGCCAAGACCAGGTCGGGCGGGTCGGTCTGACCAGGTCAGACCGGACCCAGTAACGCTTAAAGGGTCATATCTTGAGAAATGGATGTTAGTTTGATGAACCGTCTGTAGAATTGGGATCCTTGGATTGATATGATCCTTTTGGTATACACCAATTGAGTTTTGGAGAAAGTTTTAGTATGGTCGGTTTGGATATAACTTGAATCCAACTGAGCCCTTGGAACTATAACGCTTATAACTCACGGATCGGGCATCCGATGGACACACCGTCTGTCGCATTGAAACCCTTACAACATGGAATTCCTTTGGGTTTCTATTTTGTGGAGCTTACTGGAGATCGAGGTATGACTGATATCTCAAGGAATAGATTCTACAGAACTCGAGTGCACTGGGTGCAAGGAATCCAGTGGCTGGTAGTGAGACAGAGGTTGGAGACGGATCATATGGAGGTTAGTACCTATCGAATCTGGGTGGGTCAGATCCTGTGTGGGTCATTGCGGGGGTTTGTACCTATCGATCCTGTGTGGGTCAATTCTTAGCGATCCTATGTGGGTCAGTGTATACCGATCCTGTGTGGGTTAGATCCTGTGTGGGTCAGTGCTCACCGATCCTCTGTGGGTTAGCGCATACCGATCCTATATGGGTCAGATCCTGTGTGGGTCAGCGCTCTGCAATCCTGTGTGGGTCAGCAAATATCAATCCTGTGTGGGTCAGATCCTATGTGGGTCAACAGAGGTTAGTACCTATCGACTCCGGGTGGGTTGGATCCTGTGTGGGTCATTGAGGGGGTTAGTACCTGTCGATCATGTGTGGGTCACACTTTGTATGGTCAGCAGCAGTGCCTCTTGATAGAATAAGATGATCTAGCTTCACAAATAATCATCTGTACTTCTATACTTCACTAATAACTTGTTTTATTTGAGACTCTAGTTTGAGCTTTGTGTATTTCTTGTTCTTTGTGATTCAGATCATTCTTTGTGGTTTTTCCTTTGTGGAATTCTGAGAGACCTTTGGGGGGTCTCGAGGTCCCTACTGAGTTTCTTTATACTCACCCCTACATGGGATTCGCATGCACCTTGTTGTGTTTTGTGCAAATGATTAGCAGTAGGGATGAGTCTTGAGGGAGTCTAGACCAGGCGGTACATGGAGGAGACGGGCTGGCATGGAGTACTATGGAGATGATCTGTACCTAGCCTTCAGGTAGGATCCTCGTTGGACGATCCATGAGCTACTTTATACCTTTAAGATTTATTTTTACTTTCTAGTTTTACTTGTACTTTATAGTTTGGCTTTTATTTCCAGCCCCTTTTACCTTCAACAATCATTTTACTACAAAAAATTACTTTGTCATTGTATCTTTTTGCATTCTAGTATGTGTGGTTGCTTCTTGTGGTGTTCTTGGACTGTGTGTCTGTACAAGTTAAAAAGTCAATGCCTTCCCATTTTAGGGATATTATTTTCTGGTACTAGTCTCCAAACCTAGGCCTATGGAAGGTGGGCTTGGGGTAGTCACGACACGGGCCCCATGGGACGGGTCGTGACAAGGGGCACTTATGAAAATACATTAAATATTATAATATAATATGTGTGTACATAATATATGATAGATCAAAAAATGAAATGGATTAGAAAATAAATATTATATTAGATTAATAGATCCATCCATTATTATTTATACCAATTGATATGTCATTTTAAATATTATAATTTTTTATTAAACCCTTTGTTAACCATTTTCAGCTCTAATCATGACAACATAGTTTTCAATCATAAAGGGTATTAAATTTAATTATAAGGTAATAATTTCTTATAAAATAATCAATGAATTATATTTTCATCCAATTCCCAACCCAATATTCCTATTTAAAAAACTTTCATTATTTTTAAATAATTTTATAAAATATGTTCTTCATAAAATAGCATATATTTAATTTTGCCACTATTCAGTTTATTGGGTTTTAAAGAAGCGGATATAGTTATTTAATCATAATATAAACTATAAAAACATTACTAAGATGTTATATTGGTTAGAAAAATTCTTTTAACTCCAAAACATATCCATATTATATTAGTTTTAATTTTTTTAATATCATTTACTTGATTTTTCTTCTATTTCTACAAGAACATGTTCTGTGTTACGTAAGTATTTAAGTTTAATATTTGATCAATAAAAAATTGAAATGAACTAACATCAGAAAAATACATAATTAATATTAAATATAACAATTTGTAAGATAAAATAAACGTTTTTCTTCCAATAATAGTATATTATAGTTATTCAAGTAATGGAAGTGACACTATGTATTTATTATTTATATAAAATATTCTAAAGGTCATAATTGAAAAAAATGTAAACAGTCATTTTTTCAAATTATGGATTATTATAGTTTAAATATACTATAAAAAAGAAATTATGGTATGCTTGTTAATGAATATGTAGCCTTATCACAAAAGTTTCAATATTAATAAACTCATTTTACCTTTACCATTGTACAAAATATTTATTATGGTTAACTTTCATAATGAACAAAAATAAAAGGAAAATATTTAAAAAAATTACCATCTAATTAAAAATATTTAATCTATTTTATGAAACTTAATTTCAATAACTTTTTGGAATTAATTTAAAAATTACCCCATAAAAAAGACGAAAATATATTTTTATAAAAACGAATTTATAAGTATAAAAATGTTTTATATAAAAATAATCAATATTTTCAATTTAAATTAAATTAATTGGATTATTTTTATTCAAATTAAACTAATTAAATTTTAAAATAAATTCAATACCAAATGCGGCAAGGATAATACATAAAAAGAAAAGATGGTTTTCAAAAAAATCTGAATTTTCACTATTAACAGGAAAATAAAACTTTTTTTAGAAAAATCCAAAACATTAACCCTAAGATAGTTTTGATATTATCACTTAAAATATCATGTCATATTTTATAAAATATAATTTCTTAATTTTTCATTAATTAATTATAATGTTTTCTCAATAAAAACAATAAAAAACATTTTCAAATAAAATATATTTTTAGAAGTATAAAATAAAATTACTAAAAATGATTCCTTATTTCACAATAATTAATAAATATTTTTTATTAACTAGGAAATTTATATTTATATTTATATTTCATAATTTAGTTAATTATATTCATACTCACTATTTCAATAGTTATGTTATTAGAGTCACATTTAAATAATATTATTTTATAATTCATTAAAGCTTAGTGTTCTGTGTGGTATATACAATAAAACATAGTTTTCTTTTTAATGGAAATTAAATTCATGGTGTTTTGTTAATATCTCATAGATATTACTAATATCAAACAAAAAATAGTAACATTATCTCATAATGCAAGAAATGGGTTATTTTCCAGGATTCATGTTAAAGAATATGATGAAAAGTTAAAGAGATATTTGGAATTCCATGTTAAATTTACTAATGACTTTTTTATTATATTGAAGATAAGTACATAGTGTTAAAAAAATAATATTAGTATGGAATTATTAGTATTGATATCTATATTGAGATTATGAATCAAATGATTTTAGAAATTGATGATGATGCCACAATTTATATAAATTTGGATTACATGAATCTCACATAGACATAACTTTTCTTTTTCTTGGGAATCTTCATTTTTAGTGTTATAATTAAAATTATGGATCAATTGGGATATTTTTTATTAATTTTGTCTTTTTTAGTGTATGTGGTATTGTAGTAGGCAGGTCCAGTGGGATGTTTAGTTACCTGTTAATGTAGTTTGTATTGTAAATAATTTTTATGCCAGCTTAATCTTGTATTTTTGTTGTGGAAAAATAGTTGACATTGTATTGTATTCAAGTATGGTTGTAGTTTCTATGAATTTTAATTTTTGGTGATTATTTTTTATATTCTAGGTTATTTATCATTGTTCTTGTTTTTTGATTCTTTATTTGTTGTCATAATATTAGTGGTTCTTTTTCTGGATGGATATGGACTATGAGGTGGCTTTCAAATTTCTCTAGTAGGGTGTCTTCCTTGAAATATGACTGAATTTTTCACTGTGGATTTTATATTTCTTGTAGATTATAATTCTGTAAATGGATTAACTATTCTAATGTCTCAATTTGTGGTTGAATATAAGAGGTATGAATTTCCCTTGGATTCTCCCAAGAGTATTAAATTGTATAATGTTTGTATAAAACATAATTCTATTTCAATGTTTGGATTTTGGATCTACAATCAATGATTTCTAATAAATGGAACTCGTGGTTTACCATTTATTATTGAAGTTTGTTATTGAATTTTGGTTACTTAGTTATTGAAAAATTAAAAACTGAATTTGGGATTTATTTGATATGGGGTTCCCTAGTAATCCTTATTTCATGTATTTATATTTTTAGATTTATTCCTTATAATATATTGGATTTATGTGTATGTATATTTTTTATTAAAATTTTCTCAATCAATGAAGATGGTTTTCCAAACTCATGTCCTACACTATTTCTAATTATAATCATTAAATATTAAAAACATAAAACCTCCATTATATTCACACACACCCACACACACAGATATATATATATATATAAACTAATTGGATACCCCTTAAGTATATAATTAATATTATTTTCTAATAACAATGTTAGAAATATAATAATATTTATGAATTTTTTTAAAAAAATCACATATATTCCCAAAAGCACAAACAAAATACAAAATTAAAAAATCAAACATCTTACACAAAAGAAAAGATGTTATAAACTATTGACCATAATTTTTCTCATCCTTTAGAGTCATCTCATAGTATAAAATCTATAATAAAATCCTAAATAAATAATATAACATATGTCCCCTAATTTATACCCTCATGTTAATCCCCGCCATAGGGTTTCACATACTAAATTATTCTTCCCATTAAACTAACTTTAAATTTCATAAAAAATTTAAAAATCCATATAAATTGATTCAATACAAATTCACACATAAACACATTAACAAGAAACACATCCTTTCCTTCAATTAAAAACCTAAAATTTTAAACATAAAAAACTAAAATATAATTCTTAAACCATCAATATCACCCTCCATTTGTCTACTAAAAATTATCCCAATGTAAATATCTACCTATTTGTTTTTAACAATCCTTTTAAAACTGAAGGAAATGATTAAAATTATAATGAGTTAAATTAAAATAGACTTATATAATCTCCACAAATGACTCTTATATAAACAAATGGGAATAATTTAAGATTATTTACCTCTAAGACTCCTTTTGAAGTGTCCCAACACAATACCAAGGATTTTTACTAACATGATCCACTCCAAAAAAGTGTGAATAATTGACATGTTTTCCCTAATAATCTATTTTAACAATCATATAATATGTTAAACAAGACAATGTGTTATATAAAAGCTCAAAACAATTCATAAACTAATTGTTGAATCAAACTACGCATATGATAGGATGGCGCCTCTATCATTTCAAAGTGAATGAATATAAATTTATGTGAGTATCTATGTAATAATATGTGTTTCACACTAAAAATTACTTAAATACAGGTATCAAATACCCTTAAGAATCATGAAAAATTTCCACATCTTGCATGTATCTAATTTTCAATGATCCATTCATATTTATATTAATCCCTTCCTCAAGGGTGATTCCAACTCACACATGTACCCCATGTCAAATCATGAATTTTCTTTCAACATTTATGATTTCCAACCAAAGGATATTATAGGAAATAAGAACCCAACACCACTAGTCTAGTTTCAATCTACTTTATCACATAGAATTCAATCTTAAATAATTGTGTTTAATATTCACATCACCATTCCTCTTGTTCCATCAGTCCTCCCATAGAAACCATTACCTATCAATAACAGTTATCCAATATATATGGGCATCAAAGGTTTTGATATTAGCCAACTGAATCCATATAGATTGTAACACATTGACTATGTTGTTGAGGAATTGTATATCAAGAACATTACTTATTAAAACTCTAAATAAGAAAATTAAATTCTCCATATTGGAATAAATGAGTCATCTCTTTATCTTTGGAGATAAATAACATGGAAATTAAGAAATAATTGAAATTTCAATCTTTTTTATTGATTAATCAATGGTAAGTCATTTTTTTCATGTTACATAAAATAAAGACCAACTTCTTTTTTAGAATTTATCAATCCAAGATCACATTTCTCCATTGATCATCAATGTATAGATATTGTCTCATATTCTGATGTCCAATGATAGAAAACACTACCAAAAGTGGTAGGGTAAAAACAATATTTCCATCTTCACCCATGATGTAATGGCCCGGACCTCTCTGGTCCATTACTTTGTGAAAATGTGGTGTTGGAGGTGTTCCGAGAGGTCAAGGTGACTTATCCCCAACACTTTGCCAAATTTCCAGTTTTGTGAACAGTGTTTCCAGTTTTATGAACAGTATCAGTAGGTGAACAGTGTTTCTATCGGTGAGGTTCAGTGAACAGTGTTTCTATCTGTGAGCTTCTATCGGTGGACTTCTATCGGTAGACTTGAACAATGTTTCTATCAGTGAGGTTCAATCGGTGGACTTCTATCGGTAGACTTGAACAATGTTTCTATCAGTGAGCTTTTATCGGTGGACTTCTATCAGTAGACTTGAACAATGTTTCTATCAGTGAGGTTCTATCTGTGTACTTATATCGGTAGAATTGAACATTGTTTCTATCAGTGAGGTTCTATTGGTGACCTTCTATCGGTAGACTTGTACAATGTTTCCAGATCGGTAGACTTGTAAAGTGTTTCCAGATCGGTAGACTTTCCTTTGCGAAATTTTGAGTATGTGAACAGTGTTTCCAGCTTCCTACAGTTTTCCCCATTTGACGTTTCCTTTGATGTAAAATACATTTAAAGCCTTTTTTTAATGACTCTTAAGCCGATTAAAAGTCCATAAATCCTATATTAATTATCCCTATAGCTCGGGATGTTTTTACTTGGTCAAACCGCGTGGGTTAATGCGATCCATTTTTAGTGGAGAATTAACCAGATCTTCAATCGTCGCCTTGTTAAATCTTCAAAAAGGAACCAGATATCATTCTACCTTGTTCTTACTCTTTGTTATCGACTAAGAGACACTATAACCTTTCAATCATTCCTGTATGAGTTTCACAATCAAACCCTAATCCTCCAATTGGTTCCGCTCTATTTTGGATGCAACCGAGCTGTGGCAGTCAATCTTCCCTATAAGGTATGTTTTATCGTCATTCCTTTGGGGATCATCTTATAATGTTTCTCCCTTCCATATTATACCATGTAATTTCCAAGATTATAATGGGTTTTTCTTGGGGTTGGTTGGTATTTTCATACCGTGGCATCCTCTGGTGGATGCAGTTGTCGTGAGAGGAGGATTGTGACCCGTTGTGTGGATAAAGGACGTCAAGAACTCTTTGAGGTAGGGGATTCGTGGATTATCTAATTGTATATGTGCAATCGTAGAATTAGCACGATTTAGCCCTTTGGATCACAATGAAATTGACCTAATTAAATACTTGAACTGGATTAAAATAATTGGTTGATCGCATGCTGTTTCTTTGTACCGTGATAACGGTTTGCCTCATGTTTTGCTAGGTAGAGTGATATCTATGATTTCTTTGATTAGTTGTTCATTCTTGATAGAAATTGATAATGAACGTAAAGCCGGAATTAATTGTTAATTAATTGTATAAAGATAAAGAGGCATGTAAATGAATCTGGTTGTTGTCGTTGTTGTAGTTATTCTAATTTAAGGTTAATCAAATTAGGGCAGTAAGCATGGTTGTTTAATTGTTATAGATTACTGATTAGGTCTCCTGTAATTGGAACCTAAGAATAACAAATATTCTAATTCAATATGGATTAAAGAATAGATTGTGTGAGAATTTATTAAAGGGTTCTGAGTTACCCTCTTGATTGTTAGAGGGTCAAGAGCCCATTGATGTGATGTTGTGTTTTCTTGCTGCTTGTGCTGTGATGTGAGCTTGGATGGCTATTGTGGTATGTGGAGGTAGGGAGGCCTTATGGTTGTGGCAGCGGATAATGCCTAGAGTGGCGAGATGCATCAGTTTATGCATGTGGGTGTCAGGGAGGACACCAGGGATGATGGGATGGGATGGATGAGGTTGTTGGATGTTTGGTGGTTTGATTGGTTGTTTATCTGCTTTACTTTTCCCCACTGCTCAAGGAAGCTATTTTTGCTTACCCTTCTTCCAAAAGAGGTGAAGACACGTGGGGTATTCCACGTGCTTTCCGTGTTTATCCTCTCGAGGTAGAATGGGTCTACGCTCTTACTATAGGCGGCAAAGACTCAATGGTTAGTATAACTACTCACCGTGTTGATCCCCCTTGTGTTTAGTAGCACAAGTTGTTTTTCTATAATACCTAGGAATGTGGGAAGGTAATTCTGTAATGAATAATTGAATAAATTATGTTAACTCAGGGGGTTGGAGTTGCTGAAACATAATGAAAAGGTTGTAATTTGGAAGGTACAGTGGATATTGGGTGTGATGCTAATGAAGTTTAATGTAAAATTATTCGTGGTTAATTATTGTTTAAATAATTAATTAACATACAGTGGAATTGATAAAAAGGGAATGAAGTAATCTAATAAACCTCTTCAAATGGTTGTGTACTTATAGGATACCTTGTCTTAGAAGTAGAAGCTCGGAGTCTGAGAGACGTTAGTTGTAGTTGTGTCTAAGACTAGGTAATTCCCATAGTGTGGTTGTGAAATATAATATATTCTGTACTTTTTGTGTTTCTATATGCTACTCCACCATGTAAGTAAGGGAAACTGACACCCCAGGGATTCTGAGCCCCGGGTGGGTGTTTTCCCCAACATTCCGGTGGGAGGACGAATGGCTGACTACCCCCTTTGGCCCCGCTCTCTTCTCTTGGTAGATACATGTGCCAACAGGCACAACGGTTAGTTTCCCCATATATGTTTGTAGAGGGCTGTAATGGATTGTGGTTATTTCACACACATATATTCTGGATATAGTATCCTATGGACTACTATAGGTGTAACGTGTATAGGCTATAATGGATTGAGGTATAATACACGATGTATGATACACGTTATGCAGGATGTGGTGGCTCCCAGAACTTACCTGGTTACTTTTGGTTGTGAGGATGGTGTGGTTCTTCGCCCAGGTGTCTGCGGGCAAGCCTTTGTGGTGCACGAAGTGCAGATTGTGGAGCTTAGCCTAGGTGTCTGCGGGCAAGCCTTTGGAGAGATATGCACATGACATATGTCGTTGGGGCAAAGCGGCAAACCAGTGGGGAATTAGTAGTGGGGTACCCTTAATATTTTTCATTATATGCTATATTCTTGTATGCGTTACTTGGCAAGAGTGGCCATGGTGAGGTTGGGAACTTAGTATACCTGTTTAGGTGACGAGTTAGTTTCACTTGTTGTTCACTGGGCTTTAGCACGATTTCTTTACTTTTGCACGAGAGGCTTGGGGTGTATCCTACTGAGTATACTGTTATACTCACCCTATGTATATATAAACTATTTTTTAGTTCACTTGGAGCAGGTTAGAGATCAAGCTAGTTACTACTAGATTGTTGTTGGAGGAGGTGTTCAGGCTTGTGGTCGCTGCTGTTTTACTTTCTTTTGGGTACTTTTAGTTTTCCCTTTCAGTTGTAGTACTTTTGCATGGCATTTCATATATGTACTTGGGTTCATTTTATATTTCAGTTCTGAGTTGGAATTGGTTGGTGTCTATCTTATCTCTCTCTTCTGCATGTGTTCTCTTAGAGGGTAATGCCTCCCATTTGTGTGTTTATTATACCCTCGGTGCTAGTCGCCAAACCGGGGCCTACTGGAGGCGGGACTCGGGGGTCATTATGTCTCTTCTCACATTGTCGGCCCAGGAGGGGTACACTTTTTGGGGAGGGGGTCATGACAGAGTGGTATCAGAGGTCTGGTTGAGGGATAGGATGGAGTTTGGAGTTAGGCACACGTGAGGTTGCATGGGTTGGTAGGGCAACAATGTCATTATTGTTTAGCAAGTGGGGTAAACACTGGAGACCGACATAGACATAGGCGTTTAGGGCCCCCTATGATCTATTGCATGGACCTTTAAGTTTACATTGGATACTAAAAAAAGTGATACTGGTTGCTGGGTAGAGACCTAGGAAAGGATCATGCATCATTCTTCCTTGTGCCTGTATTTGAATGGGTAGACCTTGGGATAGGTTAACCTAAAATTAATAAAAGAAAACAACTAATTAATTAATGTTGAGTCTTCCATATTGCAGGATTAGGAGCTCTAACAGTTTTTATTTTACAGGTATGGCTCCAGGTCAATGTCCTCGTCAGGTTTGCGCAGAAGATGTCCAGCAGGCTATTCCAGCAGATCACCGCCAGGTAGAGGTTGATGACGGTGACACTTGGAGGGAGACACTCCGAGAGTTTCAGTGCCAGATTCTACAGAAGTACGAGGGCTCCATTTTATATGCAGTCACAGAAGACTGGTTGGAGGAGGTCGAGATAGGATTCAGTTCGATTCGTGCTCGGAAGGAACACTGGGTGTCCTTGGTTGTGACGATGTTGCGTGGAGCAGTGAGGCAGTGGTGGTTCTTGTTCCTCGGGGATCGTGAGGAGTCAGTGATCTCATGGGAGGAGTTTCGAGATAGGTTTAAAGTTGAGTTTCTTTCATCAACTTCGAAGGCTTCCAGTCACCAGGAGCTTCTTACCCTTCAACATGGGATCTACAGTGTTCGAGAGTTTGGAATCTGTTTCAGGAACCTTCTACGATATGCCTCAGACCTGTTACCAGATGAGGAAGCCAGGGAAAGGCATTTCGAGGAGGCTTTTGCATCCAGATATCCAGCGCCAGGTCACCCCATTTATGATGAAGACATATCTTGAGGTGTTGGCGAGGGCAGTGGTTGTTGAGAGGACTTTGGCCAAGACTGGATTGTCATGAGAGGGAAATCATCATGACTCCTCACGAAACAGAGCTGTGGTCTGGGGTTACTGGTTTTCAGGGCAGAAGAGTTTTCGTTCACCTGGGGGTAGGTCCCAGCCCTACCCATCTCGTTTCTCCAGAGGCAGCAACTCTCAGGCCTATGCCAAGGGATCCGGTGCATTGTTTTCTTATGGTGGTTGTGTTAATCAGTAGCAGGAGTGCCCTACTTTTCAGAGCAGTCATCGTGCACCGGGCACTCCGCTCCAGGTTCCTCCGTTTAGGCAGTTCCAGCCGAGGCAGCAGCAGCAGGTTGCACCAGCTTTAGATCACCTGAGGGTAGATGGAGAAGACAGAGGACAGCCCCATGATGCTCCCCGTCCTCAGAGAGCAGAGCGCGACCATGGTGGTGGTCTTCATCAGGGTCAGAGAGGCCATGGAGGAGGTCGTGTTCAGCTTCATGCTCTAGCGTTTCCAGCCCCAGGCAAGCCAAATGTCGTTCGAGGTACCCTTTGCTTGTTTTCTACCTTGGTGTATTCCTTTTTTGATTCAAGAGCGACACACTCCTTCATATCACCTACCCTTGTCTGTTCTTTGGGACTTGAGGTACAGAGGCTTTCGTTGTCCTTGGAGTTGACTACGCTAGTTGGAGGTCTATCTAGCTTGTTTTAAGTATGTAGAGACTGTGAGCTAGTGTTGGGGAAACACCGCTCTTGGGGAGATTTCCTATGTTTATGAATACAACCATATGATGTCATCCTCAGCATGGATTGGTTGTATTCGGTGTAGGCTATTGTGGATTGCTACAGGAAGAAGGTCGTTTTCTTTGATGAAGATGGAGAGGAAGTGGTGTTTGTTGGTGAGCGAGATCCTCAGATGGGTCATAGACGAGTTCCATCCTTATCATCCATGATGGCTGAGATGATGCTGAGTCCTTCAGAGGTTCAGCAGTTGGCGTTTCCTAGGGTCATAGAGGAGTACCCTGATGTCTTTCCAGAAGAGGTTGTAGCATTACCCCCTCGACGAGATATCGAGTTTGGGATCGAGCTACATCCATGAGCGTCTCCTATCTCTATGTCTCCATATAGGATGTCCCCCTTCTAAGTTATGAGAGCTACGTATACAGCTTGATGGTCTATTGCAGTGCGGTTTTGTTCGGCCAAGTGTGCCACTGTGGGGTGTACTAGTTATGTTTGTGAAAAAGGCTAACGGCTGTTTGCGGTTGTGCGTCGATTATCATCTCTTAAACAAAGTGACAATAAAGAACCGCTATCCTCTCCCGCAGATTGATGACTTATTCGATCAATTGAAGGGTGCAAGTTGGTTCTCAAAGATCGACTAGCAGTCAGGATATCATCAGATGTGGGTAAAGGATGAGGATATCCCGAAGACTGCTTTCCGTTGTCATCATGGGCATTATGAGTTCTTTGTAATGACGTTCGGTGTGACGAATGCTCCATCTGTGTTTATGGGATTGATGAATGCTGTGTTCTGTGAGTTCTTGGACAAGTTTGTGGTGGTTTTCATCGATGCCATCCTTGTGTACTCCACATCTGAATAGGAGCATTTAGAGCATCTACGAGCCGTTTTGGGAGTTCTTCGCCAAAATCAACTATTTGGGAAGTTGTCAAAGTGTGAGTTTTGGGCTCAAGAAGTCCATTTCTTGGTGCATGTTGTGTCCCAACAGGGAGTAGCTGTGGATCCGTTGAAGATAGAAGCAAGTGGTGTCTTGGGAAGCCCCCAAGACTGTGTCAGAGGTACGAAGTTTCCTTGGTCTCACAGGCTATTATAGGAGGTTTGTAGTCAATTTCTCCCGAGTTGCGACTCATCTGACAGCTTTGACCAGGAAGGATCAAGCGTTCATATGGACTGATCCGTGTCAGACAGCTTTCGAGTATCTAAAGGAGAAGTTGGTATGTGCTCAAGTCCTTTTTCTTCCAGCGGAGGGAGTCCACTTTGATGTTTTTTTGATGCTTCACATTTGGGGATAGGTTGTGTTCTCATGTAGCAGAGGTCAGTTGTTTCTTATGGGTATCAACAGTTGCATCCCCATGAACGCAACTATGCCACCCATGATCTTGAGTTGGCAGCCGTGGTGTTTGCTCTGAAGTTGTGTAGACATTACCTCATTGGTGAGCACTTTGTGGTTTTCACCGATCATAAGAGTTTGAGGTATGTTTTCTCCCAACGTGACATGAACTTACGACAACATCGGTGGATGGAGTTCTTGCAGGAATAAGACTTTGAAATATCATATGCACCTAGAAAAGGGAATGTTGTAGCTGATGCACTGAGCCTAAAGTCATGTAATGATGTTGTGTGTGAATCTGGTGATTCTTGGAGAGTAATGGAGGAACTCTCAGCTCTGCATCTTTATATGGAAGAGTTTAGAGGTAGAGGTTATCTTTTCCAGATGATGGTGCAGTCATCCTCGATGTAGAAGGTATAAGAGTCCCAGTTAGGTGATCCAGATGTGGACATTTGGAGAGACAGAGTTGTTTGTGGTGAGGCCCCTGATGGTTGGTCGGAGGATGAACAACACCGAGTGTTGTATCATGGAAGGATTTTTGTTCCCTTGGTGATGCGCGAGATGATTCTCCGAGAGTTCCATAGTTCACCCTTGGAAGCACATCCTGGTGTGACAAAGATGTACCGATCCTTGAGGAGTCAGTTTTGGTGGCCTGGGCTGAAGCGTGCGGTTGCAGAGTGTGTGTCTCGATGTTTAGTCTGCCAAAAGGTGAAGGCCGAACACCGTGTTCCTGGTGGTCTTCTCCAACCATTAGAGATTCCTCAGTGGAAGTGGGAGGACATCTAAATGGAATTTGTTATAGGTTTATCTCGAGCTCCGGGAGGACATGATGCTATTTGGGTGGTAGTGGATCTTTTAACAAAATCATCCCACTTCATAGCGATCAAGAAGTTGAGCTCAGTGGAAGTTTTGTCAAGGTAGTATCTAGAGGAGGTGGTGAGACTTCATGAAGTACCTAGGACGATCATTTCTGATCGAGATCCTCGTTTTACCTACAGGGTGTGGAGAGGTCCCCAACATGCTTTTGGCTCTCAACTGTGCCTTAGCACTACTTTTCTTCCTCAAACGGATGGTCAGACATAGCAAACCATCTAGACTCTTGAAGACATGTTGCGCTCTTGTGTTCTTGATTTTGGAGGTTCATGGATGAGGCACTTACCCTTGGTAGAGTTCACTTACAATAATAGTTCTCACTCTACCATCGGTATGGTGCCATTTGAAGCCTTGTATGGCCGGCCATGCCGTTCTCCGTTGTGCTGGACTGGGGTCAGAGAGTCAGCAATTCTCGGACCAGAACTAGTGTAGAATACAATAGAGATGGTTCAGGTGATTCGTGAGAGGATGAAGACAACACAAGATCATCAGAAATCATATGATGATCAAAGAAGGAGACCCTTAGAGTTTAATGTTGGGGATCATGTGTTTCTGAAGGTGACTCCCCGTCGTGGGCAGCGAAGGTTTGGTCGTGGAAGTAAGCTTTCTCCCCAGTTTGTTGGGCCTTTCGAGGTGTTAGCTCGTGTTGGAGCTGTGGTACATCGAGTATCACTTCCCCCTCAGATGAGTCAGATACATGATGTTTTCCATGTATCTCAGCTCCGTTGTTATCTTCATGATGAATATAACATTATCAATTGGGGAGAGATCGATGTTGATGATAATGCATCCTTCGAGGAGCGACCAGTGGAGATCCAAGACCGCAAAGAGAAGGTGTTGTGTGGGCGTTCTATCCCCTTAGTTTGTGTCTTGTGGAGACACGGTGGCATGGAGGAGATTACCTGGGAGTGTGAGTCACAGATACATGCTCAGTACCCAGAGTTTTTTAATGTTTAACTCTTTTCATGTAATGATGTTTCCTTTGTGGTTAGACCTTTTATGTTTTATTTATGAACTTCTTTTTTTCCTTTTTGTGGCTTGCTCTCTTTTGAGAGGTATCTCGATGGGTTGTTGTTTGGGCCCCATTTCTTTTTTTTGTTTTTCCTTTTCTCTTTAGGTTTGTTTTGAATTCTTGAGGACGAGAATGTTTTGAGAGGTATCTGATGTAATGGCCTAGACCTCTCTGGTCCATTACATTGTGAAAATGTGGTGTTGGAGGTGTTCCGGGAGGTCAAGGTGACTTATCCCCAACACTTTTCCAAATTTCCAGTTCTGTGAATAGTGTTTCCAGTTTTATGAACAGTATCGGTAGGTGAACAATGTTTCTATCAGTGAGGTTCAGTGAACAATGTTTCTATCGATGAGATTCTATCGGTGGAATTCTATCGGTAGACTTGAACAGTGTTTCTATCGGTGAGGTTCTATCAGTGGACTTCTATCGGTAGACTTGAACAGTGTTTCTATTGGTGAGCTTCTATCAGTGAACTTCTATAGGTAGACTTGAATAGTGTTTCTATCGGTGAAGTTCTGTCGGTGGACTTCTATCGGTAGACTTGAATAGTTTTTCTATCGGTGAGGTTCTATCGGTGACCTTCTATCAGTAGACTTGTACAGTGTTTCTAGATCAGTAGACTTGTACAGTGTTTCCAGATCGGTATACTTTCCTTTGCAAAATTTTGAGTATGTGAACAGTGTTTCCAGCTTCCTACAGTTTTTCCCCATTTGACGTTTCCTTTGATGTAAAATACATTTAAATCCTTTTTAAGGAATCTTAAGCCGATTAAAAGTCCATAAATCCTATATTAATTATCCCTATAGCTCGGGATGTTTTTACTTGGTCAAAACGCATGGGTTAATGCGATACGTTTTTAATGGAGAATTAACTGGATCTTAAACCGTCGCCTCGTTAAATCTTCAAAAAGGAATCAGATATCATTCTCCCTTGTTCTTCCTCTTTGTTCTCGGCTAAGAGACACTAGAACCTTTCAATCATTCCCGTAGGAGTTTCACAATCAAACCCTAATCCTCCAATTTGTTCCGCTCTATTTTGGATCTAACCGAGCTGTGTCAGTCAATCTTCCCTATAAGGTATGTTTTATCGTCGTTCCTTTGGAGATCATCTTATAATGTTTCTCCCTTCCATATTATACCATGTAATTTCCAAGATTTCTAATGGGTTTTTCTTGGGGTTGGATGGTACTGTGATACCGTGGCATCCTCTGGTGGATGCAGTTGTCGTGAGAGGAGGATTGTGACCCGTTGTGTGGATAAAGGACATCAAGAAATCTTCGAGGTAGAGGATTCATGGCTTCTCTAATTGTATATGTGCAATCGTAAAATTACCATGATTTAGCCCTTTAGATCATAATGAAATTTACCTAATTAAATACTTGAACTGGATTAAAATAATTGGTTGATCGCATGTAGTTGATTTGTACCATGATAACGGTTTGCCTCATGATTTTATAGATAGACTGATATCTATTATTTATTTGATTAGTTGTTCTTTCTTGATGGAAATTGATAATGAACTTAAAGCCAAAATTAATTGGCTAAAGATAATGATGCATGTAAATGAATCTGGTTGTTGCCGTTTTTGTAGTTGTTCTAATTTGGGGTTAATCAAATTAGGGTAGTAAGCATTGTTATTTAATTGTGATAGCTTACTGATTAGGTCTCCCGTAATTGGAACCTACAAATAACAAATCTTCTAATTCAATATGGATTAAAGAACAGATTGTGTGAGAATTTCTTAAAGGGTTCTAAGTTACCCTCTTGATTGTTAGAGGGTTAAGACCCCATTGATGTGATGTTGTGTTTTCTTGCTGCTTGTGTTGTGATGTGATCCTGGATGGCTATTGTGATATGTGGAGGCAGGTAGGCCTTGTGGTTGTGGCAGCGGATAACGCCTAGAGTGGCGAGATTCATCAGTTTATGCATGTGTGTGTCAGGGTGGACACTAGGGATGATGGAATGGGATGGATGTGGTTGTTGGATGTTTGGTGGTTTGATTGGTTGTTTATCTGCTTTACTTTTCCCCACTTCTCAAGGAATCTGGTTTTTCTTACCCTTCTTCCGAAAGAGGCGAAGACACGCGGGCTATGCCACGTGCTTTTCGTGTTTAGCCTCTCGAGGGAGAATGGGTCTACACTCTTGCTATAGGCAGAAAAGACTCGATGGGTATTATAACTACTCACCGTGTTGATCCCCCTTGTGTTTAGTAGCATAGGTTGTTTTTCTAGAATGCCTAGGAATGTGGGAAGGTAATTCTGTAATGAATAATTGAATAAATGATGTTAACTCATGGGGTTGGAGTTGCTGAAACCTAATGACAAGGTTGTAATTTGGAAGGTACAGTGCATATTGGGTGTGATGCTAATGAAGTTTAATGTTAAATTATTCATGGTTAATTATTTTTTAAAGAATTAATTAATGTACAGTGGAATTGATAAAAAGGGAATGAAGTAATCTAATAAACCTCTTCAAATGGTTGTGTGCTTATAGGATACCTTGTCTTAGAAGTAGCAGCCCGGAGTCTGAGAGACGTCAGCAGCAGTTGTGTCTAAGACTAGGTAATGCCCATAGTGTGGTTGTGAAGTATAATATATTCTGTAATTTTTGTGTTTCTATACATTAATCCACCCTGTCAGTAAGGAAAAATGACACCCCGGGGATTCTGATCCCTGGGGGGTGTTTTCACCAACATTCCGATGGGAGGATGAATGGCTGACTACCCCCTTTGGCCCCACTCTCTTCTCTTGGTAGATACATGTGCCAACAGGCACAACAGTTAGTTTCCCCATATATGTGTGTAGAGGGCTGTAATGGCTTGTGGTTATTTCAAACACATATATTCTGGATATAGTATCCTATGGACTACTATAGGAGTAATGTGTATAGGATATAATGGCTTTAGGTATAATACACGATGTATGATACACGTTATGCGGGCTGTGGTGGCTCCGAGAACTTACCTGGTTACTTTTGGTTGTGAGGATGGTGGGGTGCTTTTCCCAGGAGTTTGCGGGAAAGCCTTTGTGGTGCACGAGGTGCATATTGTGGAGCTTAGCCCAGGTGTCTGCGAGAAAGCCTTTGGAGAGAGATGCACAGGACATATGTTGTTGGGGAAAAGCGACAAACCAGTGGAGAAGTAGTGGTGGGATACCCTTTATATTTTTCATTATATGCTATATTATTGTATGCATTACTTGGAGAGAGTGGCCATGGTGAGGTTGGGAACTTAGTATACCGATTTAGGTGACGAGTTAGTTTCACTTGTTGTTCACTGGGCTTTAGCATGCTTTCTTTACTTTTGCACGAGAGGCTTGGGGAGGATCCTACTGAGTATACTATTATACTCACCCTATGTATATATAAACTATTTTTTAGGTCACATGGAGTAGGTTGGAGATCAAGTTAGTTACTACTAGCATGTGGTTGGAGGAGGTGTTCGGGCTTGTGGTCACTGCCGTTTTACTTTCTTTTGGGTACTTTTAGTTTTCCCTTTCAGTTGTAGTACTTTTGCATGGAATTTCATATATGTACTTGGGTTCTATTTATATTTCAGTTCTGAGTTGGAGTTGGTTGGTGTCTATCTTATCTCTCTCTTCTGCATGTGTTCTCTTAGAGGGTAATGCCTCCCATTTGTGTGTTTATTATAGCCTCGGTGCTAGTCGCCAACCCGGGGTCTACTGGAGGCGGGACTCGGGGGTCATTATCTCTCTTCTCACATTGCCGGCCCAGGAGGGGTACACTTTATGGGGAGGGGGTCGTGACATAAGAGGTGGATGTTTTTGAAGGGATTCCTTTTTATATCCTTTAATACTACATTAGTGAACATTTGGTTCTATACCACCTTCTAGAATTTGATACATTGTACTAAGAAACCCATAACAAATAATGGTCTTCCTAAGTTATCACTCCAATGTTTATAATCTGTAAAGGGTTTTCACTAATTATTTTTTGAGTCCAATTAATGTTTCACTATATAATGGAAGTATGTTATGATCCATTGGTGAAAATATGCACTCCCTCACCATAATTACATATAGAAAAACAATTCTATAAGGATTTACTTTCCATAAATTATATAATAGTTTTATTGAAAACCCATCATGGTATCATCCATGTATGGAATATTAATATTAGCGATGTTAATAATTTCCACATGTTTCCTTTATCTAGTATAATTTCATCTTTTCTCTATTGGAGAATCCCAAATAATGTTTACAAACTTCTTTTAAATAGATTCGAACATTGTCTTGGGAACAATAATCATAGAGAGGATGTAAATTTTCATTGATATAAGGACACTACCAATAACCACAAATCTCTCACCAAATTATTGGAATTTATATTTCTAATAATGATTAATATTGATAATTAATTTAATAAAAATGTTAAAAATAACTTATGTGAATCCAATTGTATTAGAACATTTCTCCCAAATATTCCACTAGGAATCCTTTTTATTGAAAAAACTCATCCATATTTCAGGTAGTATGGCCATTCTATTTGATACATTATTTAAAACATCAATGATTATATTAAAAGAATATTCCTTTTTCTAACACTAAAAATCATACTTTCGCAAGATCACATTAAATAACTTAGTAGAACTGTAGAGTCCCAAACCCGATCCACTTATAAGTAACTGAACTCAGTTGTCCACATTTCCTCAAGAATGGATCCTCGAATGCCAGAGGCCACTACCTAGTAGTGAGGGATTATGGTAATATAGGGTGGAGACTATGTATGTAACACCCCGACCCCAGTTACCCAGATTCGGTGCATTATTACATAACATTGGCATGATCACAAAAGATCAAGTCTTGAAAGACCTATTAGTTTAGTAGACTTGGAATCACTAGATACATTCATAAGTATTACATTACAACATAAAGTGAAAAACTAAAACAACATAGTATCCATAGTCCACACTCATATCCCATCAGACTATCCCTCCAGGTCAGTCATAAAATACTTATTCACATACTGGGAAAAATAAAACATAGAAAGGGGTGAGCTCAGATGCTCAGTAAGGATAACAAAATAGCATAAACTTTTATAAATATGCATCAATATTTAAGTAAATGTATAACTAAATCAAAAGCCTTTTAAACATGAACTTCAGCATAGTATGGAAAAAATAAAATGAAATAATTCCATTTACTTATTCTCATAGATATTCTACTAGTCGAATAATCACATGCAATATCAATAACCACATTCATAATAATGGAATGCATAATGCCAGACTATCATAACCAGATAGTCAAGGCCTTATGCTAAGACTACAAATAATATTTTGTCAAGGCCTTATTCCAAGACACTAGTTTGTCTCATGAGACCTACCGATGCATCGAGGAGCTATAGCAGGATCCACCCATCACTTACTAAGTCCAATGCATTCCTTATATGAAAAGGTTTAAACATATCATAAACAATCATATTAAAAATAGCATAAGAAATGTAAATACATTATCGATAAGCCATGAATGTTATAAAAATAAAACATCCAAAGTCAAAAAATTCCATACAATATAGAAGTTTTGTATCATAATAAATAATCTTTAAATAAACTTAAAATCCATCAAAGGATGTTGGCATAGATGAAATCAAATCCCATTTTAGAGAAATATCTCCTTCTATTTTGAAATCATTTATGAGTAACCTAATTATAATGAAGACATTAATTTTTAAAATATTAAAATAAGATTGAAAGGGATGCTTTGACAATGTTATAACAACAAAAAATAGCCGCACCCACCATATAAGTTGAAAAAACATCCATACCTTAAATTTGTCGAAAAGGTCAAAAAGTACCTTGTTTGGAAAATGACGAAAAGATTCCTTTCAAAAACGTATAAGGTCAAATAAGGGTATAAATGACTTTAACCCATTTTCTAATAAATAGAAAAAATGTTTTGAAATACATTTATAAGAAACATGGACGTGGATGATAAAGAGGTCCCAGTAGATAATTACATATAAACAACCTTGAATAATGAAGAGGTTGTAAAATTAACCCTTACCTCGTGTCCAACTTGACCCGATCATTCCTTAATCTCCTGAATAATAAACTAGAGTTAATATATACTTGATTAAGAACCTTTTTAAAGTTAATTATTCCTTTTATATCACTTATTACCATGTTATGAACATTATGTAGTCATTTAAGGTAATAACGGTCGTTTTGTCGATCTTTGGTACTTAAGTCAACAATAAACTTCTTATAATTACAAGTTGTTCATATGGTAAAATATCCATTATCTCCAGAATTATATTCATGATATAGATATCATATATATAATATATATCTAGTATATACATGCATTTATAATATTACATAACATTTAGAGGTAAGAAATGAAATGCACCGTTCATGGAGACGGTAAGTCGTACGTACGCATGAACACTACTTTCATTTCTATTTCATATTTAATGGATTGAAATCATAATGATATAAAGTTATATTATAATTCCAATATAATATGATATATAATATCATTTAACTCCTTCCTTTATACATCCCACATATGGCATTAACTATTCAAATCACTTTGAGGGGGCAGTAGTCCACACTTCCAAAAATGAAATTAACGTGTTTACCCATAATAGAAACCATAAAGATATGAAATAAATAAAAAATACAGAAGAATAAGGAAAACATAAACATAATATATATCATATATAAATATAGTGACATCTTAATGGCCACCATTAAAGGTTTTAAAAGAAGATTGAACAATCATCGTTTCGTGAGGCAATAATTCGCCACCAACAGAAATAGTATGTTCTTTAACCATTATACGGTGGTGTGTGTAAGTTTAAATCAAATACTTCTCGTAAAAACATCCTAGTATATTTAATATACTGGTGTTGTTACAAAATAAAGGAATAAAAAGTGTTTAAGGGGTTGGAGAAGTAAAATAAAACAAAAGAACATAAGAGAAGACATTACCTTAAAATCGGGTAACTCTTTTTGATTTGAGCCAAAGGCTTCCTTGTTAAGACTTATTCCCAAAGTGAGGCTTCTATTAGCAAGATAGGGAAGTTGAGAGATTATTTGGGTAGAGGTTTGACGAGCCAAGGGCTTGATAAGTGTGAGTAAGGGGGTGGATGTGGGGACCTTTTATAAGAGGGAGGAGGGGCACTCTTGGAATGTCATAAAATGTTACTTTATTATAAAATGATTTTCAGATTTTAAAGGTCCCAAAATTTTATATTACAAGGATAAGGTGATAACGGTTCTAAATACACCCATACAATAGGTTTTAAACAAGTTTATGTCTTATATTTTACCTTATCTTTTCATTTTATTTAAATCGTTTACTAATGAGGTAATCAGTACATCATCATGGTGTCATAAGTAAATAAATTTATTTAATGTCTAAAAATTATAAAAAAAATACCACGATGTAGGAAATATTTTTATATTTCTAATGAATATTTATAGTCAAAAATATAACTTGTATAACCCCTTGTAAAAAGTGTTTTAGTAAGACAATACATGTTTGTGACATTTTTATTTTTACTTTAAATAAAAGGTATTAATGTCATTATCTTACCCAAGTGGCTCCATGGGGTCACAAAAATCGACCCATGGTTTGTAATGGTCGTACATGACTCATCCAATGAGTGTAGGAAAAGTGTAAGGTAGTTTAATATTATTATAATATTATATTTACCTTAAATTACACTAATTACCTTTAATCGTGATTAATAAAACTCAAAAGTTACTATTCGCCAAAAATTATTTTCATCCCATTGAACCACATTTTACTTAATAATTAAAACCATGTATGTCGAATTTTTGAAATTCAATTCATAGAAGTGTTAAAGATTTATTTAAACGAAAAATCAGTTTTTTTAACTACCACTTAGTGGTTTCACTATTCATCAAAATTGAAGTTTTTCAGAACAATTCCAAAAATTCACCCTAAGATATAATTGATATTACAAATTCAAAAATGATGTCTATTTTACAAAATTCAAAACATATAAGTTGCATTAATTAATTTTATAATTAATTCATGTTGTCAAAACAAATAGCGCATTTTTAAGAAACAATATCAATCAAAAGATTGACAATTGTTTATGTCCAATTTCAAAGTGAAATTAATTATAATGACCACCATTGGATAAAATGGTAAAATTATATTATAATTATACTTTTAAACCACTCAATAGTATAATTTATCACTATAAATTATTTTTATTAAAAAATTTGTTATTAAGTATTTTTCATTATTCATCGAAAATTGGATGTTCTCAGAAAAATACCAAAAATTCAAATTAGGCTAATTTTGATATTACGAATCCAAAAATGAAGTCCATTTTGAAATATAAAATTTATATAATTCAAAAAGTGGGTATTACTATTCATAACAGCTACTTTGATTAGTCGTGGTGTGTTATAATCTCAAACTTGCATACAATACAAGCTACTGCATTATTCAAAGAGAAGCGTGTCGTTGAAGCTTGGGGTGTTACATTCTCCCCTCCTTCAATAAATTTCATCCTTGAAATTTGAAATTGTTCTTCAAAAATAAAAGGTTGAAAATAGAAAATATATTTTTGGAAAACCCACATCGGAAATAAGGTTAATAAAATTTTGTCTTAATAAGAGGGAAAGGAAAATGATAAAGTTACCACCAAATTATGATCTCGATTTGGAGAACATTGGTGTAAATTAGAGACACATAATTTGAGGAAAACCCTATATATTTGTAGGGAGTGATTGAGGTCATCAATCACAAACAAGTGTAAAATTGAGGGCCTCAAATCCTTCAATCTATGGTGATTTAAAATATCATCAGTTAAACAAAACATAAGGTATTAGGATAACACATTTTTTTTGTTTTAATATCCCTTTCCTAAAATTTAAGAATTAATTTATTCATAGAATAAGAGAGAGGTATATATATATACTTGACATGTAGAGTTTCAACCTTCAACTAATTTCTAGCACAAACTCATCTTTCACTCAAAAAGATAATTGAACTCAAAAATATTATATTTATCCTAATCGTACAAGGTTACAAATATTAACACATAACATTTAGATTAGGAAAACTATTTTGTAATAATTAGGGACTTCCTGTAGGCTAGTGGTAGGTAATAAAGGCATGTCAGACTATGGTTGTGGGTTCAATTCCTGAAGCTTTGTCCAACACAACGGGTTATCCCCCGACCTGCAGGTTGTCCTTTTCCTAAAACTATAGTATTATAATATTCCAAAAATAATCTTCAGAAATGTTTTAACCTTAAACAATACTATCCAAAGTTCAACTTAATCCATTCCAACCTTTATAGTTTTACAAAATACCTTTGTCCAGACTTTCCCTAAAAGATCTCTAAATTCCAAAACCAATTGTAACATCAGATTCCCCAAACAAAGTATATTTTCTCTTATTGTCACATACTAAAAATATGATTACCTTCATCATATTAAAACCTTAATGAAAACAACAAGTACTGTAGTACAATCCTTATATATATCACATTATTCTTATAACCATAATATTGTTCTTGAGTCCAAAAACACAAATACAATAATTATTCAACTTCATCTGTAGTAACAACATAAGCTTGGCCTTGTAACCTTGGCCTTTTCTGAGGTAAGTTTCCTTGGTGCTTAGGGAATTCATTTGCATAATTCCCCATTTCTCTACAATTGTAGCATTCAACATTGACAACCTCTTTCTTTCACTTATAATCACGAGTCTGGTGACCTTTCTCTCCACATTTGTAACAAACTCCCATTCATTTTAGGAAAGTACCATGGTGTTTCTTACCACAATTACCACATAATGGAAAATCCTTCTTTCCCTTTTCCCTTTATCTGTCTCTTGCTCCACCGTTATCTTATTATCTTGATGTACTTTGTTATCATAAGACTTAGAGAATATCTTTTCTGTCGTGATAGCACACGATACAATATCTTCATACGATGAGAAGGATTGTGATACTAAATATCGACAGAGAAATGGTTTTAACCCATCAAAGAAACAATCAATCTTAATTCTTCAGTTACATATATAATATGTTGCATGCCTTGCTAACATTGTAAAGTTAGACTCATACTTTGCAACACTCTCGTCCTCCTTTTGCCTCAGACTCAGAAATTATCTTTCCATATTCTCTCAATGGTCATAAGGAAAGTATTTTTCTAATAAAATCTCTTTAAACTCTCCCCATTCCATACTTGATACTTCTTCATCTTCCTTTGTATTTTGAATCAATGACCACCATTGATCAGCATCTCTAGTGAGGCGGTAAACTGCCATGACAACTTTTTCCCTTTCACTACTCCCTAAAGCTTGAAATATTTTCTCTAGGGAATTTATCCATTGGTTAGGTACTAATGGATTTGTACCCCCATTAAATGTTGGTGGTTGTTTCCTCATGAAGAGGTCTGACATTGATCCTCCATGTTGCGGATCAGGGTGCTCCATACGAGTAATGTTATTATTCATAACCTGAGTGAGTTGTCCTAGTATGGTGATAACCTGAACAGCACCAGTTGTATCACCAGCTCCGCTATAATTATCTTGAGTAGGAGGTAAATCCCTACATGGAGTGCGTGCATTGATACAGTTTCCATTCCTTCCACTAGGATCCATTTCTAAACAATTTCATAAACTAGATTAGTTTATGAATCAAAATAAATAATAACAAACTTTAAAAAAACTTAACATAAATTGAATATTTTATGGATATAATCCATAATCATAAAAATGGTTTTTTTGAGGAAGTATATACTCATAAACCATTCATAGTGGTTTTTAAAGAAATAATGAATCATCCTAAGCATATCCCCCAAGAGTGTCATAACCAAGAGTGCAGCAAAGCCCATTGTCGTGCACCAGGATACCCTGAGTCAATCCCAAAACTCCTTCTCGAAGTTTTCAATCCTAGGTACATCTGTGCCAGAGCCGCCTCTACTTGCTCATATCCAGACAGGGGTGTATTGCTCAGAAAATACACAAAATATCTACTTTACCAAAATTCTATGATGTTCTTCTATACTAATCATCAAAGACAATCTTAGGGCTATGTTCCCTAATCAGAGTTTACCTAAATCTAGTTTCCAAGTTTAGTACTAAACTGCCTCTGATACCAACTATAACACCCCGACCCCAATTACCCAGAGTCAGTGCATTATTACATATCATTGGCATGATCACAAAAGATCAAGTCTCAAAAGACCGAGTAGTTTAGTAGACTTGGAATCACTAGATACATTCCTAAGACTTACATTACATCATAAAGTGAAAAACTAAAACAACATAGTCTCCATAGTCCGCACTAATATCCCCTCAGACTATCCCTGTAGGTTAGTCATAAAATACTTCTTCACATCCTGGGAAAAATAAAACATAGAAAGGGGTGAGCTCAGATGCTCAGTAAGGATAACAAAATAGCGGAAACTTTTATAAATATGAATCAACATTTAAGGCAATGCATAACTAAATCAAAAGTCTTTTAAACTTGAACTTCAGAATAGTATAGAAAAAATAAAATGAAATAATTCCATTTACTTATTCTCATGGATATTCTACTATTCGAATAATCACATGCAATATCAATAACCACATTCATAATAATGGAATGCATAATGCTAGACTATCATAACCACATAGTCAAGGCCTTCTGCCAATACTACAAATAAGATTTTGTTAAGGCCTTGTTCCAAGACACTAGTTTGTCTCATGATACCTACCGATGCATCAAGGAGTTATAGCAGGCTCCACCCGTCACTTACTAAGTCCAATGCATTCAATATATGAAAAGGTTTAAACATATCATTAACAATCATATTAAAACTAGCATATGAAATTTAAATTCATTATCCACAAGCCATGAATGGTATAAAAAAAATACATCCATAGTAAAAACATTCCATACAATATGGAAGTTTTCTATCATAATAAATCATCTTCAAATAAACTTAAAATCCATCAAAGGATGTTGGCATAGATGAAATCAAAAGCCTTTTTAGAGAAATATCTCCTTCTATTTTGAAATCATTTATGAGTAACATAATTATAATTAAGAAATTAATTTTGAAAATATTCTAAAAAGCTTGAATGGGAAGCTTTGATGATGATATAATAACAGAAAATAGCCGCACCCTCCGTATAAGTTAAAAAACATTCGTACCTTAAATTTGTCGAAAAGGTCAAAAAGTACCTTGTTTGGAAAATGATGGAAAGATTCCTTTGAAAAACGTATAAGGTCAAATAAGGGTATAAATGACATTAACCCATTATCTAAAAAATAGTAAAAAAATTTTGAAAGAAATTTTTAAGAAACATGGATGTGGATGATAAAGAGGTCCCAGTAGATAATTACATATAAACAACCTTGAATAATGAAGAGGTTGTAGAATTAACCCTTACCTCGTGTCCGACTTGACTCGAACGTTCTTTAATATCCTAAATAATAAACTAGAGTTAATATCTAATTTCTTAAGAACCTTTTTCAAGTTCATTATTCCTTTTATATCACTAATTACAATTTTATGAACATTATGTAGGCATTTAAGTTAATAATGGTCGTTTTGTCGATCTTTGGTACTTGAGTCAACAATACACTTCTTATAATTACAAGATGTTCATGTGGTAAAATATAAATTATCTCAAGAATTATATTAATGATCTATATATCATATATATCATATATATTCAGTGTATACATGCATTTATAATATTACATAACATTTAGAGGTAAGAAATGAAATGCACCGTTCATGGAAACGGTAAGCCATACGTACGCATGAACGCTAATTTCATTTCTATTTCATATTTAATGGAATAAAATCATAATTATATAAAGGTATATTTTAATTCCAATATAATATGATATATAATATCATTTAACTCTCTCTTTTATACATCCCACATGTGGCATTAACGATTCAAATCACTTTGAGGGGGCGGTAGTCCACACTTCCTAAAATGAAATTATTGTGTTTACCCATAATGGAAACCATAAAGGTATGCCATAAATGAAAAATAAAGAAGCATAAGGAAAACATAAACATAATATATATCATATATAAATATAGTTACATCTTAATGGCCACCATTAAAGGTGTTAAAAGAAGATTGAACAATCATCGTTTCGTGAGGCAGTAATTCGCCACCCACAGAAACAGTATGTTCTTTAACCATTAGACGATGGTGTGTGTAATTGTAAATAAAATAATTCTCATAACAACATCATAGTATATTTAATATTCTGGTGTTGTTAAAAAATAAAGTAATAAAAATGGTTTAATGGGTTGGAGAAGCAAAATAAAACAAAAGAACATAAGAGAAGACATTACCTTAAAATCGGGTAACTCTTTTTGATTTGAGCCAAAGGATTCCTTGGGAAGACTTATTCCCAAAGTGAGGCTTCTAGGAGTAAGAGAGGGAAGTTGAGAGAGTAGTTTGGTATAGTTTTGACGATCCAAGGTATGGAGAAGTGTGAGTAAGGGGTTAGAGGTGGGGGCCTTTTATAATAGGGAGGATGGGAACTCTTGGAATGTTATAAAATGTTACTTTATTATAAAATGATTTTCAGATTTTAAAGGTCCTACAATGATATATTTCAAGTATAAGGTGATAAGGGTTATAAATCCACCCATACAATAGGTTTTAAACAAGTTTAAGTCTTAGATTTTACCTTATATTTTCATTTTATTTAAATCGTTTATTAATGAGGTAATCACTGCATCATCATGGTGTCATACATAAATAAATTTATTTAATGTCTAAAAATTATAAAAAAATACCATTATGTATGAAATATTTTTAGATTTATAATTAATATTTATATTCAAAAATATAACATGTATAACCCCTTGTAAAAATTGATTTAGTAAAACAATACATGTTTGTGACATTTTTATTTTTACTTTAAATAAAAGGTATTAATGTCATTATCTTACCCAAATGGCTCCATGGGGTCCCAAAAATCGACCCATGGTTTTTAATGGTCGTCCATGACTCATCCAATGAGTTTAGAATAAGTGTAAAGGTATTTTCATATTATTATAACATTATATTTACCTTAAATTACACTAATTACCTTTAATCACGATTAATAAAACTGAAAAGCTACTATTCACCAAAAATTATTTTCATCCCATTGAACCACATTTTACTTAATAATGAAATCCATGTATGTAGGATTTTTGAAATTCAATTCATAGAAGCGGTAAAGATTCATTTAAACAAAAAATCAGTTTTTTTAACTACCACTTAGTGGTTTCTCTATTCATAAAAAATTGATGGTTTTCAGAACAATACCAAAAATTCACCCTAATCTATAATTGATATTCCGAATTCAAAAATGATGTCTATTTAAAAAAATTCAAAACATATAAGATAAATTAATTAATATTAAAATTAATTCTTGTTGTCAAAACAAATAGCGTGTTTTTAAGAAACAATATCAATCAAAAGATTGACAATTGTTTGTGTCCAATTTCAAAGTGAAATTAATTCTAATTACCACCATTGGATAAAATGGTAAAAGTATATTCTAATTATACTTTTAAACCATTAAATAGTATAATTTATCACTATAAATTATTTTGATTAAGAAAAATGTTTTTAAGCATTTTTCACTATTCATCGAAAATTGGATGTTCTCAGAAAAATACCAAAAATTCAACTTAGGATAATTTCAATATTCTGAATCTAAAAATGAAGTCCATTTTGAAATATAATATTTATATAATTCAAAAAGTGTGTATTAGTATTCATAATGACTACTTTGATTGGTCGCGGTGTGTTAGAATCTCAAACTTGCGTACAATGCAAGCTACTGCATTATTGAAAGATAAGCGTATCATGGAAGCTTGGGGTGTTACAATGTAATTATGATCAAAGTGTATCATAGTGGTATATAATAATATAATGTATCAGAATAACATAATAAATGAACTGTGTAAATATAAAACCACCCAAATAAAATAAATAGACCGGAGATGAATCCATATCATATATAAAAATTATAATCACATCATGATGTTATAACAAAGGAGTACACAATATATAGGGTACATTCGTATTTTTTATTCTATACAAAATACAAAATGTACAAAACTTTCTCCAATAGCATCATAAGTATAGGCTTAGTCATCTGAACCCATATTATATCACTGGATAGTAAGTTAGGCATCCAAATATGGATGCTTCCCTTTATCCCAACCTGCATCCATAAGGTCTATTCAGGTACCAACCGGTGGCCCAAATAGTGTGTGAGATATTGTAATTATTCCATCACTAATGTAATTTAGAACTATCTAGTTTGTCCATATAAAATGAGAATTGTTCAATTAATAAAAAAATTAAGAAATAAACTAAATAAAACAAATTTAACAGGGATCTTCATGGAATGCCCAACCAACATTATCTACTTCGGCCTAAGCCAGAATTCTTTGAATGTATTTCACCAAGTCTGTATATTTTTTGATATATAATGGTTCTTATATATATACCTCTTATATATATTGGTTTATATGTTCAAATATATATAGACATGTAGTAATAGTCAAGACATGATGGATAATCCCAATGTCTCCGCACATACTTATAAGGGGGGATATGAAGTTGGTCCATGATAAAAGTTAAGTATAAAGCATGGGCCAAAACAAAGAAACTTCATTGTCATGAAAAACACAACTTTAGTTTTAAATACATGGAATCCTAGGACCATTCAACGCATTTTGAAAAAATGAACTCTAATGTCGATCCAAGTTCACTATAAATACCATCACTATAGGAGTTCATCTAATGAATTATGTATAAGTAAACCAAGTACCAATCTCAATATAGTATATAGTTAAATCCCTCTGAGATCGTACATGGTACACCACATATGAATCTAAGTATTTCCCATGGCATGATATAACAACATTTCCAACCATGTACATCCTTGGTAATCCATTTGGTAACTAGGTATGGATCAGGCGTAAAGTAAATTTATTCTCTCGATGATCTCATTCAATGTATACTATAAAATAAACTATATATAATTCCTAGAATATTGTAATTCATTTAAAATTTCTTATTTCAAAGCTCAACAAGACCATCCCAGACATCCTTAGTAGATACCATTGTATCACCCTTAGCATGGTGTAAAGGAATGTTCATAGGTAGAATTTAACTCAAACTGTTCACATAATAAATTTTATTCGTTATGTAAAATTTATTTAATATAGTTAATTAAAGATAAAATATGAATATAAAGGTTCTATACACATGGTATACCATTTTCTTTTAGTTGAATTAAAATACATTACATTCACGAGGGGCATTTAAACATACCTAAATTGGTGGTTCAATTTAATTATAGGGCATGATTCTTTTAGGACATTATGAATGAAACACCTTTACGAGTGTATCATGTCAAGGTAATAATCCATTGACAATGATTTGTGGGTTTATAAAACTATACTAATCAAAGAAATGCCATTTTATTTAGTTAAATAGAAATTTAGGATTCTCCCCTCGAACGTTCTAGTGTGAAACATAATGATGCAGCATATAAAAATCAAGTATTTATGGAAAATAACTAGATCACCTAACTTAGGTTGGTAAATGAACCCTCATATGTTATCAGCTTCAGATTCAAACTATAATAGCAGAAATTAGAAAAATAGAAAAATTCATTGAAAATTGGGAATATTATCTCATTTTAAATAATTCAATAAAGGGATAGATAATCTAAGAAATTAATAAAGGATATTGAAATTCTTATCATAATCTATCCAAGACAACTGAATTTGATAGAATTAGCAACCAGGCATAGATCCTAGCACAAATCATATTTTGGAGGAAGAGGAAGAGCTCCCATGGCTAGGATGTATTCTATGATTTAAGGATAATGAATAATATTAGTTAAAATGTAAAATGGTATAAGAGAAAAATTTAATTTTCACACATATTAAAGAGGAATAGGGTTTATCTGCATGGTTTTTTAAACCATGAACCTAAACTATGTGGAACCATGTGTAAATTGGTATTGCTCATGTGGTCCTAAGTAAATAATTTGGTAAAACTGTGAAGACCCTTCCAGCTCACTAGAGTTCCTTGAATGGAAGTATAGATTGAGTGGAATGGTTAAAACTAGTCATGTGTCCATCTATAGTATATTGTAGCACCAACATGGTTGAGTTCATGGTTAGGACTAACTGTGCATTGAATATGTGACTCGGTCTTCTCTTTTATGTTCTGGATCATTAGGCTCCAAAAAAGCCAAATATAATCCCAAACTACTCATTTTCTTCTTAAGCACCACACTAGAATAAAATGACTGGTTTTGAAGAGTATTTTTGGTATCTTTTTATATTCAGAAATGAAGGATGTTACAACCTCCCCTCCTTAAAAATAATGTTCTATCAGTTTCCCTTCCAATTGTTGTGAAACATCTTCTCAGAAAGGTTTCATCCATTGAGATCATATATAGGCCTCTCAGTCCAAAGTTTCATCTCATACACTGTCGTGCTTCCATAGCACCCATACTAGAAGAACTTTCATTACTCAAAGATCCTTTGAGCACTTATCAATGATACATATGGGATTTTCCTAAAAGGACGTAACTTCCACAATATTTATGTCCTATGGGTAAAAATAATTATATTTTTCAAAATAATAATAGTGGAGATATGATATATATATGTTTTTTTGATTGTCCTAGTACCTCTGAGGTAAAGACAGCTGATAGGATACCGGATTTACTCTCTCTAAGATCTCAGAAGGGCCGACATAATGAGACCATAACTTACCCTATCTCTGAATGTGTCTATAAAATAATATAGGAGAAACATAAAGAATGATTGGATTTCCAAAATCAAACTCCAAAGGTTGGAAGTGATGATCAATATAATACTTTTCCCATACTAAGTGATATACATATGCTTTTAAATAACCTACACATGTTCTAATGTCTTTTAAATGAGATGAGGTCTCATTAGCGCTGCCTCACCTGCCTCCAACCATCACATGGGTGAAGAGTACAACTTACTTCATAAGTCCACATTGGGAGAAATATGAATAGTTTCTTAAAAGATGTTATTTTATTCAAACTTGACAAGTGGTATGTGTTTTCCCATTAGCATAAAAAATCATGGGCACATGATCTAAGAATTTCCTTCAAAACCCATATCATATAATTAGACTGACCACCAGTCTGAGGGTGGTATATTTTACTCAAAAGAACCTATAAACCTAGTTCCTTATACAACCCATTCAAGAACCATGATTTAATACAAGTCTTTAAATATGATACAATACAATAGAGAACAAAATTAATGTACAAAATCATCTGAATGTAATGCCTTCTATGCTCATTACTAAAAAGGTCTCCATGATAGTAAAAATGTGCACAACCATGTGAAACATATTTTTGATCACACAAACTGAATTACATCCTCAAGGTGACCTTGGAAACCCCATTATGAAATACATGGTGACATTATCCCATTTATACTATGTAATTAACATAGGATATAGAATTATAGTAGGCCACTGGTGCTCTATATTCACCTATTGAAAGGTGGGTTACCGTGTGATAAAAACAAAAATATACATCTTCACATCTAAACACCAATATTGGTGACATACATCTTGATACATCTTGGTAAAACCTAGATGTACTTCCTAAATAGTGGTAAGAGTCTCCTACATCAATTCTTCTCATATGTTAATAGGCACCCAGACATGCCCATGAATGTGAAAAATATCATCCTCATATATAACCAAACTAGGTGACAAATCATCCCTAAAGATACTCTCCCTCAAGACCAATCCCTTATAATAATAATGAAATCTCATATTTACTCATTCTAAAAGAGATAAAATTCCACATAACAATGTGAGTATAGGTTTTCCCCGCCTATCATGCACCTCCATGTGTATCTTCGGAAAGAGGGAAATCAAATACCACTCTCTAATATAATTCTAAACAGCATGTTTCTAAGACTTACATCTCAGGGAATCAACTATTTAATTTTCCTTTCTATGAGTATAGCCAAGATCAATGTCGAATGAATGATGGTACTATACTGATCATTAATTCCTGTGAATAAAAAATGTTGTGTGGAAATGTATTTGAAATTTTTTTAGGATGTGTAAATAATGAATCAATCCCCCAATAAATAGTGATACTAAAAATGTATGGCATGAACCATTTCTTATAGTTCAAATTCATGTGGAGGTAAATTCAAGTTTTGAGGTCCCAACTTTTGGGCCCCATATGCCACAAATCAATCTCACTACATCTGATAGCCTCTAGCCAAAGTCATGATGCATCAAAATAAAATTTATAACTAATTCCTATATCTAGAAAAATCATGATCGGTGTGGAATTAAATCTACCATTAATCGTTTAAAAGGACCTCTTTAATTTTTCTGACAATAAAAAATTTAACAACATTTTTATTCAAGCCTGTGGGGGGTTCCATAAGGTGTGAGAATTCCTATATAAACTCATAAAATAGCAATACATCCACAAGAAACATCATATGTCAAAATCATTCATTGAATACTCCTATGAAACCATAACTCCTGCTTTATCTAGGTCAACAGGCACTTTGACCTTTAAGATGATGTTACCTGAGATGGAAACCTTATCAAACCAAAATATTCTATTGGCGAGCTTATCATACATTGTGTTTTATATCAATGCATTCAACATGGTATCAAGATTATTGGCTTGGTCTTGTTGAGTATGAGAATAAAAAAAGATATCATCAATGAATATTACGATAAATGAATCTAGATACCAATTGAATACTCAATTAAATAAACCCATGAAAACTATTGGGGCATCCATAAGACAAAAATTCATAAACAGACACTCATACATGCCATATATATTTTAGAATGTTATACTTTGTATGTCTGTTGGACTAACATACACCTGATGGTAGACTGACCTAAAATTCATATTGGGTAAAACCATAATTCCATGGAGATGGAAAAAGGATCATTTATCCTAGGTGTTGGATGTTAGTTCTTAACCCTAAATTGGATCAACTGGTGATTATCCACACAAACCATGAGGGTCCCATATTACTTACTAGAAAATAGCACAAGTGAACCCCATGGTGAAGTAATGGGTTATATGAGACCCTTAAATGAAAAATCCTATAACTTCTTTTTATGTTTGTGAAGCATAGTAATTTATATCATGTAAGGAGTAATGGACACTGGTTCCACTCTTGAAAATAGATTAATAGTGAATTCACTTCTCTCATAGGATATGACCAAGAAAATTAATTAGGGAAGAATTACTTAAAGTGATCCACTATCGAAGGGAAATATATAATCCTTATTCACTAATAGTTCATAAACAAATAGAAATTTGTGTTGTCACTCAACCCATTTAGCTATGATTGGGTCAATACAGGCCTTCCTATATATACCATTCACCCTTATAAATTTGACTATAACCTTCAGGTGATGTGAAAGATACCATCCGATGATTGAAATCAACGTGGTCATGATAAAGTACTTACTCATCCATTCCATGTATGATGTAAAAGCCCTCCATCTTGAGTAAACATATATACCATACAAAAAATACAAACAAAAATCTCCAGGGTCATCCCTTACAATGGAATAATCTCTTGGTTTGTATTCTCAATGGTGTTTCTACAGTCATCATGCCATAGAAGTACTATATTTTTAAGCCCAAAAATTTCATAATTTCCATATATTTGAAGGAATGTGAGTAACATAATCATGTAAGTAAGAAACTATAGTAAAGACTACAAGGATAATTCCTAAAACTGTAGAATTTCTAGGACTCTAATCCTTGGGAATTGGCTATAATACATAGATATAGCCAAATACACAGCCCTAAGATGCAACCTGACTATCTTAGGTAGGTCTAGTTTATTAGTGTTGTATATCTGATGTTATTTTACCATATCTATTCACACATTCTTATCCTGATCAACTAGTAGTATTCCATCTCCCTTATTGATATGGTGATACTGATCTTCTACCCTAATATGGATCTGGTTCAAATACCTTCTCACTAAACACTGGAGGGAAAGTTTAAAAAATTGATGAAGGTTTCCCATCATTCCATAAGATCAACACTCAATTTGGTTATATCATACATTGGGGCTTCTTATTCCCATTCCTACTATTTGGGTACCACACCACATAACTATCCCTGTGTTTCATATGGATGTCACTACTACCACAAGCAGGTTCAAAGAAACATTTCCAACTGCTAGATGAACCACCTCCCATGCTAAAGACTGAATTGACCTTGCAGAAATTACAATTTTCTCTCAGGTTACATTGTTTTATGAGGTCTTGATTCATTATATTATAAATGTGTTCAACCAAAAGACATTTACCTATAATCATATGGCATACATAATCTCATACTCAAAATTTCTTATTGTTTTTAACTATTCATCGAAATGTTTCTGTTTGAAACCTAAAATCTCAATAAAACATTTAAATTTATCAATCAATGACATAGAACCATACTACAGGTGAGTGAATAACCAAACATGGTCCATTATTAGTGATTGATGGAAGAAGTAAGCATAGAAGGCTACATAGAATTCTACCAAAAAAATTCCTTATTGTCAATCCACCTAGGGGATAATGTCTCACCATCGTTTTGGGGAATCATAAATCATATAGGTTTTGAAATGAACCTACACTCTGAGGTAATATCCAAATTCCTATAGATAGATAACATTTCCTCTATCTATGACTCAGTAGCTTGAGGACTGCCATCCCCAAAAAGTGGGAGGATGTTACCGAGGAAATTCTCATGTCAACTCTATCATGGTATAGGCAGATCATGGACTTCCCTATACATAAATCATAGAGAGTAGAAATACCTATCTTAACATAGCATTGGTTCCTTTATAAGGAATAGATCTAGGTTCCTTAATTGGATCCATAGTAGGAAGTACTTTTTGATCAAGTACCACCGCCACTAGAGCATAGTCGTCTCCACCCTCTCGGTGCATGACTCAAGGGTGTTACAGTATAATAACTCTACCATTGTCAAATTCATGCCTCAAATAAGAGTTAATTTTGTTAGGATAAAAAATATCTTAATTGGATATGTACTTGGATTCCTATATAAGATTCACACCCCTCTTCCAACTTCTAAAACAATGTCTAGGTGATAACATTTATCACATTGGTCACAAGAGACACTTCCACCTTCCCACAACTAAGGTTGGGTCATGGTCAGGGTCACACAATATGTAGTTGTGGCCCCGATATATGGATCATCAATCGCAAGGTATAGAGGAAAATCCCTTTAAATAATAATTGGAATCCCCATTTAAAGGTAAACATTTTTTATTTAAGAATTTAAATTTAGTTAAGTTAAAAATAATTTATATGTTTATAGTTATCATGGTCCCATTAAATTCATCACCAATCCCATGTTCTAAAAGCATAATCATTAAATGTTGAAATTGGATAGTTTGGTTACTCTAACCTGACACTTACATCGTGTATCAGGATATAATAGGTAATAAATAATGGGCTAATTAATTTAATTCCCATTTTCAATTAATAGAAATAAATGGTTCATAAATTGAAATTGGAATTAATGTAATAAAAATCATATAATGTTTCATCCTAGAGAACCAATGGTCTATAGATCCGATGTAGAATAATTGGTTAATTATGGTTCCACCATTATGTAAAGTGGAAAAAACTATATAGTATTATGTAGAAACTTTAATTAAACCTATTATTCTATCCCTAGAGAAAACATTAGTACATTTTAAAATACAAAATGCAAGGCACCAATAATACAAAACATGAAATAAATGACCTAATATTAATATGGAATTCATATTCATGAAATGTGATTCCTTAAGTTTTGATAATGATTCAATATATGATCCATCATTTCCTCATTGAGACAAGGGAAAAGGAGAAAAATCACAACAATATTAAATGTCACTACTCATGTGTGTCACCTAACAGTGAAATCAGTGTGATTGTTACAAGAAGGATCCAAAATAGCAATATACGAACCTAGGTAATTTGTGTCTTACTTATACATGGGTTAGATAATCCTAGGAATTGGCTTAATAAAAAATTCTGAAACATTACTGGCCTCCTATATAATACCCAAACAATAAGACAAATGGAGAAATGAATCTCTGATACCACTTCATAGCATCCTAGACTAAGTCCACTTATAAGTAATTGAACCAGGTTTCCCACATTCCCTCAAGTGCACATCCACATACATGAGAGGATTTCTACTATCAGAATATGTATATGGTGGTACATTGTGGGGGCTATACCCACATGATCAGAGTGTATCATAATGATATACAATAATAGTAAGCCTCAAAAAAAATAATAAATTAACTGTAGAGATATATATCATCCATATATAATAATTGTGATGAATCTGAGTAAATATCATATAAAAAACGATAATCATTATTATACACTATACAAAAGGGTCAGTACACTAGAAAGAGGTTGCAAGAAAATGAATCATATTATACAAATGATAAAAAGACCATGTGGTGTATTCAGTAGAATCACGATCATATTCTAGGTCCTATGTCCTCATACTCCATCCTATAACAGAAAGTCATGCATCCAAAGTTAGATACTTCACTTTTTCCCTATATGTATCCAAAAGTTTTGTTCGGGTACCAACCAGTGGCCTAAAATGGGTGTGAGATATACTCAGTAGGCCACCACCAATGGAATATATGAATATCCAGTATTTTCATATAAAATGAGAAGTGTTTTGGTATGAATGAATTTAATATAGTAAATAAACAAATCACATCAGATAGGGTTCCTCATGGGATATCTGACCAACACTACCAACGTCGTCCTCAGCTAGATTTCTCTAAACATATTTTACAATACATGTATATTTATATTTATATAATGTTATTTTTATATATGAATAATATAAATATAGGCATATATGTTCATATATATAGAAATGTAGTTATAGTTTGGACCCATGGAATAAGCCCAAGGTATCTATATGTACTTATAATGGATTTCATAACTCTCATGGAATATGATAATGGAAATAAAACTAACTTGTAATAAAATTAAATTAAAATCATGGACTAAAGATAATAATGGTCTTTCTATTATCATATGGAAAATTATTTTTAATTAATTTTAATCATAGGACCATCCAAGGAATTCTATAAAAAGGAACATTAGTATTGCTCTAGGTGCACTATTAAACCTGTCATCATAGGATTCCATCCAAGGAATTACATATAAAGAACTCAAGTGTCACTATCAGTATAATATATAGGTATATCCCTCTAATACCATTTATGGTATAACATACAAGGGTCTAGGTATTTCTTGTGTCATGGTATATAAAAAATGACCACTGATCCAATCCAAGGTAATCCACTAGGGTACCAGGTACCACTCATGGCTAATGTAAAGGAATCTTCCTTGTGAGGCATTCAAATGTATTCTATTAAATAAACCATGTATCACTCTTAAATTTTTGTAATTCAATTTGAATTTCTAATTGATATGCTAGATAATACCATACAAGGTGTACTTAATAAGGACCCTTTTCCACCCTTGGATTGGTGTAAAGTAATGTTCATAACTATCATTTAACTCATACCATTCACACAATACACATTAGTCGTGATGGGAAATTCATTCAGTATGGTAAATTCAAGACATCATAAAAAGATAATGGGGTAATACACATGGAATAAAATTATCCTTTGGTTTAATTGAAATACATTATATCCATAAAGGGAAATTAAAAACACCTCAATTGGTTGTTCAATTTGTTTTCCATATCATGAGGAACTTAGGACTTTATGAAAGTAATTCCCTTACGGGTGGATCATGACAATGTGCCCATCCTAAGATTCTCATTTTTATAATTATAGGACTATATAAAGCATAGAAACATCATTTTATTTAGTAAATTAGATATTTTAGAGACTTCATTAGAAGGATTTGTCATGCATTAAAATAGTGCACTATATAAATTATCATGATTTTTGGAAAAAAATAACTAGACCACCTAAGTTATGTTGGTATACAAACAAATATCTACTATCGACTTCAGATTCATTATAGAATGTGAGAAATCATAAAAAAGAAAAAATACCTAAAAATATGGAATATTAGATCACTGAAAATAATTTAAAATATGGACAAATAAATTGAGAAATGATGGAACATGATTGAAGCACTTACCATTTTCTATCAAATTAAACCAATGACCGAAGAATTGGAGACTGGACAAAGATCTTATATCAAAGCCTAGTATAGAGGAATAGGAAGAGCAACGATGGTTGGGAGGGATGTTATAAGTGAATTGGGGGGGGGGTAAGGGTTAAATTATAAAATTTACAACCTTAATAAAAAACATTTCACACATTTTTAATACATGCATGGTTTGGTCGCATGGTTTTCTAAACCATGTTGTGCCACTACTTTAGTGACATTAAGCATGCGGCCATAGGCGTATGGTTTGGAAAAATTGTGTGGCCCTTTCTATCCCACTAGAGTACCCCACATAGAAGCGTGTCTTGAATTTAATGGTTAAAATTAAATATAAACTGCCATAGAATTTACAATCGTGAATATACAGTTGATTCACATAGTAATCCCTAACTAAGAGATAACTCTGAATCTCAGTATGACCTCCATGATCTAGATATTTGGGCATCAAATGAGCCCTAAAAACTCATGAACCACTTCATAGACTCCTAATAACATAAATATAATAAACAAGTGGTTTTTAATAGTAATTTAAGTTTATGCATCTCTTCATAAAATTTAAAACATTACAATAACATTTATTTTAATTGAGGAATACCATTACATTATCCATAAAGAGAACGTGGGAGACCATTATGTTATTGAAAATCAAGGAAATTGGATGTTTTTGGGTCAAATAATTAAATAATTATGGACCATCCTCTACTTTAATGATAGATCATTCATACTAGAATTCTGATCTGCAACATGGATTGAGTATAAAATATGTTATAAAAAATGGTGGAGAAAATAATTTGGTGGAGTGAATCGATCATGATGTAAACTACACATATCTGAATCATTGTATATCAAATACAACATATATATCATATATACATGTAAAAAAAACCGTGGAATATCATACTGTGATATTTTTGTGCCATTATAGGAGTTTAGGATAACTTATGATGTCCCCTTAAACATTAAAATATCAAAACATTTATATTTATACATTGATCAATGCATATTTTATATTCCCATTAGTTTTTCTCTCTATTACATGACTGAAAGGATTATAGGATAGGGAATTCATGCACTAATTTCACCTCTATCATTAGGAGTGAAAATTTCCTTTTATACTCAATTTTATACATTCATAAATTCTATTTTGTTCTTAAGTGAGTAAACTTAGAAAACATACTAGATTCAATCAATAAAAACTTTTTAACTTTATTTAAATAACTTAAATATTTATTCACACACTTTTTACACATTAAGATTTTATATGATTAAACATAATACATTAACTTCAAATATTCAATGCATATTATTTTAATGATTCTTGAATAGTTAATATTCATTAATTTTTTTCTTGAATTCACTTTTTTACATAAACAACTGGTGAATACTTGCTGAGATTAATTTAATTATAATTATTCTAAATTTCAAATTTATATAAATTTATTTATCTATTTAATTACTTATAATCATTCACACTTATATGTTTACCATCCCAAGAACATGGGTACCCATTTGTCTAAAACAATTATTCATCAGAATTATTGTAACTTATGATAATATTTTATGTGTAAACCATTATTCCCTTGTATCAATAGTAGGGATTCATACATAAATACAAAGTGTTATATCTAAACAAATTCAAGTAAATTTAAGAGATAAAGATAATTAATATATATGAAAACCTCATATGAATACTATTTGTGTAATATAATCTATTTTCCTCAGAACATCTTATAACGAAAGACACACACTTTCTGTCATCATGCATTAATTTTTTAATTTTTAGAGACTATATTAGATGGAATTTCTATTTTCATTAATGTACATTGAATTAATCAAGGAACCTCCATCATAGTCTTGTCACTAAATACATATACTTCTCGTAATTATAAGTGATAAATCATGTATTCATTATTTAATTAATTTCATACCACCAATTATACACCCATGAAATATTTCCTCTCTGCAAACCAAATATATCATGAATTTTATCATGCATCACTATATGTGATCAAATTATATACCTTAATAATAATCTAAATAAAATAGACCTACAGACATGCTTATAGAAAATAATATCCAATGACACACAAAACATGAGGCGTTCCAATTGGTTAGCATGTCCTCATGATTTCTTATACACGATATTACTATGTGTAAAATTCATGAGAATAAATATCAATGATTATGAGCCCTCGACACTTAATAGTAAGACATCATTTATGTCCCAATATTAATATGTGTCTATATTATATTACATATGTTTAATATTATTTTATTATTATCTCTAGGTTATCACTATAGTTGGAAACATCTATATATACTTGAGACAATAAATTATACATGGAAATTAATATATAAATATTATAGGAATAAGTAATAAAAAAATTATTATTTGAATAAATTAGGTACAACTCAATGTATAAATTATATGGTAACTGTAAATTACTACTCAAGTTGTTTCTTGGGCACCCACTCTCACAACACTCCAATATACATTAAATACAACTTACTAACTTCACAACTTGTTGGTTCTCATGTGAATAATCCTTCTACTGGTGAGTTGTGTATTTTTTCACTAGTATTACCATCATTACTTACCTAAAAAATACTCTAGGTTTAAATCCACATCCTTGAGTAAAATACATTAAGAGATGATGTATCCCATGTATATACCCTTTTTACACTATAAAAACATTTAATTATTATCCAATCACATCCTTGTAATATTATCACAATTTAATTAGAGTACATACATTACTTTCTTATTACAATTCCATGAACTAGAAAAAATCATTGTGCATTTATAATGCTTCTTTTTATGCATCATAAGGTGAAACTATCTTTTTATATATAGATAAGTCTATCACTAGATTTACTTATCTTCATTGCACATTTAATTTACCTGACTATAATACTAGATGAATTGATATAATGAAAAACTAGCTTTCATATCCCTTTGAAAACTAGCATTATTTATTGTCCAAGTACTATGATGTTTTTCCAATGAATTTATATAATAGTGTTAGATAGTTTTGGAAACATTCTTGTGAAATTATGTTGGGTTTATTTGATAAATTTTGGTATTTAATAAATATAAATTTTTAATAGATATCATGGAATATAAGATGTATCACATTGTTATTGAGTACATAGTTTTTATTATCATCTTAATATCCTCATATGTCTTAACCACTTAATTTTGGTGATATTTATATCATGATACATAGGAAAAATATTCCCCTTGAATTGTTCCAAATTATATTTTTTAATACCCTTTTTGTTTATTTACATTCACATGGTCTACAAAAAATCATTGTTAGTAGATCTTGTTACATAAAACTTGGGTCGCTACTTTATTTAATTCTTGGAAAAAAATTCTCAACTTATACTTTAATAACTTTAAGACTAATATCTATTTTTCATATGTTATTACCAAATATTACATGTAAAATCATGGTTCCCCCACCAACATCTTTTATACAAATGGAAAAATAATCATCCAATGATTTGATAACTTGATCCATAACTAGATTCCCATAGCATACTATGGTTGTTATTATAAGATTCTGAATTCAAATATATTTCAGTATCTCTATTGGAAAAATTGCTTCTAGATATTCAACACCATAACTCATCTTAAAACTCTAACAACTAATATTTCATTCTAAGCAACAATGTTAATATATATGTCTAGCTACATCTTAAATACCCATTTGGACCAAGTGGGTTTCACAACAGCTATAAATTCTAAAAAAATCAGATATGATTTTGGTATTTGGATTTATTATTTATAATTCAATTCTAACTACATTTTTATGTTATTTCTTATTTATTACATATTTGTAGAATATTGATTAATTAATTATAATGAACAATATATCACCTACTTGGTGATTATAAAACCATATTTCTATTATTTTATACATTCCTATATATAATATATCTCAAGAACATTCATTTATTGTTTCTTTATAGAACATGTCCCCATTTCAACTAATTTTGAATCTTAAGCTCCAACTTTATTCAAGACTATATTCATACCACTATCTCAAATTGTGATATTCACCCTTTTCCTAGAAATATAGTCTCTCAAATGAAATAAATATTTATATCATAGGGATTTGTATAATATCCATTGTAAATTTCTTACTGTTAACATTAAAACTATTTTATTTTATTGAAGAAGGATTATTGCTAAATTTATCATTAACAAACACTTTTTATTAAAACACATATATATTTAAGATAATTAATTTCCTCAATATTATAACTTATATGATATTTAATTTCCATTATAGTTTTTATATGTTTAAGTGTTTATTATGCTATTTCAAAATCATGTCTCTAAACAAATTTGGGAAGTCTTATAAGTCTCAATATCAATTATCCTTTAATTAAACTCATGAATATGATTTGTATAAGGAAATAAGTGTTTTGGAATCCTTCAAATCTACACTTTAATGATCAATGAATTATTAGTTAATATAATATTTACTCATCTAACCGAATAAAATTTTATCTTTTAAGAAACATTATTCTGTAATTTTCAATAAATTATTTAATCCACTTATCCTGAAGTATATGAATTTACCACTAGATTCTACTTGAAATTGATATCATGTATCTTGTTATGATAATTGTTTTAAAAATTTTTATTTCCCTCCATTAACAAAAACAATTTTATTAAACATTATATCATTTATGTAATCATTTCAAATACCTTATAGTTTTTGTTCAAAAGAGTCTAAACACCAAAAATGGTATATTTTTGGTATTTTCTTGTGTAATCACTTGAACAAGTGTTATCTTTCTACACCGAGGTTTTATTTGAGTCTTATATTTTATATTCATTATTAATTTCCATTAATGGATATATGTTTTTCAATTATAAAAAATATTAATCAATTATTTTATATCATAAAAATATTTATTGCAAAATGAAATAAGGTCTTTTCATAACTGAACTTGACATTATCACAACATCTTAGTAAAAAATATATTTAATAATATATTTCAAAAACCATAATTGATCCTCTATGTGGTGTAATTTTTTTATATTATCAAGTTAATATAGGAGTCATGATCTATCATTGACTTAATGATCCACGTCACTCTTGTATAATTTTCATATTTCCTTAGTTCTAGTATTTAGAAAACAATTATCAAGTCACATAAAATATCTAATACCCAAGAAGTATAAATAGAAAAATTACATTTGATGATGAATATAAATAAAGTATAAGCTTTTAATTTATTCAAATATAGTTATTTACAATTCCTCTTCTAGTGAAATTTACATCAACATGTGATGAAAACAACCACTTCTTTGATTCTCTCATTCATTATTTTTTGTTTATTAGAGTGAAAATGAGATAGTTCCTTTTTTACACTTTCCATTATAATTTTTAACTTTTTTTCCTTAAGTTCACCATAATAACTCCGAAGTAATCATTATTTAGGTTTTTATCAACTTGGAAAACAATATCCAAAAAAATATTGGAACCACATATCTATACGACTCATTTTATATTTCTTAATGAAACTGGAGTATATCGTGAACCAATAGGGATAACCCAGATATGGTTACCAAATATAGACTATGAAATATCCTAAAGCACATTCTTAATCTTGAAGGGTTGGTAACAAGTTTCTATAAACCATATTAAACATCATTGGGAATAATTTCTCATGACAATACAATTTATAAAAGGAGATTTTCACCAAGATGTATAGAATGAGTTCTTCATAATTAAAGGAGACACACATATATAACCAATAGTTTATGAAGTAAGTGAAATTGAAAAAAGAATATAGGATTGAATATAATCCATAGACCATGAATAAAACAAATTAATCATAGCTACTATATATCAATATAATCATGGTTATGTTTTAATACAATGAACAATATAACTAAGAAGTGGAAAAAATTCATATAAATACTTGTAATAATATGGAAGAATATTAAAATTCAAAAATAAAATGATGACCATATCCACCAATCCCCATGTCTTAAAAAATATGATTCTTTTATTAGAATCACCATCATATCCATACCAGATATCTAAAAAATAAATAATTATATGGAACCTATACTTAACCTCTAATGTGATAGGTATGAGAAAATAATTTCAAGTAGGTATCCTACCGAAAAAACTACATTAACATTAATAGTAAATTCATTTCATTCTATTTTTAAAATATAACATGGAGAATAATTTTTTTAATTTTAATAAAATCATGTCACATGACATTATCATTTAAATTCATCATTATATATGGTGAATAGTTCACCCATTTTAACATAATTGAGAGATAAAAGTTTCATGAAATAATGGAAGTTAAAGTATATGAAATTGTTTTGAAACCATAATTTGGAAATACTAACATTTTAAAATAAATGAAATTATTCCACACTTTAAAACCCCTCCCAAATTTCATAAATAATATATGGGAGAAATGAGTAAGGTAAATTTAAAAAGATAAAAATAGTATCATAAGAACCAAAACCTTGATTATAATACATAAAAATATGATAATCAAAAGTAAAATATAATATGAATAGTATGGTGTAGGGTACTATCTTATATTTGAATCTCATAAAATTTTAAGTGGTATTTTTATCTATAGACTCTTCAATATTGGCCTCTTGGTAATTGAATCCAACTCATCTATTCTTATCATATTTTTCAAAGGGTCTATCGAGTATCATTGGGTTGTGGTATATATCATCAGGTAATTTTAAAGTAATATAAATTATATTGTAAGGATCTAGTATATATGGCATTAAGGAAACATGGTAGTTGATATCTTAGATTTATAATTCAATTTATAATATTATATTCAAATTTTCACTAGCCTTCTACCCCTCCCTCTTGAAAATTTTAATACAATTCTTAGGTACTCCTTTGGTCTCACAACATTAGTTCCCCCTAATCACCCATTGAATTTATTCTTCATGTTTTTCCTTTATTTTATTAAAATTTATTTTTGAGAGATGAATAACATCATCAGAATATTTAAAAGCTTAGAGAGATATATTTAACAAAACCAAAATGGAATATATATAATTGTTGACTGATACAGTTCAACATAGCATTTTTTTTACCCTACCTAGCCTTAATGAGGGTAAAATCTGTTATACATGGTGTGATCTTACTATGGGCCACTATTATAATATGAATCATAGTGCAGTATATATACCTAGATTTCCTACAAAGCTAATCATGGCATCCCATGACATAAAATTAATGTATGAAAATTATATAAATCATAAAGAATCATTTTTAATAATAACAACTGTAACACACACACTCACCTAGGAGCACCATAAATAAAATCATATCCTATTTAATAAAGCTTAACCGTAAAATAAAAATATCACCAAACTATGATAATTCTTACACCATCACATAATTTCAAGGTTACGTTAGCCATCCCTCAAAAATATAGAGGGGCTCACTACATGGGTATACATAAATTAAGAAATCCATTTTAATCAAGTTACAACTGACCCTTTAGATAATATTTACATAAAACAAGTTATAATGCAATCTTTGAAAGCCAAAACTTGGAAATATCTTCAAATCATTTTGAAAATTAAATGAAATTAATTAAACCCTTATATTTTAACTCTATTATAAAAACATGATTTTACTTCCATAAAAATAATTTATGACTCAAAATACACCTTAAGTTATTCAATTTATTTGAGAATATCTTATAATAAATTTAAACAAACACCTAGGATGTGTAGTTCATATAAATACTATTTTTTTTGTTTCAAATTTGGAAATTAAGTTTAAGATAAAGAAAACTAGTAGATAAAATGACACAACTTTTATAGGATAAATATAAACAATTTATACAATCATTAATAATCATAAATAATGGATTAAAATATGTATGAATTCATGGGTTTTAAATTTAAAATTATATTCATGGTAGAACATACCCTGATTAAATGAACTCAAAATATGGGGTGTTATTCCACCACTAAGTGGTAAGAGAATCCCCTATGTGAAGGAACCTGAAAATTTGAAAACTTCTAATTAAATTTGGGAAATATCAAACCTTCGGTTTCCATAAAAATATTTGGGAAAAAATCCTAGAGTAAAATAAAGTATAAAGGTTAAAAGATTCATAAATCACTTCTAAAAGGAATCATATTCAATGAATGAATGGGATAAATAGACAATCCATGAAAAAGAAAAAGAAATATATGGGAGATTATGCCTACTGGTATGGAATTTTGTTGGGAGTAAAAATATACCCCAAAGGATTTTAATTTGAATAGAAGAAATATAGGAATTTAGAAAATTCTAAAACTACTTATAAGGCATCACATCATGAACCCTAACTCACAATGTGATTCCACCTCCATCAATTTTATTAAAAAAATAAAATTTCCAAATTATCCCTTGAATTATTATTGAAATTGTTTTATAACATATATTATTCAGTTTATAATAATATTTTGTGAAAAATATTTTTCTATTGGAATATTTTTTAATGAAATAAAAGGGATCATAAAATATAATAAATTGCGTCTAGTGGTGCAATCAATTATAATTTATAATTGATAATTCCTCTAGTATTTATAAAATATGGTTCATCCTAGTGATGAATATTTACACATTTGTATAAAATGGATAACTCATTCTCATAATTAGGTAGGCCTTTATGTACTGGGGAATTGAACTTAATGGATCAAATATTTTCATGAAAAGATACTTTTGTATCATGAAATGACCCTTATTTATCATAGGGGACTCCCATACATTGAAAAAATATTCATAGGGAAGGAATATTATGAAAGGGTTTCCCATACTTAAGTGTAAACCCTTATGTTCATACACTATCAATTTCAATATTATTGAATATTAGATAGCCTTTATATAAAAAAAATTATACTCTTATGTATCATATCCAAATCACTCATACTTAGTAAAATTTCACCTCTCAGGACCCTTATATATCATATAATTACACACACATATTTATTTTACTGTTAATTTTCTTCTATGTGCTCAGGGTAAATAAAAGTTTCTTTTATGTATCCTAGGGTAAAATTTAAATATCACACAGACCCTAAATTTTATCCATTTTCTAGAACCAAAATGGGTACCACTTACATACATAGTAAATGTATACAACCATTTGGCATGGGAAACCCCTTTTATAAGAGAAACCTTTTCAGAAGTACCACCCTAATAAATGGGGACATTAAAAATTTATGACTTCCTAAAACCCATTATTTCATGATTCCCCTTGGTGACATTACGATCCTCGATCATCCCTAACTTAACAGATTATCGTCATCCCTCCACATTTTGATGCCCCTTGTCCATAGTATAGCCTATATCCCAAACAACTCTATAAAACACCAAAAACACCCCAACCTATAACAACACATTTTAGACCCCATATTTGACCAAAATAAATAAATATATGGTTAAATAATTGAATACTATATTTTCATCCTAAAAAATATATCATTACTGTGAAAATTATTTCCACTATAAAACATTCCACCCCTATAAATTTTCATGGTCACTTTTTGAAAGAAAATATTTACACAATAAGGGATTATTTCATATACTAAAAAATATCACATAAAATATCATTAAACATTTATGATAACCATAAACCTATATGGGGCTCTCTATACATTTTATATTTTAGTTTACTAAAAATCGAGTATATCAATAAAGTGATAAAATAAACAAATAGAAACTCAGTGATAGTGGAAAAGTCAATTATAAATGAATTGATAATAAATAGTCAGGATATTTTAAACTATATATAGCACATAAAAATACATACTCTTGAAAATATAAGCTATTATTAATTTATAAAAACTTCTCAATGCAAGTGAGGACTAAAAAATCATAACACATAATCTTATTCATTTAAAATAAATGTATATTCAAATTAAAAAAAACATGGAAATACACAAAACATTACTAAAACAAACAACATCGAGTATCTACAAAATAATTTGAACAATAACATACTGATATGATCATATTAAAAATAAAAAAACCAACTTGAAATATTTCAATTTTTTTACCCTTTGAAATTAATTTTAAAATTTTTGAAACCAATTATTATAATTTCAATCCAATACTAAAATATAATGATTTTAAAAAACAATGCATAAAATTTTATTTCAATTTTTTTTAATAAAATACATAATTTATATTGATTATAACCAACCATAAATGTTATGTTTTGAAAGGAAATTATTTTTATGATGTATATTTCAGAATAGTTAAATTATACATAATTAGGAATGCACCAATAATTTATTTCTTTAACTTTTTCAAGATACCAAGATAAAGGAAAAAAATGAAACCAAAATTTTAAAAAATTTATAAAATTTAGGGACATTATAAAGTCATTAATAAAGTTTATTGATAATTAAAAGGAACTAGAAACCCGTTTTCAATTTGGTTTCCACTAAAACTAGTAAATTTTATAAAGGTATGAAAATTATTTAGTGACAATTAAATTCATGAAGGATCTACTCCCTTTTATATCCTCCTAATAAAAATAAAATATCTTATAATGAAAACCATAAACTAATAATTGTATATCCCAAATAAAAGAAATCTTATTTAATCTTAAAAAATAATTGTTTTTTAAATATATTTAATAAAGTAAAAAAATGAACATAATACGTTTCTAGACTAGAAAATATGTTTTAAACCAATTTAAGGATTTTTAAATTACAAAACACAAACATTACACCAACTCAATCCCAATTCATAATATATTTCAGTTCATTCCATAAAAATAATCAATTTAAATCTGTATAAAATTAGAAAACAATTCCATCCAAGAACCTCTCTCAATAATAAATATTTAAAAATATTCTTTATGATTCATTGAAGCTTATGGAAACATTATAAAATAAATTTTGATTAAGAAATTAAGCCTACGAAATTGTGTTTTAAAACAGTAACAACATAAGGAATGAAATCAAAAAAAAAATTAAATAACAATAATACCTGATGGAATTAATCACAATTCATATTAAACATGAAATAAAATAATATAAAAGTAACAATTAACAATATAAATTTCATTAATATCAATCATAATAAAACCATAAGATCAATAAAAAATATTAAGCAACATAGATAATAGAAAAAAAACACACCCTTCCAAGATGAACGATCTTTTTGCATGATATGAATCCCATGAACACTACCCATGAAACTCCCTGATTCCTATTCTAACTTCCATTAAAGTTGTAATTATACCTAAAAAAATAGACAAATCAAAGCTATAATATGAGTTAAACATTTCCTATATCCCCTTAAAACTCAATGTCCGGTACCGAAGGTGTTGTAAAAACACATCATTGGACCATATTCTTGAGTTTCAATAATTTCAAATCTTATATAACATGAATTACTAAATATAAATGGGATATGATACCATTTTTTCAAAAACAAAACATTAGTTACCCCTATTTATAATACTCATTCCAATTTTTAACATTGAAGTAAACACATTCCAGATTTACACGGGTCTTCTACTAGTGCCTCAAAACCAAAATCAACTTTGTTGAGAATAATATCATAAAATAAATAAGTTAATAAAATATAGAGTTTCACCCATAAGAAAGGCATGATGTCTCTATATATCACATATCCATACATATATAAAAAAATCATAGAAAAGTGAGTCAAAATAAATCCAAAAGGTGATAGCATAACTCATTGGTCACAATGAACCCTGATAAGCATAACCAAGTCATCTAAATATAACCAAAGAAAAATGTTAACACACATACCATATTAAATTAAGAGATAATTGAATGATAGTCCTATCATGGCATAATATATAAGAGTAGTAAAATAAAAAAAATTAGTCTCTTAACCCTTTATCTCCATGAGTCAAGAAAAATTCTCTTTTCCGTATATCCACTCTCATACCCAAACTATATTTTCCATTATAATTTATACATCAATGTGGAAAATGTATTGAACTATTAATATACTAATTATTAGAAAACAATTACCTCTAGTTATCCTCCCTACAAACCATATATAAATGTTAAATGTAAATTCATTTCATGGAAGTTTGTAAATATAACTAGAAATGAAATCTTATAACATAAAAAAAAACTATTCCCAATTCACAATCATGTAAATGAAAAAATTTACAAGGAATTTTTTTACCCATTTTAACATAAATCCAAGTTAAAAAATTTAATTACTAAATGGAATTTGAATTAAATATTTTCAAGACCATACATTGGAAATAATCACATTGTAAAAATAAATGAAAACTTTCGACACTTTAACACCCCATCAAAATTTTATAAGTAATAATGATGATAAATGATTATATTCTTTTTATGGGAAATTTTAAAAGTTAACAAACACTAACATAATAAACACTTCCACAATAATAAATAATAATTAAATGACAAACCTAACTCAAATATCATAATAATAATATAATCAATACCACCATGATAATAACTAGGAGATTAGGGGGGAATCTAGAAGAAACTATAATGTAATCCATCTAACTAGAAATTGATGAGATTCATCTTGTAACATCCCAAATAAATAAAGAATAATACATTTTCATATTTATTAATATTTTCAAATTAAATATTAATATTTCTTTAAAGGGGTTGCTATGTTCGATAGCGTACTCGATACGCAACAATGAGTTTCTTTGAAATCTTACGTTGCACACTAGTAATAAAATAATATTATTTTAAATGGTAGTTAAGACGTAACCATTGTATTGGCGGTAATGAATAGAAATAACTAAAATATGATTATATATGTTTTTTTAAATGTTTTTATATTTATCCAATAAAAGATAAAGGCTTAAAATAAGAAAATAATTCAATTTTAGGCATATATACTCTAATTTTCACTAATGGTCCACTTATCGCCTCTTGACGGTGAACCGTCATTAAATATAGTTTTGGTCACTCTCATACATTCTATTGGACCAAATAAAACTCTTCTTTAGAATCGGGACATCAAAATTTACTTTGTGTAAATTTTTGGTATTTTTCCGATAAAGGTCATTTTTTTAATGAATAGTAAAAAATGATGTACTTTAATTCAAAACCTCTTTTTAATCTAATTTATTTATATGATTAGATTATATTTTTAATTGGTTTTAAAGTTAAATTAGAATATATTTTTACCATTTAATCCAATGGTGGTCATTGGAATTAATTTCACTTTGAAATTGGACTTAAACTAGTGTCAAACTTTTGATACTTATTGTTTCATAAAAACACGCTATTTGCTCTGACAACAAGAATTAATTATTAAATTAATTAATGTAACTTATATGTTTTGAATTTTTTAAAATAGACATCATTTTTGAATTTGGAATATCAAATATAGCTTAGGGTGAAGTTTTGGTATTTTTTTGAAAAACTTCAATTTTTGATGAATAGTGAAACCACTAAGTGGTACTTAAAAAACTGATTTTTCATTTAAATGAAATTTTACCACCTCTGTGTTTTGAATATCAAAAATCTAACATACATGGTTTTTATTAAGAAGTAAAATGTGGTTCAATGAGATTAAAATAATTTTTTGATGAATAGTAACTTTTAAGTTTTTAATAGCGATTAGAGGTAATTAGTGTAATTTAAGGTAAATATAATGTTTTAATAAAATGAAAGGACCTAGACACATGTCCTACCCGTATTGGATGTGTCATTTCCGACCAAGACAATCCATGGGTCAACTTGGGGACCCCATGGAGCCACTTTGGTCGGAAAATGACATTAAAAACTTTTTATTTAATGTTAAAATAAAAATGTCACAAACATGAGTTGTTTTACTAAAACAATTTTTAAATGGGGTAATACAAGTCATATTTTTGACTATGAATATTCATTATAAATATAAAAATATTTCCTACATCATGATATTTTTTTTATAATTTTTAGACATTAAATAAATTAAATTATTTATGACACCATGATGATGCAGCGATTACCTCATTATTTAACGATTTAAATAAAATGAAAAGATAATGTAAATTCTAAGACCTACACATGTCAAAAACCTATTGGATGGATGTATTTTTAACTCTTATCACCTTATCCTAGAAATTTATAATTTTGTAACCTTTTAAATCCGAAAATTATTTTATAATAAAGTAACCTATTATATTTTTCCAAGAGTGCCCTTCCTCTCCTCTTATAAAAGGCCCCCACCTATACCACCTTACCCACACCTCTCAAGCCTTTGTCTCGGCCAAACCCTGCCCATGTTTTCTCCACACATACCTCTCTTATTCCTATAATCCTCAATTTGGTAAGAAGTCTTCCCAAGGAAGCCTTTGAGCTCAAATCAAAAAGAGTAACTCGTTTTAAAGGTAGTGTTTTCTCTTGTGTTCTTATGTATTATTTTGCTTCTACAACCCCCTAAACTCTTTTTATTCCTTTCTTTTGAAACAAAACCAGTATATTCAATATAATAGGATGTTGTTATGTGAAGGATTCGAGCTACACTTACACACACCTACATCTAATGGTTAAAGAACATATTGTTTCTGTGGATGGTGAATTTCTGCCTCACGAAATGATGATTGTTCAACACTCATATAACACCTTCAAAGGTGTCCATTAAGATGTAACTATATTTATATATGATATATAATATGTTTATGTTTTACTTAAGCTTCTGTATTTTTCATTTATGGCATACCTTTATGATTTCCATTATGGGTAAACACAATATCTTCATTTTAGGAAGTGCGGACTACCGCCCCCTCAAAGTGTTTTGATTCGTTAATGCCATATGTGGGACGTATAAATGATGGAGTTAAAGTTATTATATATGATGTTATACTGGAATTATAATATACCTTTATATCATTATTATTTCTTTCCATTAAAGTATTATATAGAAATGAAAGTAGCGTTCATGCGTACGTACGACTTACCGTCTCCATGAACGGTGCATTTCATTTCTTATCCCCAAATGTAATGTACTATTATAATTATATATATATAATGGATATATATGATGTATGTTACATATAAATGATGAATATTATTCTGGAATTAAAATATACATATCTCTCATTTAGTTTTAATTCCATTAATATGACATAGAAATGAATGTAGAGTTCATGCGTACGTACGGCTTACCGTCTCCATGAACGGTGCATTTCATTTCTTACCTCTAAATGATTATGTAATATTATAAATTCATGTATATACTGGATATATATTATATATATGATATCTACATCATGAATATAATTCTTGATATAATGGATATTTTACCACATGAACAAATTGCAATTATAAAGAGTTTATTTTTGACTCAAGTACCAATGATCGACAAAACGACCATTATTAACTTAAATACTTCCATAGTGTTCATAACATGGTAATAAGTGATATAAAAGGAACAATTAACTTGAAAAAGGTTCTTAAACAAGTATAAATTAACTCAAGTTTATTATTTAGGACGTTAAATAACGATCGAGTCAAGTTGGACTCGAGGTAAGGGACTTCGTCTCAATCTCATTTCATTGAGGAATATTTTGTTTTATACACAACTTTCTTTTATATGGTGTATAAACCACTTTGACTTTTAATTTTATTCAAAAGGAATCTTTTTATACCAAGCATTTTACTAAACGACAAAAAGGAATGTTTCTTTTAACGTACGCAGTGACGACGACCTTTTCCGTCACCGCGAGTATTATTTGGTCTTTGGCTTCCTCAACAAGCCGTAATGTTTTTTAAAATGAAATAAATACCATATACACTTTTATGTATTTTGGTATTGAAAATAGTTTTTATAATGGATTTGTTATGTCAATATATTTATGTGATATATTGTGATCAAAGTGTGGAAATGTTTTCTTTCCATTATATTTGTTTTTTGTATTATGATTTTATAATGGTACTTGGACATTTGACGGGTGGTTACGTGATAAACCATATGACGGGTGGTGCCGTGAATACCAGGATGGGTGGTTACATTATAACCTCCAATGAATTGGGTGTAGAAGTCGGCCGTATGACTATTCCATTAAGTGATATGTATGGAAGTCGACCGTATGGTAATTCCATTTAATTATGTTTATGTCCCAAGTTACCTTTATATGTTATGTGTTCTTTATATGGGTTTTATGGTAATATTTTGGTTACAAAAGGGTATGTATTTATCTTTTATTCAGTGAAGAGTTTTTACTACTTCATAAAGGTGAAAAGTATTACTTTGATAAAGTATACATGGTTTACTTGTTGTTTTGAAAAACTAACAGTTTTCATTCTTTGTGTTTCCCTTACTGAGCTTTTTATGCTCACCCCACATTTTTTTGAAATTTTTTTCACAGGACTTAATGTGGAATAGTGTCAAGGATGTGATCAAGGGAAAGTCATGCTATATAAAACATGGAACTAGACATGTTTCTTTTTAAGAGTTTTTATTTTATGGAAACTTAGTAGAAGTGTCTACTTTGTAATCTTTTGAGATGTAATAGTTATGTCCTAATTCTCTAAAACTTTAAACCATGAAAATATCCTCAATTTGAATTATTCATTTAATTCAATATTAAGTAAGGTTTAAGGACGGGGCCTTATAGTTGGTATCATAGGTCGATTTAGAAAACTTTAGGAGTTATAAAATTGCTAAATTATAAATTAATTTATGGTATGATTGAAATGATATCGCATTTGAAGATTACCATGTTGCTTCGCATAAGATATTTCTGTCTTAAGAATGGTTTTTCATAGAGGAAACAGAACAACTTTTCTAGGAAGGCTTATAAAGGTAAATGACCTTTCAAATCAGTATCCTGAGATGGTCAGAATCAGAACTAAACAGTTTGTTGCAGTGATGGATATGTTGACTCAGGTTACTACCAAAGGAACTGAAAAGAAGATTGGTGAATGCTCCAGTTTTGGAAATTCCTTCTAGAAATGGTGATTTTGTTATCTACAGTGATGCTTCATTGAAAGGACTTGGTTGCGTCCTAATGCCGAATGATCAGGTAATTGCTTATGCTTCACATCAGTTGAAAAATCATGAGGTAAATTACCCTACACATGACTTGAAATTAGCTCCAATTGTTTTTTCTTTAAAAATTTGGAGGCATAATTTGTATGGAGTAAAGTGTGAAATATATACTAATCACAAAATTTTAAAGTATATATATTCACTCAGAAAGAATTGAACATGAGACAGGGGAGATGGCTGGAATTAATCAAGGATTGTGATTGTACAATTCATTACCATCTGGGAAAGGCAAATAAAGTGGTTGATGCTTTGAGTTGAAAAAGTAATGCTTTATTAACCATGCTACGTTTGGAACGAGATCCTTTGGTTTTTGATTTGATGAACTTTGGCATAGAAGTTATTGGTGCAGGAAGTTCTTCTTTTTGGTTTCAGGTGTCAGTGAGATCATCCCTATCAAACAGAATTAAGCAAGCGCAGAAGAAAGAAAGTGGGTTGCAGAAAAAGGTGGAGCTGGTTCAGAAGTGTAAGTTGACTGAATTTAATATTGATAATGATTGTGTTTTGAGGTTTGGGAAGAGATTATGTGTGCCTGGTGATTCACAGTTGAAGAATGAGTTGTTATGTGAGGCTCATAGTTCCCCGTTTTCAGTTCATCCTGGCAGTACTAAGATGTACAGAGATCTGTGGGAGTATTACTGGTGGGATAGAATGAAAATCGATATTTCTGATTTTACTGTAAAGTGTTTGACTTGTCAGCAGGTTAAAGCAGAGTGGTAGTTATCGAAAGGGATGCTTCAGCCTTTACCGGTGCCAGAGTGGAAATGGGAAAATATATCCATGGACTTTGTTGTGGGATTACCGGGGACATCTCGAGGTAATAATGCAATATGGGTTATTGTTTATTGCTTGACTAAATATTCTTATTTCCTTCCTATTCGAGATAATTTCTCTCTAGATGAACTTTCTCGATTGTATCTTAAAGAGATATTCAGGTTGCATGGAGTTCCCTTATCCATTGTATCTGATCGTGATCCCAAGTTTACTTCTAACTTTTGGAAGGGCCTTCAGAAGTCGTTGGGTACTAAATTAAATTTTAGTACAAATTTTCATCCTTAGTCAGATAGGCAGTCAGAACGAACAATTCAGACTTTGGAGGATACACTATGTGCTTGTTCGATGGATTATCAGGGAAGTTGGGACCAACATCTTTCTTTCGTTGAGTTTTCATATAATAACAGTTTTCATTCCAGTATACAGATGGCTCTATTTGAAACATTATATGGGAAGTGGTGTCGAACTCCGGCTTTTTGGGATGAAGTAGGTGAAAGGAAGCTGATGGGACCAGAATTGGTAGAAGAGATGGCAAAAAAAGATCAATTGATTCAGAAACACATGAGAATAGCTCAGAGCAGACAGAAAAGTTATGCGGATAACCGGAGGAAGGATCTATCTTTTAAGGTAGGTGATCATGTCTTTCTCAAAGTTTCACCATGGAAAAGTGTGATGCGATTCGGTAAGAAAGGAAAGCTGAGCCCAAGGTTAATTGGACCATATGAAATTCTGGAAAAAGTTGGATCAGTTGCTTACCGAGTGTCTTTACCTCTGATTTTATCTCAGGTACACAATGTTTTTCATGTTTTGATGTTGAGAAAGTATATGCCAGATCCATCTCTTGTTTTCATCCCAGAGGTAGTTCAGTTGGAAGATAATATCTCTTATGAATAACAACGAGTCCAGATTCTTGACCGAAGAGAGCATGTGTTGCGAAATAAGGTAATTCACTAGGTATAGGTTTTGTGGAAAAACAATATGGTTGAAGAGGCAACATGAGAATCTGAAAATGCTATGAGGGATAAATACCCCCACTTATTTTGATAAGTGAATAAAATTGTGAGGACGCAATTCTCAAAAGGGGGGAAGGATGTAACATCCCAGGTAAATAAGGAATAATACATTTTCATATTTATTAATATTTGCGAATTAAATATTAATTTTACTTTAAAGGGGTTGCTATGTTCGATAGCATACTCGATACACAACATTGAGTTTCTTTGAAATCTCACGTTGCACACTAGTAATAAAATAATATTATTTTAAATGGTATTTAACACGTAGCCGTTGTATTGGCGGGAATGAATAGAAGTAACTAAAATATGATTATATATGTTTTTTTAAATGTTTTTATATTTATCCAATAAAAGATAAAGGCTTAAAATAAGAAAAGAATTCAATTTTAGGCATATATACTCTAATTTTCACTAAAGGTCCACTTATCTCCTTTTGATGGAGAACCGTCATTAAATATAGTTTTGGTCACTCTCATGCATTATATTGGACCAAATAAAACTCTTCTTTAGAATCGGGACATCAAAATTTACTTTGTGTAAATTTTTGGTATTTTTCTGATAAAGTTCATTTTTTAATGAATAGTGAAAAATGTTGTATTTTAATTCAAAAACTCTTTTTAATATAATTTATTTATATGATTAGATTATCTTTTGAATTATTTTTAAAGTGAAATTATAATATATTTTTACCATTTAATCCAATGGTGGTTATTGTAATTAATTTCACTTTGAAATTGGACTTAAACTAGTGTCAAACTTTTGATACTTATTGTTTCATAAAAACACGCTATTTGCTCTGACAGCGGGAATTAATTATTAAATTAATTAATGTAACTTATATGTTTTGAATTTTTTAAAATAGACATCATTTTTGAATTCGGAATATCAAATATAGCTTAGGGTGAAGTTTTGGTATTTTTCTGAAAAACTTCAATTTTTGATGAATAGCGAAACCACTAAGTGGTACTTAAAAAACTGATTTTTCGTTTAAATGAACATTTACCACCTCTGTGTTTTGAATTTAAAAAATCCAACATACATGGTTTTCATTAATAATTTAAATGTGGTTCAATGAGATTAAAATAAATTTTTGGTGAATAGTAACTTTTAAGTTTTTAATAGCGATTAGAGGTAATTAGTGTAATTTAAGGTAAAGATAATGTTTTAATAATATGAAATGACCTAGATACATGTCCTACCCTTATTTTATGTGTCATTTCCAACAAATACAATCCATGGGTCAACTTGGGGACCCCATGGAGCCACTTTGGTAGGAAAATGACATTAAAAACTTTTTATTTAATGTTAAAATAAAAATGTCACAAACATGAGTTGTTTTACTAAAACAATTTTTAAATGGGGTTATACAAGTCATATTTTTTACTATAAATATTCATTAGAAAGATAAAACTATTTTCTACATCATGATATTTGTTTTATAATTTTTATACATTAAATAAATTAAATTATTTATGATACCATGATGATGCAGCGATTACCTCATTATTTAACAATTTAAATAAAATGAAAATATAATGAAAAATATAAGACCTACACATGTCAAAAACCTATTGGATGGGTGTATTTTGAACTCTTATCACCTTATCCTCTAAATATATAATTTTGGGACCTTTTAAATCCTAAAATCATTTTATAATAAAGTAACCTTTTATAACTTTCCAAGAGTGCCCCTCCTCTACTCTTATAAAAGGACCCCACCTCTACCACATTTCCCACACCTCTCTAGCCTTTGTCTCGGCCAAACCCTGACCATTTTTTCTCTCCACATACCTCTCGTACTCCTAGAAGCTTCACTTTTGGCAGATGTCTTCCCAATGAATCCTTTGAGCTCAAATCAAAAAGAGTTACCCGTTTTAAAGGTAGTGTTTTCTCTTGTGTTCTTATGTTTTATTTTTCTTCTCCAACCCCCTAAACTCTTTTTATTCCTTTATTTTGAAACAACAACAGTATCTTAAATATACTAGGATGTTGTTATGTGAATTTTTCTAGCTAAACTTACACACACCTACATCTAATGGTTAAAAAACATACTGTTTCTGTGGATGGAGAATTTCTGCCTCACGAAACGATGATTGCTCAACACTCATATAACACCTTAAAAGGTGGACATTAAGATGTCACTATATTTATATATGATATATAATATGTTTATGTTTTACTTATGCTTCTGTATTTTTCATTTATGGCATACCTTTATGGTTTCCATTATGGGTAAACGCGATATCTTCATTTTAGGAAGTGCGGACTACCGCCCCCTCAAAGTGATTTGATTCGTTAATGCCATATGTGGGATGTATAAAGGATGGAGTTAAAGTTATTATATATGATTTTATACTGTAATTATAATATACCCTTATATCATTATTATTTCTTTCCATTAAAGTATGATATAGAAATGAAAGTAATGTTCATGCATACGTACGGCTTACCGTCTCCATGAACGGTGCATTTCATTTCTTATCCCCAAATGTAATGTACTATTATAAGTACATATATATAATGGATATATATCATGTATGTTAAATATAAATGATGAATATAATTATGTAATTAAAATATACATATCTCTCATTTAGTTTTAATTACATTAATATGACATAGAAATGAAAGTAGCGTTCATGCGTACGTACGGCTTACCGTCTCCATGAACGGTGCATTTCATTTCATACCTCTAAATGATTATGTAATATTATAAATGAATGTATATACTGGATATATATGATATATATTATATCTACATCATGAATATAATTCTTGATATAAAGGATATTTTACCACATGAACAACTTGTAATTATAAAGAGTTTATTTTTGACTCAAGTACCAATGATCGAAAAAATGACCATTATTAACTTAAATAATTAAATAGTGTTCATAACATGGTAATAAGTGATATAAAAGGAATAATGAACTTGGAAAAGTTTCTTAAACAACTAGAAATTAACTCAAGTTTATTATTCAGGACGTTAAAGAACGATCGAGTCAAGTCAGACCCGAGGTAAGCGACTTCGTCTCAATCTCCTTTCAGTGAGGCATATTTTGTTTTATACACAACTTTATTTTATACGGTGTATAAAACCCTTTGACTTTTAATTTTATTCAAAAGGAATTTTTTTATAAGAAGCGTTTTACTAAACCACAAAAAGGAATGTTTCTTTTAACGTACGTGGTGGCAACGACCTTTTCCGCCGCTGCGAGTATTATTTGGTCTTCGGCTTCCTCAATATTCCGTAATGTTTTTTAAAATGAAATAAATACCAGATAGTCTTTTATGTAGTTTGGTATTGAAAATGGTTTTTATAATGGATTTGTTATGTCAATATATTTAAGTGATATATTGTGATCAAAGTGTGGAAATGTTTTCTTTCCATTATATTTGTTTTATGTCTTATGATTTTATAATGGTACTTGGACATTTGACGGGTGGTTAAGTGATAAACCATATGAATGGTGGTGCCGTGAATACCAGGATGAGTGGTTACGTTATAGCCTCCAATGCATTGGGTATGGAAGTCGGTCGTATGGCTATTCCATAAAGTGATATGTGTGTAAGTCGACCGTATGGTTATTCCATTTAAGAATGTTTATGTCCCAAGTTACCTTTATATGTTATGTGTTCTTTATATGGGTTTTATGGTAATCTTTTGGTTACAAAAGGGTATGTATTGATCTTTTATTAAGTGAAGAGTTGTTATTACTTCATAAAGGTGAAAAGTATTACTTTGATAAAGTATACATGGTTTACTTTTTGTTTTGAAAAACTAACAGTTTTCATTCTTTGTGTTTCCCTTACTAAGCTTTTTATGCTCACCCCAAGTTTTTTTGAAATGTTTTTCACAGGACTTAATGTGGAATAGTGACAAGGACGGAATCAAGGGAAAGTCATGCTATATAAAACATGGAATTAGACTTGTTTCTTTTTAAGAGTTTTTATTTTATGGGTACTTAGTAGAAGTGTCTACTTTGTAATCTTTTGAGATGTAATAGTTATGTCCTAATTCTCTAAAACTCTAAACCCTGAAAAGATCCTGAATGTGAATTATTCATTTAATTCAATATTAAGTAAGGTTTAAGGCCGGTGCCTTATAGTTGGTATCATAGGTCGGTTTAGACAACTTTAGGAGTTAGAAAATTGTTAAATTATAAATTAATTTATGGTATGATTGAAATGATATATCATTTGAAGATTACAATGTTGCTTCGCCTAAGATATTTCTTTGTTAAGAATGGTTTTTCATAGAGGAAATTGAACAGCTTTTCTGGGAAGGCTTGCAGAGGGAAATGACCTTTCAAATCATTATCCTGAGATGGTCAGAATCATAACTAAATAGTTTGTTGCAGTGATGGATCTGTTGACTCAGGTTACTACCGAAGGAACTCAAAAGAAGATTGGTGAATGTCCGGTTTTGGAACATCCTTCCAGGAATGGTGAGTTTCTTATCTACAGTGATGCTTCATTGAAAGGACTTGGTTGCATCCTAATGCAGAATGATCAGGTAATTGCTTATGCTTCACGTCATTTGAAAACTCATGAGGTAAATTACCCTACACATGACATGGAATTAGCTGCTGTTGTTTTTTCTTTAAAAATTTGGAGGCATCATTTGTATGGAGTAAAGTGTGAAATATATTCTGATCACAAAATTTTAAAGTATATATATTAAATTATAAATAATTGAACATGAGACAGAGGAGATGGCTGGAATTAATCAAGGATTATGATTGTACAATTCATTACCATCCGTGAAAAGCAAATAAAGTGGCTAATGATTTGAGTCGAAAAAGTAATGCTTTATTAACCATGCTACGTTTGGAACGAGATCCTTTGGTTTTTGATATGATGAACTTTTTCATAGAAGTTGTTGGTGCAGGAAGTTCTTCTGTTTTGTTTTAGGTGTCAGTGAGATCATCCCTATCAGACAGAATTAAGCTAGCGCAGAAGAAAGATAGTGGGATGCAGAAAAAGGTAGAGCTGGTTCAGAAGGGTAAGTTGCCTGAATTTAATATTGATAATGATTGTGTTTTGAGGTTTGGGAAGAGATTATGTGTTCCTGGTGATTCACAGTTGAAGAATGAGTTGTTATGTGAGGCTCATAGTTCCCCGTTTTTAGTTTATCCTGGCAGTACTAAGATGTAAAGAGATATGTGGTAGTATTACTGGTGGGATAGAATAAAAAGAGATATTGCTAATTTTACTATAAAGTGTGTGACTTGTCAGCAGGTTAAAGCAGAGCGGCAGTTACCGAAAGGGATGTTTCAGCCTTTACCAGTGCCAGAGTGGAAATGGGAAAATATATCCATGGACTTTGTTGTGGGATTACCGGGGACATCTCGAGGTAATAATGCAATCTGGGTTATTGTTGATCGCTTGACTAAATCTGCTCATTTCCTTCCTATTCGAGATACTTTCTCTCTAGATCAACTTTCTCGATTGTATCTTAAAGTGATATTCAGGTTGCATGGAGTTCCCCTATCCATTGTATCTGATCGTGATCCAAGGTTTACTTTTAACTTTTGGAAGGGCCTTCAGAAGTCGTTGGGTACTGAATTAAATTTTAGTACAACTTTTCATCCTCAGTCAGATAAGAAATCAGAACGAAAAATTCAGACTTTGGAGGATATTCTACATGCTTGTTCGATGGATTATCAGGGAAGTTGGGACCAACATCTTTTGTTGGTTGAGTTTTCATATAATAACTATTTTCATTCTAGTATACAGATGGATCCGTTTGAAGCATTATATGGGAAGCAGTGTCGAACTCCGACTTTTTGGGATGAAGTAGGTGAAAGGAAGCTGATGGGACCAGAATTGGTAGAAGAGATGGAAGAAAAAGTTCAGTTGATTTAGAAACACATGAGAACAGCTCAGAGCAGACAGAAAAGTTATGTGGATAACCGGAGGAAGGATCTATCTTTCGAGGTAGGTGATCATGTTTTTCTCAAAGTTTCACCATGGAAAAGTGTGATGTGATTCGGTAAGAAAGGAAAGATGAGCCCAAGGTTCATTGGACCATATGAAATTCTGGAAAAAGTTGGATCAATTGCTTTCTGAGTGGCTTTACCTCCGAGTTTATCTCAGGTACACAATGTTTTTCATGTTTCGATGTTGAGAAAGTATATGCCAGATCCATCTCATGTTTTGATCCCATAGGTAGTTCAGTTGGAAGAGAATCTCTCTTATGAAGAACAACCAGTCAAGATTCTTGACTGAAGAGAGCAAGTGTTGCGAAATAAGGTAATTCACTAGGTAAAGGTTTTGTGGAAAACCCATATGGTTGAAGAGGAAACGTGGGAATCTGAAAATGCTATGAGGGATAAATACCCCCACTTATTTTGATAAGTGAATAAAATTGCGAGGACGGAATTCCCAAAAGGGGGGAAGGATGTAACATCCCAGGTAAATAAAGAATAATACATTTTCGTATTTATTAATATTTGTGAATTAAATATTAATTTTACTTTAAAGGGGTTGCTATGTTCGATAGCGTACTCGATACGCAACAATGAGTTTCTTTGAAATCTTACGTTGCACACTAGTAATAAAATAATATTATTTTAAATGGTAGTTAACACTTAGCCGTTGTATTGGCGGGAATGAATAGAAATAACTAAAATATGATTATATATGTTTTTTTAAATGTTTTTATATTTATCCAATAAAAGATAAAGGCTTAAAATAATAAAATAATTCAATTTTAGGCATATATACCCTAATTTTCACTAAAGGTCCAGTTATCGCCTTTTGATGGTGAACCATCATTAAATATAGTTTTGGTCACTCTTATACATTCTATTGCACAAAATAAAACTCTTCTTTAGAATTAGGACATCAAAATTTACTTTGTGTAAATTTTTGGTATTTTTCTAATAAAGTTCATTTTTTTAATGAATAGTGAAAAATGTTGTATTTTAATTCAAAACCTATTTTTAATATAATTTATTTATATGATTATATTATCTTTTGAATTGGTTTCAAAGTGAAATTAGAATATATTTTTACCATTTAATCCAATGGTGGTCATTGGAATTAATTTCACTTTGAAATTGGACTTAAACTAGTGTTAAACTTTTGATACTTATTGTTTAATAAGAACATGCTATTTGATCTGACAGCGGGAATTAATTATTAAATTAATTAATGTAACTTATATGTTTTGAATTTTTTAAAATAGACATCATTTTTGAATTCAGAATATCAAATAGAGCTTAGGGTGAAGTTTTGGTATTTTTCTGAAAAACTTCAATTTTTTATGAATAGTGAAACCACTAAGTGGTACTTAAAAAACAGATTTTTCGTTTAAATGAAATTTTACCACCTCTGTGTTCTGAATTTCAAAAATCCAACATACGTGGTTGTCATTAAGAAGTAAAATTTGGTTCAATGAGATTAAAATATTTCTTTGGTGAATAGTAACTTTTAAGTTTTTAATCCCGATTAGAGGTAATTAGTGTAATTTAAGGTAAAGATAATGTTTTAATAATATGAAAGGACCTAGACACATGTCCTACCCTTATTGGATGTGTCATGGCCAACCAAGACAATCCATGGGTCAACTTGGGGACCCCATGGAGCCACTTTGGTAGGAAAATGACATTAAAAAGTTTTTATTTAATGTTAAAATAAAAATGTCACAAACATGAGTTGTTTTACTAAAACAATTTTTAAATGGGGTTATACATGTCATATTTTTTACTATAAATATTAATTAGAAATATAAAAAGATTTCCTACATCATGATGTTTGTTTTATATTTTTTAGACATTAAATAAATTAAATTATTTATGACACCATGATGATGCAGCGATTACCTCATGATTTAACGATTTAAATAAAATGAAAAGATAATGTAAAATCTAAGACCTACACATGTCAAAAACCAATTGTATGGGTGTATTTAGAACTCTTATCACCTTATCCTCGAAATATATAATTTAGGGACCTTTTAAATCCGAAAATAATTTTATAATAAAGTAACCTTTTATAACAATCCAAGAGTGCCCCTCCTCTCCTCTTATAAAAGGCCCCCACCTCTACCACCGTACCCACACCTCTCAAGCCTTTGGCTTGGCCAAACCCTACCCATTTTGTCTCTACACATACCTCTCTTACTCCTAGAAGCCTCACTTTGGGCAGAAGTCTTCTGAAGGAATCCTTTGAGCTCAAATCAAAAAGAGTTACCCGTTTTAAAGGTAGTGTTTTCTCTTGTGTTCTTATGTTTTAGTTTGCTTCTCCAACCCCCTAAACTCTTTTTATTGATTTCTTTTGCAACAACAACAGTATCTTCAATATACTAGGATGTTTTTATGTGAATTATTCGAGCTACACTTACACACACCTACATCCAATGTTTAAAGAACATACTGTTTTTGTGGATGGCGAATTTCTGCCTCACGAAACGACGATTGTTCAACACTCATATAACACCTTCAAAAGTGGCCATTAAGATGTCACTATATTTATATATGATATATAATATGTTTATGTTTTACTTAAGCTTCTGTATTTTTTATTTATGGCATACCTTTATGGTTTCCATTATGGGTAAACATGATATCTTCATTTTAGGATGTGCGGACTACTGCCCCCTCAAAGTGATTTGATTCGTTAATTCCATATGTGGGACGTATAAAGGATGGAGTTAAAGTTATTATATATGATGTTATACTGGAATTATAATATACCTTTATATCATTATTATTTATTTCAATTAAAGTATGATATAGAAATGAAAGTATCGTTCATGCGTACGTACGACTTACCGTCTCCATGAACGGTGAATTTCATTTCTTATCCCCAAATGTAATGTACTATTATAAGTACATATATGTAATGGATATATATTATGTACGTTACATCTAAATGATGAATATAATTCTGTAATTAAAATATACATATCTCTCATTTAGTTTTAATTCCATTAATATGACATAGAAATGAAAGTAGCGTTCATGCGTACGTATGGCTTACCGTATCCATGAACGATGCATTTCACTTATTACCTATAAATGATTATGTAATATTATAAATTCATGTATATACTGGATATATATGATATATATGATATCTACATCATGAATATAATTCTTGATATAATGGATATTTTACCACATGAACAACTTGTAATTATAAAGAGTTTATTTTTGACTCAAGTACCAATGATCGAAAAAACGACCATTGTTAACATAAATAATTACATAGTGTTCATAACATGGTAATAAGTGATATAAAAGGAATAATGAAATTGAAAAAGGTTCTCAAAAAAGTAGAAATTAACTCAAGTTTATTATTCAGGACGTTAAAGAACGATCGAGTCAAGTCAGACCCGAGGTAAGGGACTTCATCTCAATCTCCTTTCATTGAGGCATATTTTGTTTTATACACAACTTTCTTTTATACGGTGTATAATACCCTTTTAATTTTAATTTTATTCAAAAGGAATCTTTTTATACGAAGGGTTTTACTAAATGACAAAAATGAATGTTTCTTTTAGAAAACACGGTAAAAGGTATTTGCGACGGGAAAATATTCCCGTCGCTAATAGTATGTTATTTGCGACGGGACCCGTCGCAAATAACTATTTACTCGTTGACCGTAATTAATGCGGGCTAATGTATTTGCGACGGTACCCGTCGCAAATAATACTATTTGCGACGGGAATCTCGTCGCAAATAATCTAACCTATAAATACCCCCATCCGTTTTTTTCAAATCATTCTCATTCTCTATCTTCTCCTACTCTCAAACTTGTGTTTCTAAAGTTGAGTTTTTCTTCAGTTTAATTTTTTTCTTCGGAGCTGATATTAATGTTTTGAAGAACGATCAAAGCAGATCAATTTTCAAGGTATCTATGTTCATTTTAATTTAATATTTATTTTTAATTTTTTATTAGTTTCAATTATTCTTAATTAGTTGTAATTTAATTATGTTTACACTGTTTTCTTACTTAATAAATTTAAATTATTAGTATTGATCATAGTTAATGGTAATTAGGAATAATTTGTAATAATTTTTAATAATTAAGAATAAATATTAATAATTAGTAATAAATACCAATAATTAGGAATAATAACATTATTACATTATTAGTATATTTTATTATTAATATTAAAATAATATAATTTTTTATATATATACAATTCTCTTTTCATCTGTGTGTTTACTGTCTTCACATGTATTATTCGTATGTGGAGATAGAAAACCCACAGATGAAAGGAGAATTGTATATAAATTAGAAAATTATATTATTTTAATATTAATAATAAAATATACTAATAATGTTATTATTTGTAATTATTGGTAATTATTCCTAATTATTGGTAATTATTCATTTAATTACTAATAATTAGGAACAATTATCAATAATTATCAATAATTAAGAATATTTAGTAATAATTAGTAATAATTACCAATAATTAGTAATAATTAGTAATAATTATCAATAATTAGTAATAATTAGTAATAATTACCAATAAGTAGTAATAATTACCAATAAGTAGTAATAATTATCTATAATTTGGAATAATTAACAATAATTAACAATAATTTGTAATAATTAGTAATAATTACCAATAATTACCAATAATTAGTAATAATTAGTAATAATTACCAATAATTGCCAATAATTGCCAATAATTACCAATAATTACAAATAATTAGGAATAATTAGGAATAATTAGGAACAATTATCAATAATTATCAATAATTAGTAATAATTAGTAATAATTAGGAATAATTAGGAACAATTATCAATAATTATCAATAATTAAGAATAATTAGTAATAATTAGTAATAATTACCAATAAGTAGTAATAATTACCAATAATTAATAATACTTACCAATAATTTGGAATAATTACCAATAATTAAGAATAATTTGTAATAATTTGTAATAATTACCAATAATTACTAATAATTAGTAATAATTAGTAATAATTACCAATAATTGGCAATAATTACCAATAATTACAAATAATTAGGAATAATTAGGAATAATTAGGAATAATTAGGAATAATTAGGAATAATTAGGAATAATTAGGAATAATTAGTAATAATTAGGAATAATTAGGAATAATTAGTAATAATTAGTAATAATTAGTAATAATTAGTAATAATTAGGAATAATTAGGAATAATTAGTAATAATTATTTATAATTAGTAATAATTAGGAATAATTAGGAATAATTAGGAATAATTAGGAATAACTAGGAATAATTAGGAATAATTAGGAATAATTAGGAATAATTACCAATAATTAGGAATAATTACCAATAATTACCAATAATTACCAATAATTACCAATAATTACCAATAATTACCAATAATTACCAATAATTACCAATAATTACCAATAATTACCAATAATTACCAATAATTACCAATAATTACCAATAATTACCAATAATTACCAATAATTACCAATAATTACCAATAATTACCAATAATTACCAATAATTACCAATAATTACCAATAATTACCAATAATTACCAATAATTACCAATAATTAGCAATAATTAGCAATAATTACCAATAATTAGCAATAATTAGCAATAATTACCAATAATTTGCAATAATTACCAATAATTTGCAATAATTAGGAATAATTAGTAATAAATACCTAAAATTAGGAAAAATTAGGAAAATTAGGAAAAATTACCAATAATTAGGAAAAATTCTCAATAATTAGTAATAATTACCAATAATTAGTATTAATTACCAATAATTAGTAATAATTACCTATAATTAGTATTAATTACCAATAATTAGTATTAATTACCAATAATTAGTAATAATTAGGAATAATTACCAATAATTAGTAATAATTACCAATAATTAACAATAATTAGTAATAATTAACTATAATTAGTAATAATTACCAATAATTTCCAATATTTATTAATAATTAACAATAATTGCCAATAATTACCAATAATTACCAATAATTGCCAATAATTACCAATAATTAGTAATAATTACCAATAATTAGTAATAATTACGAATAATTAGTAATAATTACGAATAATTAGTAATAATTACGAATAATTAGTAATAATTACTAATAATTGGTAATAATTACCAATAATTAGTAATAATTACCAATAATTAGTAATAATTACCAATAATTAGTAATAATTACTAATAATTATCAATAATTACTAATAATTATCAATAATTACTAATAATTAGTAATAATTAATAATAATTAGCAATAATTAGTAATAATTAGCAATAATTACTAATAATTAGCAAAAATTACTAATAATTAGTAATAATTAGTAATAATTAGGAATAATTAGTAATAATTAGTAATAATTAACAATAATTAGGAATAATTAGTATTAATTAGGAATAATTAGTAATAATTACCAATAATTAGTAATAATTATTATTAATTATCAATAATTAGTATTAATTACCAATAATTAGTATTAATTACCAATAATTAGTATTAATTCCCAATAATTAGTATTAATTACCAATAATTAGTATTAATTACCAATAATTAGTAATAATTACCAATAATTAGTAATAATTACCAATAATTACCAATAATTACCAATAATCACCAATAATTACCAATAATCACCAATAATTACCAATAATTACCAATAATTTCCAATATTTTCCAATAATTACCAATAATTACCAATATTTTCCAATAATTACCAATAATTACCAATATTTTCCAATAATTACCAATATTTACCAATAATTAGGAATAACTACCAAAAATTATGAATAACTACCAATAATTTGGAATAATTGCCAATAATTTGGAATAATTACCAATACTTTGAAATAATTACCAATAATTAGGAATAATTACCTTATTACATTATTTGTATATTTTATGATTAATATTAAAATAATATAATTTTATATATTATATACAATTCTCTTTTTTTCTGTGTTTTTTCTGTCTCCACATGTAATATTGGCATTCTTTTTCAAAATTATCAACCTACTCGCCAATGGAGAGGTGAAAGTGAATGCCAATATTACATTTGGAGACAGAATGTGAAACACACAGATGAAAGGAGAATTGTATATAATATAGAAAATTATATTATTTTAATATTAATAATAAAATATACTAATAATGTAATGATGTTATTAGTATATAATTAATATTTATGAAAAAAATTATATTAGTATTATTAAAAAAATAAAAAATCAATATAATATTAAAATTATCAATATTTGTAACAGGTTTTGCTTTATTCTCAATATATTCAATTCTTGCTTGAGTGTTTTTCCTAACAAATTATTCAAAACCAGTAATGCTTTTATATTTTATAGAAAAATATGGAACAACGAGGTCGTCAACAGTCATTATTAGATGACCGCATATGGATAAATCAACGTAGAAATCCAAATGGTTCTGGTTTAAATACAGTATATATAGAGGGTGTGGAGATTTTTTTATCATTTGCGGCATCAAATCCAGAATTTGTTTCAGAAGGAAAGATAAAATGCCCTTGTAGAAAATGTGCATTGAGAACGTTTGACACGTTTGACAAAGTGGGGGAACATCTCTTGCGTTTTGGTTTTCAAGCAGATTATGTTTTTTAGTATCAACACGGTGAACGCAGTTCCAGAGCAGGTGATACCAACTTGATTCCGGATCCATCCCAGTTTCAAGATTTAGTACATGATGTTGCAGGTTCATCTGTTCAACATACAGAAACTCCGGCTGATATAGCTTCAAATACTGAGTTGGGACCGTCTAAATTTTATGAGTTGTTGAAGTCTGCTGAGGATGCATTATATCCTGGCTGCAAGATGAGCAAATTAGAAGCAGTTGCAAAATTTATGGCTATCAAATCAGATAACGGAATGTCAAACACCTGTTTTGACCAGATATTTTCTTTGCTGAAAACACTGTTACCCGAAGGAAATGTTTTACCTGCAAATTACTATGAAAGTAAGAGGTTGGTTCGAAATTTGGGACTTACTTTTCAGAAGATTCATGCATGTTCAAATGACTGCATTTTATATTCTGGGGAAAATGAGTCGTTGGATAGTTGTCCCACATGTGGGAAACTGAGATATAAAGAAGGACAACACGGGAAGTCTGGTTTGATTCCTGTAAAACAGTTCAGATATTTTCTGCTTACATCCAGACTTCAGCGTTTATTCATGTCTAAGAATACAACGACAATGATGTCATGGCATAAAGAGAATATTTCAACCGATAAAAGATTGAATCATCCAGATGATGGTGATTCATGGAAACATTTTGATAGAGTGCATCCATCCTTTGCATTAGAAGCTAGAAATGTTCGACTGGGCCTTTCCACTGATGGTTTCTGTCCGTTTGGATCTTATGGTAGTCAATATTCATGTTGGCCTGTTTTTTTAACTCCGTACAATTTACCTCCATGGATGTTGATGAAGGAGCCATATATCTTTTTGACTTTACTAATTCCAGGACATCCGAAGAAAAATATTGATGTTTATTTGAAGCCATTGATTGATGAATTAAATTTATTGTGGAGTACTGGTGTCAGTACATATGATGTTGCAACGAAACAGAATTTCATACTGAGAGCAGCATTGATGTGGACAATAAGTGACTTCCCGGCTTATGGGATGTTATCTGGCTGGAGTACACATGGTCAGAAATCATGTCCTTACTGTATGGGAGAGAACAAAGCATTTATGCTCATTCATGGAAAGAAACCTTGTTATTTTGACTTTCATCACAGATTTCTTCCAGCTGATCATCCTTTTCGCAGAAACAGATCTCATTTCAGAAAAAGAACAGTTGAAATGGATGGACCTCCAAAAATGCTATCAGGTTCGGAGTTAAAATCAGTTATATTTTCATTACCTCCCATCACTTTTGGTCCCACAATAAACTAACAGAAAATTTATGGTTTTGGGAAAGAATACAATTGGATTAAACGTAGCATATTTTGGGATTTGCCATATTGGTCTGATTTGTTGGTCCGCCACATGTTAGATGTCATGCATATTGAGAAGAACTGTTTTGATAATTTGTTTCATACAGTTTTGGATACGCCAGGAAAGAGCAAAGACAATGTAAATGCACGTTTAGATCTTGCCCAAATATGCAGGCGTCCAGAATTGGAACTATTTGAGAATGTCAGAACAGAAAGGTTACTGAAACCAAAAGCAGCTTATACACTGTCTAAAGAAAACCGTTTATTATTTTGTCAGTGGATTGCAGATTTGAGACTTCCAGATGGTTGTGCTTCCAATTTGGGTAGATGTGTAAAGAATGGTCATATTACAGGATTAAAAAGTCATGATTGTCATGTTATAATGGAGAGACTTCTACCCATTGGATTAAGAGGTCTGTTGAATTCTGTGATTTGGGATTCCATAAAAGACATGTCTCATTTTTTTCGGGAAATTTGTGCGGCTACGACAGATTATGATGCTTTAGAAAAACTTGAAAAATATGTTGTTGTAATTATATGTAAATTGGAAAAAATATTTCTGCCGTCTTTCTTCGACTCAATGGAACATTTGATGTTACATTTGCCATATGAAGCCAAATGTGGAGGTCCGGTACAGTTTCAATGGATGTACCCATTTGAAAGATGCATGCAAAAATTGAAAAGAAAAGTACGTAACAAATCATCTGTTGAAGGATCTATTGCAGAAGCTTATTTGCAAGAGGAAATATCTTTTTTCTGCTCCCATTATTTTGAATCTGAGTATCCTTCAAAACACAACCGAATGGGACAGAACGAGAGGAATATTGATGAAATCGACAATCAATTATCTATTTTCAACCAGTCAGAGCTTGGTTTTGGTGGAGTTTATGAACGCTGGCTTTCAGATGATGAACATCAGAGAGCTCATACGTATGTTCTGCTCAACTATGAAGAGATGACATCAGTTGTACTGTAAGTGTTTATATCACTTATTCTATCATTTATGTTACAGTAAATAACTTTGGTTTTTATAGGTTGTATGATAATCATATCAAGAAACAAATTCCACAAATTACAGCAGCTGCTCTCGAAGAACGTCGACTGAAAAATTTCTCTCAGTGGTTTCAAAAACTGGTAACATAAATTCTTTATCTTTTAGAAACTCATTCAATGTATAGTTTACTATATTGATAATTATTTCACAAATTTTCAGGTGTCTCGACATGCTGATAAAATTGACAAACGGCTGTGTGTATTGAGTAACCCACCTTCCAAACTTGTTAAAACTTATAATGCATATGTGGTGAATGGATTTCGATTCCACACACATGCATATGGGGAATCGAAAAAACAATGAACAGTGGAGTTAGCTTGAGAGGATCTCATCATCGAGAAAATGAAGTTGACTTTTATGGCATACTTGATAAAATCATTGAACTCTGTTATCTTGGACAACATTACATAACCATGTTCAAATGTCGGTGGTTGGATACAGAGAGAGGCGTGCGTGTTCATCCGACTTATGGAATCATCGATATTAAATGTAAAAGTGTTCTCGCAGTAAATGAACCATTCTTATTGGCTCAACAGGCATATCAAGTTTATTATGCAAAGTACTGTGCAACATCAAGAGACTTGACTGATTGGTGGAGTGTAATAAAAATCAAAATTCGAGACAATCAGTTTAGTCAAAGTGAATGTGCTTTCACTGATGTGAAAAGAATTGAAGTTTTTCAAGAGAGTACTCAAAATCAATCTTTTTTACAAAGAGACATGAGTATCGATGACGACACCCCACATTTAAGAGTCGGTGATGACGATGATGTTAATGATGTCACATATGAATTTGAAACGGTAAGAGATGAAGCAACTGTAACTCGAATGGATATCGATGATGTTGAGGAGGAATATGAAGATGACATTGACATATATGAAGATGATGATGAATATGAACACTAATAGCATTCCATGGTATTTATATACAATCATAATATGTATATATGTATATATAATAGTAATTATCAATTATTTGCTAACATTAACATTTTCTGTTTCAGATGGACGACGCCACATTTCGTGAGTTGGCGGATGCTGACCTGACTTTTGATGCGGATGAGTTGCTGACAGATGACCCTCAGCCTGCAGGCGCTCCAGGGAGTACGCGGAGGGGGCGCGGTCTTGCACGATTGATGATTCCTGACCCTGTCCCCAAGCGACGTCCACGTCTTGGGTTTGATCCACGCACACGGAGGTGTGATAACCTGTGTGATAACCTGTGGATTTGACTAAGATTTCATTAATCTATTCACATAATAAATGTTTATTATTTTTTTAGTTTTCCGCATATAGCAGTCGGACAGTGCAGCGCTATTTTGCGCAACTATTTCTCTCAGCCGTGGACCACATGGGAGCAGATTCCCATTGATGTGCAGCAGGCCATGTTCGGCCATTGGTTGGTACGTACGTAAATAAATAATTTTTATTTTGAAAATTATTTCATTTCTAACTTGATATTTTGATTTATTTGTAGGGTTTATGGTATCTAATCGAGGATACCATGCGTGACGCCATCCACGAGGCATGGGAGGTGGCCATGCGTGATCGTCTTCGTCAGTTTTTGCACAATTTAAGAAAAGCTGCGATGAAGAAAGCAAGAGTGTCAGATTTTGAGGAGTCATGTAGAGCACACCGACCAGAGTATATTTCATCCCATGTATGGGATGGATTATGTGCGCACTGGTTGAGTGGTGCCTTTCAGAGGAGATCATCGGTGGGGAGGCAGAATCGGGGGAGATAGGAGGTGACTCATCGAGCTGGGAGTCGTTCTTTCAGTACACATAGACAGCATCTGGTACGTACATTATTTATAAATATTTTATATAACTACAAATATTAACAGTTTATTTTTTATTCTTATAGGCTGTCGAGCACCCCGATATTACAGAGTACGACGTATATCGGAGGATGTATAGTGATCCTGGTACTGGGGAGCTTAGAGGTGATCGTCAGCATCACATCGTGGTCAGTATTATTTGTTTTCAAGTTTAAAAATTAAATGCATATAATATATTCACAATTTTAATTTTAAATTGCAACTATAGGAGTCATATGAGGCCGCAGCGGCACAGGACCGGCCTGAGAGTCAGGCCGAGTCATCAGATCAGACCACTGCCCGTCAGTTTGATGAGGCGGCATGGATGCAGGCCACCCAGTATGCCTTCGAGAAGGGCCGGGTAGTTGGTATCGGCTCTCGACTGACTCCTGTAGATTATTATGGCAGTGCTGCGATGTCGGCGTCCAGCTCGAGTGGAGCTCGTGCATCTTCTTCTACACAGTATGAGGATCAGTTGCGATCTCAGACTGCACAGATAAAGAGTCTCCGACAGGAGCAGGAGCAGATGCGTCCGCAGCATGAGGAGGAGCGTCGACGCCAGCAGTAGCTGTACGAGGAGCAGACGAGTCGGTGGCAGCAGCAGCATCAGGAGCAGATGGAGTACATGCGCCGACTCACTCATGCTTTAGGGATGGAGTTTCCTCCACCACCATCTGCAGATCCCCCACCTCCCCCCTCCTTCAGATTAGAGTTTGTATTTCTGTTATAAAATTTGTGAAATCAAGATATTTTTTTTTCTATTCGTAGTTTCTGTCTCATTATAAAATATTAATAATATTATATGTTTAAATAACAATATTAATATGAATAATAATATTATTTATATTTTATAATATTAAATTTTATATATGTATTAAAATTTTATATATATATTAAAATTTTATATATATATTAAAATTTTATAATATTATAATTTAATTATATTTTTTGTAATACTTGAATTATTTTAATATTTGAATGTAAAATAATTCTATTTTTTTTATATTAATTAAAATAACTTATTAATATTTTTTTTATTTATGAATTATAATTGTAATATTATTATATTAATTAAATCATTTATTAATATTCTATTATTTTTTATTTTTGAATTATAATTCTACTATTATTATAGTAATTAAAATAATTTATTATTTTCATTTGTAAATTATAATTCTATTATTATATTAATTAAAATAATTTATTAATAATTTTTTTTATTTTTTCTTTAGTATTTGCGACGGGATACTATACCCGTCGCAAATACTAGTATTATTAATAGTTTTTTATTTTTTTAAAAAAATAGTATTTGCGACGGGATACTATGCCCGTCGCAAATACTAGTATTATTAATAGTTTTTTATTTTTTTTAAAAAAATAGTTTTTGCGACGATACCGTCGCAAAAGGTATTTGCGATGGGACCCGTCGCAAAATGTATTTTAAAAGTTTTTTACAAAAACACGGAATACTATTTGCGACGGGGAGAATGACCGTCGCAAAAAAGGCTTTAGCGACGGGCCCGTCGCAAATAAGTGTAGTTGCGACGGGATCCCGTCGCAAATGCCCGGTTGCAAATACCTGTTTTTCTAGTAGTGGATGTGTCATGGCCAACCAAGACAATCCATGGGTCAACTTGGGGACCCCATGGAGCCACTTTGGTAGGAAAATGACATTAAAAACTTTTTATTTAATGTTAAAATAAAAATGTCACAAACATGAGTTGTTTTACTAAAACAATTTTTAAATGGGGTTATACATGTCATATTTTTGACTATAAATATTAATTAGAAATATAAAAAGATTTCCTACATCATGATGTTTGTTTTATATTTTTTAGACATTAAATAAATTAAATTATTTATGACACCATGATGATGCAACGATTACCTCATGATTTAACGATTTAAATAAAATGAAAAGATAATGTAAAATCTAAGACCTACACATGTCAAAAACCAATTGTATGGGTGTATTTAGAACTCTTATCACCTTATCCTCGAAATATATAATTTAGGGACCTTTTAAATCCGAAAATCATTTTATAATAAAGTAACCTTTTATAACAATCCAAGAGTGCCCCTCCTCTCCTCTTATAAAAGGCCCCCACCTCTACCACCCTACCCACACCTCTCAAGCCTTTGGCTTGGCCAAACCCTACCCATTTTGTCTCTACACATACCTCTATTACTCCTAGAAGCCTCACTTTGGGCAGAAGTCTTCTCAAGGAATCATTTGAGCTCAAATCAAAAAGAGTTACCCGTTTTAAAGGTAGTGTTTTCTCTTGTGTTCTTATGTTTTAGTTTGCTTCTCCAACCCCCTAAACTCTTTTTATTGATTTCTTTTGCAACAACAACAGTATCTTCAATATACTAGGATGTTTTTATGTGAATTATTCGAGCTACCCTTACACACACCTACATCTAATGTTTAAAGAACATACTGTTTTTGTGGATGGCGAATTTCTGCCTCACGAAATGATGATTGTTCAACACTCATATAACACTTTCAAAAGTGGCCATTAAGATGTCACTATATTTATATATGATATATAATATGTTTATGTTTTACTTAAGCTTCTGTATTTTTTATTTATGGCATACCTTTATGGTTTCCATTATGGGTAAACACGATATCTTCATTTTAGGATGTGCAGACTACTGCCCCCTCAAAGTGATTTGATTCGTTAATTCCATATGTGGGACGTATAAAGGATGGAGTTAAAGTTATTATATATGATGTTATACTGGAATTATAATATACCTTTATATCATTATTATTTATTTCCATTAAAGTATGATATAGAAATGAAAGTATCGTTCATGCGTACGTACGACTTACCGTCTCCATGAACGGTGAATTTCATTTCTTATCCCCAAATGTAATGTACTATTATAAGTACATATATATAATGGATATATATTATGTACGTTACATCTAAATGATGAATATAATTCTGTAATTAAAATATACATATCTCTCATTTATTTTTAATTCCATTAATATGACATAGAAATGAAAGTAGCGTTCATGCGTACGTATGGCTTACCGTATCCATGAACGATGCATTTCACTTATTACCTATAAATGATTATGTAATATTATAAATTCATGTATATACTGGATATATATGATATATATGATATCTACATCATGAATATAATTCTTGATATAATGGATATTTTACCACATGAACAACTTGTAATTATAAAGAGTTTATTTTTTACTCAAGTACCAATGATCGAAAAAACGACCATTATTAACTTAAATAATTACATAGTGTTCATAACATGGTAATAAGTGATATAAAAGGAATAATGAAATTGAAAAAGGTTCTTAAAAAAGTAGAAATTAACTCAAGTTTATTATTCAGGACGTTAAAGAACGATCGAGTCAAGTCAGACCCGAGGTAAGGGACTTCATCTCAATCTCCTTTCATTGAGGCATATTTTGTTTTATACACAACTTTCTTTTATACGGTGTATAATACCCTTTTAATTTTAATTTTATTCAAAAGGAATCTTTTTATACGAAGGGTTTTACTAAATGACAAAAATGAATGTTTCTTTTAACATACACGGTAAAAGGTATTTGCGACGGGAAAATATTCCCGTCGCTAATAGTATGTTATTTGCGACGGGACCCGTCGCAAATAACTATTTACTCGTTGACCGTAATTAATGCGGGCTAATGTATTTGCGACGGTACCCGTCGCAAATAATACTATTTGCGACGGGAATCCCGTCGCAAATAATCTAACCTATAAATACCCCCATCTGTTTTTTTCAAATCATTCTCATTCTCTATCTTCTCCTGCTCTCAAACTTGTGTTTCTAAAGTTGAGTTTTTCTTCAGTTTAATTTTTTTCTTCGGAGCTGATATTAAAGTTTTGAAGAACGATCAGAGCAGATCAATTTTCAAGGTATTTATGTTCATTTTAATTTAATATTTATTTTTAATTTTTTATTAGTTTCAATTATTCTTAATTAGTTGTAATTTAATTATGTTTACATTGTTTTCTTACTTAATCAATTTAAATTATTAGTATTGATCATAGTTAATGGTAATTAGGAATAATTAGTAATAATTTTTAATAATTAAGAATAAATATTAATAATTAGTAATAAATACCAATAATTAGGAATAATAACATTATTACATTATTAGTATATTTTATTATTAATATTAAAATAATATAATTTTTTATATATATACAATTCTCTTTTCATCTGTGTGTTTACTGTCTTCACATGTATTATTCGTATGTGGAGATAGAAAACCCACAGATGAAAGGAGAATTGTATATAAATTAGAAAATTATATTATTTTAATATTAATAATAAAATATACTAATAATGTTATTATTTGTAATTATTGGTAATTATTCCTAATTATTGGTAATTATTCATTTAATTACTAATAATTAGGAACAATTATCAATAATTATCAATAATTAAGAATATTTAGTAATAATTAGTAATAATTACCAATAATTAGTAATAATTAGTAATAATTATCAATAATTAGTAATAATTAGTAATAATTACCAATAAGTAGTAATAATTACCAATAAGTAGTAATAATTATCTATAATTTGGAATAATTAACAATAATTAACAATAATTAGTAATAATTAGTAATAATTACCAATAATTACCAATAATTAGTAATAATTAGTAATAATTACCAATAATTGCCAATAATTGCCAATAATTACCAATAATTACAAATAATTAGGAATAATTAGGAATAATTAGGAATAATTAGGAATAATTAGGAATAATTAAGAATAATTAGATATAATTAGGAATAATTAGGAATAATTAGGAATATTTAGGAATAATTAGGAATAATTAGGAATAATTAGGAACAATTATCAATAATTATCAATAATTATCAATAATTAGTAATAATTAGTAATAATTAGGAATAATTAGGAACAATTATCAATAATTATCAATAATTAAGAATAATTAGTAATAATTAGTAATAATTACCAATAAGTAGTAATAATTACCAATAATTAATAATACTTACCAATAATTTGGAATAATTACCAATAATTAACAATAATTTGTAATAATTTGTAATAATTACCAATAATTACCAATAATTAGTAATAATTAGTAATAATTACCAATAATTGGCAATAATTACCAATAATTACAAATAATTAGGAATAATTAGGAATAATTAGGAATAATTAGGAATAATTAGGAATAATTAGGAATAATTAGGAATAATTAGTAATAATTAGGAATAATTAGGAATAATTAGTAATAATTAGTAATAATTAGTAATAATTAGTAATAATTAGGAATAATTAGGAATAATTAGTAATAATTATTTATAATTAGTAATAATTAGGAATAATTAGGAATAATTAGGAATAATTAGGAATAATTAGGAATAATTAAGAATAATTGGGAATAATTAGGAATAATTAGGAATAATTACCAATAATTAGGAATAATTACCAATAATTACCACTAATTACCAATAATTACCAATAATTACCAATAATTACCAATAATTACCAATAATTACCAATAATTACCAATAATTACCAATAATTACCAATAATTACCAATAATTAGCAATAATTACCAATAATTAGCAATAATTAGCAATAATTAGCAATAATTACCAATAATTAGCAATAATTAGCAATAATTACCAATAATTTGCAATAATTACCAATAATTTGCAATAATTAGGAATAATTAGTAATAAATACCTAAAATTAGGAAAAATTAGAAAAAATTAGGAAAAATTAGGAAAAATTAGGAAAAATTAGGAAAAATTAGGAAAAATTACCAATAATTAGGAAAAATTCTCAATAATTAGTAATAATTACCAATAATTAGTATTAATTACCAATAATTAGTAATAATTACCTATAATTAGTATTAATTACCAATAATTAGTATTAATTACCAATAATTAGTAATAATTAGGAATAATTACCAATAATTAGTAATAATTACCAATAATTAACAATAATTAGTAATAATTAACAATAATTAGTAATAATTACCAATAATTACCAATATTTATTAATAATTAACAATAATTGCCAATAATTACCAATAATTGCCAATAATTACCAATAATTGCCAATAATTACCAATAATTAGTAATAATTACCAATAATTAGTAATAATTACGAATAATTAGTAATAATTACAAATAATTCGTAATAATTACGAATAATTAGTAATAATTACTAATAATTAGTAATAATTACCAATAATTAGTAATAATTACCAATAATTAGTAATAATTACCAATAATTAGTAATAATTACTAATAATTATCAATAATTACTAATAATTATCAATAATTACTAATAATTATCAATAATTACTAATAATTAGTAATAATTAATAATAATTAGCAATAATTAGTAATAATTAGCAATAATTACTAATAATTAGCAATAATTACTAATAATTAGTAATAATTAGTAATAATTAGTAATAATTAGGAATAATTAGTAATAATTAGTAATAATTAACAATAATTAGGAATAATTAGTATTAATTAGGAATAATTAGTAATAATTACCAATAATTAGTAATAATTATTATTAATTATCAATAATTAGTATTAATTACCAATAATTAGTATTAATTACCAATAATTAGTATTAATTCCCAATAATTAGTATTAATTACCAATAATTAGTATTAATTACCAATAATTAGTAATAATTACCAATAATTAGTAATAATTACCAATAATTACCAATAATTACCAATAATCACCAATAATTACCAATAATCACCAATAATTACCAATAATTACCAATAATTTCCAATATTTTCCAATAATTACCAATAATTACCAATATTTTCCAATAATTACCAATATTTACCAATAATTACCAATATTTACCAATAATTAGGAATAACTACCAAAAATTATGAATAACTACCAATAATTTGGAATAATTACCAATAATTTGGAATAATTACCAATAATTTGGAATAATTACCAATAATTTGAATTAATTACCAATAATTAGGAATAATTACCTTATTACATTATTTGTATATTTTATTATTAATATTAAAATAATATAATTTTCTATATTATATACAATTCTCTTTTTTTCTGTGTTTTTTCTGTCTCCACATGTAATATTGGCATTCTTTTTCAAAATTATCAACCTACTCGCCAATGGAGAGGTGAAAGTGAATGCCAATATTACATTTGGAGACAGAATGTGAAACACACAGATGAAAGGAGAATTGTATATAATATAGAAAATTATATTATTTTAATATTAATAATAAAATATACTAATAATGTAATGATGTTATTAGTATATAATTAATATTTATGAAAAAAATTATATTAGTATTATTAAAAAAAATAAAAAATCAATATAATATTAAAATTATCAATATTTTTAACAGGTTTTTCTTTATTCTCAATATATTCAATTCTTGCTTGAGTGTTTTTTCTAACAAATTATTCAAAACCAGTAATGCTTTTTTATTTTATAGAAAAATATGGAACAACGAGGTCATCAACAGTCATTATTAGATGACCGCATATGGATAAATCAACGTAGAAATCCAAATGGTTCTGGTTTAAATCCAGTATATATAGAGGGTGTGGAGATTTTTTTATCATTTGCGGCATCAAATCCAGAATTTGTTTCAGAAGGAAAGATAAAATGCCCTTGTAGAAAATGTGCATTGAGAACGTTTGACACGTTTGACAAAGTGGGGGAACATATCTTGCGTTTTGGTTTTCAAGCAGATTATGTTTTTTGGTATCAACACGGTGAACGCAGTTCCAGAGCAGGTGATACCAACTTGATTCCGGATCCATCCCAGTTTCAAGATTTAGTACATGATGTTGCAGGTTCAACTATTCGACATACAGAAACTCCGGCTGATATAGCTTCAAATCCTGAGTTGGGACCGTCTGAATTTTATGAGTTGTTGAAGTCTGCTGAGGATGCATTATATCCTGGCTGCAAGATGAGAAAATTAGAAGCAGTTTCAAAATTTATGGCTATCAAATCAGATAACGGAATGTCAAACACCTGTTTTGACCAGATATTTTCTTTGCTGAAAACACTGTTACCCGAAGGAAATGTTTTACCTGCAAATTACTATGAAAGTAAGAGGTTGGTTCGAAATTTGGGACTTACTTGTCAGAAGATTCATGCATGTTCAAATGACTGCATTTTATATTCTGGGGAAAATGAGTCGTTGGATAGTTGTCCCACATGTGGGCAACTGAGATATAAAGAAGGACAACACGGGAAGTCTGGTTTGATTCCTGTAAAACAGTTCATATATTTTCCGCTTACATCCAGACTTCAGCGTTTATTCATGTCTAAGAATACAGCGACAATGATGTCATGGCATAAAGAGAATATTTCAACCGATAAAAGCTTGAATCATCCATCCGATGGTGATTCATGGAAACATTTTGATAGAGTGCATACATCCTTTGCTTTAGAAGCTAGAAATGTTCGACTGGGCCTTTCCACTAATGGTTTCTGTCCGTTTGGATCTTATGGTAGTCAATATTCATGTTGGCCTGTTTTTTTAACTCCGTACAATTTACCTCCATGGATGTTGATGAAGGAGCCATATATATTTTTGACTTTACTAATTCCAGGACATCCGAAGAAAAATATTGATGTTTATTTGAATCCATTGATTGATGAATTAAATTTATTGTGGAGTACTGGTGTCAGTACATATGATGTTGCAACGAAACAGAATTTCATACTGAGAGCAGCATTGATGTGGACAATAAGTGACTTCCCGGCTTATGGGATGTTATCTGGCTGGAGTACACATGGTCAGAAATCATGTCCTTACTGTATGGGAGAGAACAAAGAATTTATACTCATTCATGGAAAGAAACCTTGTTATTTTGACTGTCATCACAGATTTCTTCCAGCTGATCATCCTTTTCGAAGAAACAGATCTCATTTCAGAAAAGGAACAGTTGAAATGGATGGACCTCCAAAAATTCTATCAGGTTCGGAGTTAAAATCAGTTGTATTTTCATTACCTCCCATCACTTTTGGTCCCACAATAAACCAACAGAAAATTTCTGGTTTTGGGAAAGAACACAATTGGATTAAACGTAGCATATTTTGGGATTTTCCATATTGGTCTGATTTGTTGGTCCGCCACATGTTAGATGTCATGCATATTGAGAAGAACTGTTTTGATAATTTGTTTCATACAGTTTTGGATACGTCAGGAAAGAGCAAAGACAATGTAAATGCACGTTTAGATCTTGCCCAAATTTGCAGGCGTCCAGAATTGGAACTATTTGAGAATGTCAGAACAGAAAGGTTACTGAAACCAAAAGCAGCTTATACACTGTCTAAAGAAAACCGTTTATTATTTTGTCAGTGGATTGCATATTTGAGACTTCCAGATGGTTGTGCTTCCAATTTGGGTAGATGTGTAAAGAATGGTCATATTACTGGATTAAAAAGTCATGATTGTCATGTTATAATGGAGTGACTTCTACCCATTGGATTAAGAGGTCTGTTGAATTCTGTGATTTGGGATTCCATAACAGACATGTCTCATTTTTTTCAGGAAATTTGTGTGGCTACGACAGATTATGATGCTTTAGGAAAACTTGAAAAAGATGTTGTTGTAATTATATGTAAACTGGAAAAAATATTTCCGCCGTCTTTCTTCGACTCAATGGAACATTTGATGTTACATTTTCCATATGAAGCCAAATGTGGATGTCCGGTACAGTTTCGATGGATGTACCCATTTGAAAGATGCATGCAAAAATTGAAAAGAAAAGTACGTAACAAAGCATCTGTTGAAGGATCTATTGCAGAAGCTTATTTGCAAGAGGAAATATCTTTTTTCTGCTCCCATTATTTTGAATCTGAGTATCCTTCAAAACACAACCGAATGGGACAGAACGAGAGGAATATTGATGAAATCGACAATCAATTGTCTATTTTCAACCAGTCAGAGCTTGGTTTTGGTGGAGTTTATGAACGCTGGCTTTCAGATGATGAACATCAGAGAGCTCATACGTATGTTCTGCTCAACTGTGAAGAGATGACATCAGTTGTACTGTAAGTGTTTATATCACTTATTCTATCATTTATGTTACAGTAAATAACTTTGGTTTTTATAGGTTATATGATAATCATATCAAGAAAAAAATTCCACAAATTACAGCAGCTGCTCTCGAAGAACGTCGACTGAAAAATTTCTCTCAGTGGTTTCAAAAACTAGTAACATAAATTCTTTATCTTTTAGAAACTCATTCAATGTATAGTTTACTATATTGATAATTATTTCACAATTTTTCAGGTGTCTCGACATGCTGATAAAATTGACAAACGGCTGTGTGTATTGAGTAACCCACCTTCAAAACTTGTTAAAACTTATAATGCATATGTGGTGAATGGATTTCGATTCCACACACATGCATATGGGGAATCGAAAAAAACAATGAACAGTGGAGTTATCTTGAGAGGATCTCATCATCGAGAAAATGAAGTTGACTTTTATGGCATACTTGATGAAATCGTTGAACTCTGTTATCTTGGACAACATTACATAACCATGTTCAAATGTCGGTGGTTGGATACAGAGAGAGGCGTGCGTGTTTATCTGACTCATGGAATCATCGATATTAAATGTAAAAGTGTTCTCGCAGTAAATGAACCATTCTTATTGGCTCAACAGGCATATCAAGTTTATTATGCAAAGTACTGTGCAACATCAAGAGACTTGACTGATTGGTGGAGTGTAATAAAAATCAAAATTCGAGACAATCAGTTTAGTCAAAGTGAATGTGCTTTCACTGATGTGCAAAGAATTGAAGTTTTTCAAGAGAGTACTCAAAATCAATCTTTTTTACAAAGAGACATGAGTATCGATGACGACACCCCACATTTAAGAGTCGGTGATGACGATGATGTTAATGATGTCACATATGAATTTGAAACGGTAAGAGATGAAGCAACTATAACTCGAATGGATATCGATGATGTTGAGGAGGAATATGAAGATGACATTGACATATATGAAGATGATGATGAATATGAACACTGATAGCATTCCATGGTATTTATATACAATCATAATATGTATATATGTATATATAATAGTAATTATCAATTATTTGCTAACATTAACATTTTCTGTTTCAGATGGACGACGCCAAATTTCGTGAGTTGGCGGATGCTGACCTGACTTTTGATGCGGATGAGTTGCTGACAGATGACCCTCAGCCTGCAGGCGCTCCAGGGAGTACGCGGAGGGGGCGCGGTCTTGCACGATTGATGATTCCTGACCCTATCCCCGAGCGACGTCCACGTCTTGGGTTTGATCCACGCACACGGAGGTGTGATAACCTGTGTGGTAACCTGTGGATTTGACTAATATTTCATTAATCTATTCACATAATAAATGTTTATTATTTTTTCAGTTTTCCGCATATAGCAGTCGGACAGGGCAGCGCTATTTTGCGCAACTATTTCTCTCAGCCGTGGACCACATGGGAGTAGATTCCCATTGATGTGCAGCAGGCCATGTTCGGCCATTGGTTGGTACGTACGTAAATAAATAATTTTTATTTTGAAAATTATTTCATTTCTAACTTGATATTTTGATTTATTTGTAGGGTTTATGGTATCCAATCGAGGATACCATGCGTGACGCCATCCACGAGGCATGGGAGGTGGCCATGAGTGATCGTCTTCGTCAGTTTTTGCACAATTTAAGAAAAGCTGCGATGAAGAAAGCAAGAGTGTCAGATTTTGAGGAGTCATGTAGAGCACACCGACCAGAGTATATTTCATCCCATGTATGGGATGGATTATGTGCGCACTGGTTGAGTGGTGCCTTTCAGAGGAGATCATCGGTGGGGAGGCAGAATCGGGGGAGATAGGAGGTGACTCATCGAGCTGGGAGTCGTTCTTTCAGTACACATAGACAGCATCTGGTACGTACATTATTTATAAATATTTTATATAACTACAAATATTAACAGTTTATTTTTTATTCTTATAGGCTGTCGAGCACCCCGATATTACAGAGTACGATGTATATCGGAGGATGTATAGTGATCCTGCTACTGGGGAGCTCAGAGGTGATCGTCAGCATCACATCGTGGTCAGTATTATTTGTTTTCAAGTTTAAAAATTAACTGCATATAATATATTCACAATTTTAATTTTAAATTGCAACTATAGGAGTCATATGAGGCCGCAGCGGCACAGGCCCGACCTGAGAGTTAGGCCGAGTCATCAGATCAGACCACTGCCCGTTAGTTTGATGAGGCGGCATGGATGCAGGCCACCCAGTATGCCTTCGAGAAGGGCTGGGTAGTTGGTATCGGCTCTCGACTGACTCCTGGAGATTATTATGGCAGTGCTGCGATGTCGGCGTCCAGCTCGAGAGGAGCTCATGCATCTTCTTCTACACAGTATGAGGATCAGTTGCGATCTCAGACTGCACAGATAGAGAGTCTCCGACAGGAGCAGGAGCAGATGCGTCAGCAGCATGAGGAGGAGCGTCGACGCCAGTAGCAGCTGTACGAGGAGCAGGCGAGTCGGTGGCAGCAGCAGCATCAGGAGCAGATGGAGTACATGCGCCGACTCACTCATGCTTTAGGGATGGAGTTTCCTCCACCACCATCTGCAGATCCCCCACCTCCCCCCCTCCTTCAGATTAGAGTTTGTATTTCTGTTATAAAATTTGTGAAATCAAAATGTTTTTTTTCTATTCGTAGTTTTTGTCTCATTATAAAATATTAATAATATTATATTTTTAAATAACAATATTATTATGAATAATAATATTATTTATATTTTATAATATTAAATTTTATATATATATTAAAATTTTATATATATATTAAAATTTTATAATATTATAATTTAATTATATTTTTTGTAATACTTGAATTATTTTAATATTTGAATGTAAAATAATTCTATTATTTTTATATTAATTAAAATAACTTATTAATATTTTTTTTATTTATGAATTATAATTGTAATATTATTATATTAATTAAATCATTTATTAATATTCTATTATTTTTTATTTTTGAATTATAATTCTACTATTATTATAGTAATTAAAATAATTTATTATTTTCATTTTTAAATTATAATTATATTATTATATTAATTAAAATAATTTATTAATAATTTTTTTTATTTTTTTTAGTATTTGCGACGGGATACTATACCTTTCGCAAATACTAGTATTATTAATAGTTTTTTATTTTTTTTTAAAAATAGTATTTGCGACGGGTCCCGTCGCAAAAGGTATTTTAAAAGTTTTTTACAAAAACACGGAATACTATTTGCGACGGGGAGAATGACCGTCGCAAAAAAAGGCTTTAGCGACGGGCCCGTCGCAAATAAGTGTAGTTGCGATGGCGTTTTCAGCAACGGGCTATTTGCGACGGGCCCCCGTCGCAAAAAGCCAGTTGCGACGGGATCCCGTCGCAAATGCCCCGTGGCAAATACCTATTTTTCTAGTAGTGGATGTGTCATGGCCAACCAAGACAATCCATGGGTCAACTTGGGGACCCCATGGAGCCACTTTGGTAGGAAAATGACATTAAAAACTTTTTATTTAATGTTAAAATAAAAATGTCACAAACATGAGTTGTTTTACTAAAACAATTTTTTAATGGGGTTATACATGTCATATTTTTGACTATAAATATTAATTAGAAATATAAAAAGATTTCCTACATCATGATGTTTGTTTTATATTTTTTAGACATTAAATAAATTAAATTATTTATGACACCATGATGATGCAGCGATTACCTCATTATTTAACGATTTAAATAAAATGAAAAGATAATGTAAAATCTAAGACCTACACATGTCAAAAACCAATTGTATGGGTGTATTTAGAACTGTTATCACCTTATCCTCGAAATATATAATTTAGGGACCTTTTAAATCTGAAAATCATTTTATAATAAAGTAACCTTTTATAACAATCCAAGAGTTCCCCTCCTCTCCTCTTATAAAAGGCCCCTACCTCTACCACCGTACCCACACCTCTCAAGCCTTTGGCTTGGCCAAACCCTACCCATTTTGTCTCTACACATACCTCTCTTACTCCTATAAGCCTCACTTTGGGCAGAAGTCTTCTCAAGGAATTCTTTGAGCTCAAATCAAAAAGAGTTACCCGTTTTAAAGGTAGTGTTTTCTCTTGTGTTCTTATGTTTTAGTTTGCTTCTCCAACCCCCGAAACTCTTTTTATTGATTTCTTTTTCAACAACAACAGTATCTTCAATATACTAGGATGTTTTTATGTGAATTATTCGAGCTACACTTACACACACCTACATCTAATGTTTAAAGAACATACTGTTTTTGTGGATGGAGAATTTCTGCCTCACGAAACGATGATTGTTCAACACTCATATAACACCTTCAAAAGTGGCCATTAAGATGTCACTATATTTATATATGATATATAATATGTTTATGTTTTACTTAAGCTTCTGTATTTTTTATTTATGGCATACCTTTATGGTTTCCATTATGGGTAAACACGATATCTTCATTTTAGGATGTGCGGACTACTGCCCCCTCAAAGTGATTTGATTCGTTAATTCCATATGTGGGACGTATAAAGGATGGAGTTAAAGTTATTATATATGATGTTATACTGGAATTATAATATACCTTTATATCATTATTATTTATTTCCATTAAAGTATGATATAGAAATGAAAGTATCGTTCATGCGTACGTACGACTTACCGTCTCCATGAACGGTGAATTTCATTTCTTATCCCCAAATGTAATGTACTATTATAAGTACATATATATAATGGATATATATTATATAAGTTACATCTAAATGATGAATATAATTCTGTAATTAAAATATACATATCTCTCATTTAGTTTTAATTCCATTAATATGACATAGAAATGAAAGTAGCGTTCATGCGTACGTATGGCTTACCGTATCCATGAACGATGCATTTCACTTATTACCTATAAATGATTATGTAATATTATAAATTCATGTATATACTGGATATATATGATATATATGATATCTACATCATGAATATAATTCTTGATATAATGGATATTTTACCACATGAACAACTTGTAATTATAAAGAGTTTATTTTTGACTCAAGTACCAATGATCGAAAAAAAGACCATTATTAACTTAAATAATTACATAGTGTTCATAACATGGTAATAAGTGATATAAAAGGAATAATGAAATTGAAAAAGGTTCTTAAGAAAGTAGAAATTAACTCAAGTTTATTATTCAGGATGTTAAAGAACGATCGAGTCAAGTCAGACCCGAGGTAAGGGACTTCATCTCAATCTCCTTTCATTGAGGCATATTTTGTTTTATACACAACTTTATTTTATACGGTGTATAATACCTTTTTAATTTTAATTTTATTCAAAAGGAATCTTTTTATACGAAGGGTTTTACTAAATGACAAAAATGAATGTTTCTTTTAACATACGCGGTGACAACGACCTTTTCGGCCTCCGCGAGTATTATTTGGTCTTTGGCTTCCTCAACAAGACGTAATGTTTTTTAAAATGATATAAATACCATATACTATTTTATGTATTTTGGTATTGAAAATGGTTTTTATAATGGATTTTTTATGTCAATATATTTAAGTGATATATTGCGATCAATGTGTGGAAATGTTTTCTTTACATTATATTTGTTTTATGTCTTATGATTTTATAATGGTACTTGGACATTTGATGGGTGGTTACGTGATAAACCATATAACGGGTGGTGTCGTGAATACCAGGACGGGTGGTTACATTATAACCTCCAATGCATTGGGTATGGGAGTCGGCCGTAGGGATATTCCATTAAGTGATATGTGTGGAAGTCGACCGTATGGTTATTCCATTTAAGTATGTTTATGTCCCAAGTTACCTTTATATGTTATGTGTTCTTTATATGGGTTTTATGGTAATATTTTGGTTACAAAAGGGTATGTATTGATCTTTTATTCAGTGAAGAGTTTTTACTACTTCATAAAGGTGAAAAATATTACTTTGATAAAGTATACATGGTTTACTTGTTTTTTTGAAAAACTAATAGTTTTCATTATTTGTGTTTCCCTTACTGAGCTTTTTATGCTCATCCCAAGTTTTTTTGAAATGTTTTTCATAGGACTAAATGTAAAATAGTGTCAAGGATGGAATGAAGGGAAAGTTGTTCTATATAAAACATGGAACTAGACATGTTTCTTTTTTAGAGTTTTTATTTTATGGAAACTTATTAGAAGTGACTACTTTGTAATATTTTGATATGTAATAGTTAAGATCTAATTCTCTAAAACTCTAAACCTGAAAAGATCCCCAATGGTAATTATTCATTTAATTCAATATTAAGTAAGGTTTTAAGGTCGAGGCCTTATACGTGTCCCCACCCACTCTATTTTACTCTACCTGTTATAACATAGAGAAAAATACCCTATGCATAGTATGCCCCTACTAGCTTTCACTAGATATAGAGTAATCAAAATTAGTACAATATGTGTACTTATATTTCATATGAAGATAATTCTTTCTTCTCGTAACATGAAATAGAGTTGAGAAAGAAAGATGAGAATTAATGAATTATTTCTATTAATAACTATCAAACACACCCTTTCCACCAATCATCATTCTTCAAAACAACCCATCTTAATCATGTAAAACCAAAAAAATAAACATATCCCCTAATTGGTATAATTTAATCAAATTTATATAATATCAATGATTCTTTAGTTATTTTCCAAAAAACATGGAGGGATAAATTTCTACTATTTTATTGAGGTAGGGATATTTTGTTTTCTGGTTAACACTTTTAAAATATTCTGTTTTTCTTAGACACTAAGCCGACCAGTGGTCCCGTTGGTTTTCTTGGGAAAGAAGAGGCTGGAAGGAGGTAGGCCAATAATAGGCTGATTACATTACATGAAAAAGGGATAAATGTCATGTAATCCCATTTAAAGTCATATAATGGTTTGGCCATGACATTTCATGAAGTGTATGGGATTTTACTCCTTAAGGGAAAATTGGGAATTATATGTCATGTAATGCAATTACACATTATCTAACTGCACAAATATTTTTTAAATTGATGTTGTAGACTCTATTTTATGCACAAAATAATTTTCCCCCTTTTGAAAAATAAAACCCCTATTATATAGTTTTTTAGATCTAGTTCCCATCTAAGATCTGATTCTTCCATCGTCTGTCGCATTGAAACTGCATTGGTATGTACTTGATTCCTTTTTAGTAATTCTGTATTCTTCAGAACAATGGTTTCTCTATTTGGATTTAGGATCATATTCCCTAATTTCACATTCTCCATACATTCTTCTGATTTTTTCTTATGTGATGAGAATTATTACTTGATACTAGATTATCACTCTACTACCGAGATAAGGTGAGTGTTATATATGTTTCTTTCAACATTTGGTGATTTCAGAGTGATTTCCAGATATGTCGACCATCAGACCTTCTAGTGTAGCCACATTTTTGGAGCGGGCTCCTTTTAGAAGATGTAATATAAACTAGTAAGGATGCCCATAGGTTCCTTTGTGGTCTTTGGTACCCGTGACCCAAATCAAGGTCACCCATTTGGTGAAACTTTTTTAAATTCTTTAGTTATCCCTTGTTAAACCTCCCAAGGGGTGTGTTATTGTGCTTTCCTAGTAAGGGGAAGCTCAGTTATACCTAAATGAGATTAAATATCTTTATTATAAGATGTACTACCTCCTCTTCTTGTGTTATCATGTCATTACATGATTATTTTGATTAAATGGATTATGTGGATTTAGTTAAATGAGTGGGTATACTCATTGGTTGTTTTTAAATATCTTGAATGGTTTATTGTGAAAATGGTGATGAATGGGTGGGTACACCAACGTGACATGTTAAATATGAAATGGAATACATGAGTGGGTATACTCATGTGATGTGGTTTGGTATGTGAGTGGGTATACTCACAGGTAATGGAAATGTTTAAATTTCATGTATTAATGAATCATTTGGTAGAATCCATGGATGACTCTCCCTGGATTTGGAATGCAGTAGTGGACTCCTTGGGTGGATTATTCCCCTTGGGTCTTGATTCCATGGGATTACTTGGGCCTTGGTACCCCTTGGATCCATATTGATGGGACTCACATATGATATGTTGGTACATATTCTCCTTGGACTCCAACTAGTGTCTAGACCAAGTTTCCATGGAGATGATCCTGAAACTCAATGTGGATGCATTGGTCTTCAACAACTTAGACCTATCCCTTCATGGTATACACTTTTTTATATGGCGTGGCCATGGGTTTTTAATATGCTTCTCTTTATATCATGGTTATGGGTTTCAGATACATTTCCCAATACAGCATGACAGTGGATTTGTGATACACTTCATTATATAGCTAGGTTGTGGGTTACATGAGATGGGAGATTATAAGACATGACTGTGTGACTTGTTTAATTATTTATAGATACCTATTTAGAAGATAAATTTTGATATAGGAATCCTTGAGAGGATAATGGTATTAATTTACTAGATTAGTTATATGCCTTGGGAATTTACACTTACGTTATTGCTTTACTTACACTTTCTTGGATTTTTCATATCACTGTTTAGAACTCTATATATTTTTTGGTGAAAACCTACTGGGATGTATATCTCACACCATATTTGGGCCTCCTTGGGGACCAAAATAGATTATATAGTTTTAGGTGATGTTAGGTGAAGGAACCCTAGTATAACATGTTGGTAGTTTATTTGGAGTAGGAGAGCACGAGACCAAGATGAGGCTTGGGATGTGACTGAGACTTTTTTGGTATTTGTTTTCTTTTTAGAAACTTGTATGATATTTTTTTCCATATACTATTCTTGATACATTCTAGATAAATGTATCATCTGCATCATTGAATAAATGAATGTTTTGGATTTTATGTGTATTCATGTCTTACCATACTTTTCATCTATCTAATTTTTTATTCACTTCCACTAGAGAATGTGTTCGACTTATGTTGTGATATACTCTAGTAATGAGGGAATAGTATTCCCAATGAACCACCTAGACCCTATCTACTATTCAGTAGCCTATGAAGTTTAGGGAGATGTTCTTAAGTCCATGTAGCCAATTGGGCACGAGGCACTGTTGACTGGAATTCATGTTTAGTATGTTACAGAGTGGTATTAGAGGAAGGTTCTGATCATGTGACCTGTGGGTTATGGGCCCACATGGATTTGGTATTAGTAAAACCTTGGTTGAATTTTTTGAATAATTTATAGGTTAAAATATAAATGAATGGAATAGAAAATAAAGGATTCACCTAGACCCATCTTCTAAGTTGGAAAGAGGCATAGTTTCTAGTGGTTTTTAGTGGTTGTTCATTTTGTAGTCCTTGATTTGGGAGTAGAATGTGGATTAACATGGTTTTAGTGGGTTTTGAAATTTTATATGCTTTCGAGATGTAACACTTTGGTATTTTTCTTTTCTAAGGAATGTGTTTGGAATTGTAGATACACTCGACCACAAAAACCTCTAGTGGTGTGCCAGGAGGGTGGAGACGACCACACTCTGGAGGTGGTGGGCCAAAAGCTACTAGTTGATACTCTTTTAGTGCCAAATGAAGCACCAAAGGCTATTCTATACATAGATACTGAGGTATAGTTCCACAAAGTCTTTTTTCGCTATATGAAAAAATTTTATGGAGTACCATAGAATTTCTTGACTATAGATAAGCTAGAAAAGGTTTTCCAATAGTAGAATTATCCCACATTTTTTTGTTATGGCGGTCCACAAGATTTAGGGATGTTCCTTGATACCACTATAGCCATCTTCGAGCATCTATATATTCCTCTTGAGGAATGAGTTAAGCTCGCGACTTATAGAATACATGGTGTAGAAAAACATTTGTGGGATGTTTTAAACCATGATTGAAAGCTATGAGTTATGGGTTGGACTATTTTAGAATCCAATTTCTTCAAATACATTTACCCCAAGACACTATGGGGAGATAATTATAGTGAGTTCTTGCATTTGGACCTGGTAATGATGAAAATTATTGAGTACTCATCACGCTTTACAGATTTCCATATTTTTTCATCGATATAACCTTATGATGATCAATCTAGAGAGATACAATTAAAAAAGGTTTCTAAAATGATAAAAAAAATTTAGGTCATCATGTTCAGATTGAATTATATCCTTGATATTGTGAACCAGGAACTAATAACAGAGAGGAACTTGAAGGAAACTTGGGGTGTATAATAGAGTAGTGATAAGCCTCGACCTTGTAGATCTATGTATTCAGGTTGGAAGTGTCGTTTTGAGGATTCCTATGAGAAGATTTCTAGTTAGGTTGTGAGTGCTAGCAGCTCATTTCATTTTCATCACTGTGGTAGGCGAGTCCATAAGAATAATCAATGTGGTTGTGACCTAGTTGAGTGCCGAGAATCTGGTAGTATGGGACAAGTGGAGTGGTTTTGTAGGACCATCCCTCCAGCTATGAGTGATAGGGGTCCACTCTAACATTAGTTAAAAGAGTAAGTTCCTCAACTCTGTGTTAGGAAAGAAGTCAGAGTAGTGTTATATGGTCAGGCTGAGGTAGTAGAAGTTGTGGCAGAGGCATTCAGTTTCCAGTTATGCCTAGAAATCTGGTGGACCTACTACGGGCATTGAGGCCATGTCATAGGGTTGTGGTGCATGACAACTCTTTTTTATAAGAAATAACCCCATGGAGTATGGTTTCAGACCATCTACGGCGAAAGGTATGATATTAGTAGCCTCTAATATTTCATTTTCTCTTCTTGATACAGGTGTATCTCATAGTTTCATATCTGCACCTTTTGTTAAAAGACTTGGGATTGTTGTGTGTTATTCTAAGGGAATTTAAACACTAGTCACACCATTAGGTATTAGAATGGATGATGTGTTCTAGTTTATGGAGGTCCCCTTGAGATTAGTGGGAGTGAATTCATTTGGGATCTTTATTTCCCTCAGATGACAAGGCCTGACATCATTATTAGGATGGACTGACTGGTGGCTTATCGAGATTATGTTGAATACTATCATCATAGGGTCACATTCACATTACTATAAGGGGAAGTGTATACTCACATGGTTGAATGGGTGGTACAGCTCATCCGAGATGGACTAGAGCATCATGGGATAGGTGGGATATTAGCCTAGATTGAAAGTTTATTTTTGGATTCTCAGGGAGTGAGTCTAGTAGACTTCCCTCCAGTGGTTGAGCTCTTTAGGGACATATTTCTAGATAAATTTTCTAGGTTATCTCTAGAAAGAGAGGTGTATTTATCTATCAAGGTAGTGTTGTAATCTTTACTAATATCCATTCCTCCGTGAAGTATGGCTATGATGGAGTTGCAGGAGATCAAGTGGCAACTAGAGGACTTAGAGGTGAAGGTGTTTATTCAACACAATACTTTTTTTTGTGGGATTCCCCAGTCCTTTTCTAAAAAAGTTGGATGTTACCCTTAGGATGGGTGTAGATTATCGAAAACTGAACTAGCCGACGGCTAAAAACTGATATCCCTTTCCATGGATAAATGATATGTGTTGGAACCATGGTTGTTCTCTGCAAGAATTGGAGTATGGTTTGTGTCTGTTTTCAATCCTCAGCGGAAGTTCAGAATGTGTGCTAGTAAAGTGATCATACAGTTCAAGAAGACAACAGTATTGAAGGTGGCATTGTTTCCCAGTGTTTGCCAAATTTTTGGGCCTCAAAATTGGAAAATTAAGACATGTATTGTTGGTAAATGGAGGTGTGCACAAAGAGGAAGTGGTTAGCGAAAAAGGAGGGACATGCATGAAATATTTGTATTGGGCGTGAAAAATAGCATGGTGCGCAAAATAGTGGTACCTGCATGAAATAGTGGTACCTGCGTGAACAATCTGGAGGTGTGCACGAAAAACGGTACATACGTGAAATATTACGTGCCAAATGATAGGTTTTCGTGCCACAGGGGGTTTTTAACACGGGGGTTTGAGATGCATATAATTAAGAGGTGACCCCCCTCATTATGTACGGTTGACGAATTAGAGACGATCTGAGGTCTGATGCGTGTAAAAGGTTCGCGTAAAGGGGCTTGCGCAAAAAATTCTGATCTGCGCGAGAAAGGCTGGGTTGCGTAGAAAAAAAACTGGGTTATACAAAAAGCCTGAGTTGCATGTAAAATATCAAGCTGCACGAAAAAAGTTGTTGCGAGTAAAGCTGTACGAAAAGGAGGTTGTTGCGCGAAATGTTTTCCACGCGAAAATCAGGTATTTCACGCAAAAGTGAGATATTTCATGCAAAGGTTATGAGTTGTGCGAATTCTTCAATATAACCATTTTGCGTGTTTCTGATTATCTAGTTTAGTGATTCGGTGCATTCAAGTGAATCATTATCGGTCTTCGATGCAAGCAGAGTCTCATTCTAAGCAGAGGCAAAGACTTCCATCTAAATCTATTGAAGAGACCTTCACTTCTATAAACTAAGTGGGACTTCACCAAAGGCAGTGAGCCACGGGGAGTCAACAGGAGTGACCCAAGAGATGTCGTGGGATATCCCTGAATAGTTTTAAAAGCAGTGAGCCTGGGACAGAGTGACTATTCCCAAAGTTTTGTAATCCACAACTAGTGAAGAATAGTGGAATTTGGTACGACCGAAAACCTATCGGCGTATGCTCCATAGACATAGCCCTTAGCGGTGAACCAAGTAAAAAGTGATGTGTTTTCGCTTTTCATGTGAATGTTTGATTTCTTCTCATATCCATCATACATGCTAAACTAGTTCTTACCAATGTGGGAACAAGATCCATCAGTTTAAAAGAAAAAGTTGACACCCTGATTCACTCCTCCCCTCTCAGGGTGTCCTGGGGTCCTACAATATGTTTAATCATATTAGAGGATCCCAAGTGTTCTAAAAAATATACTTGAGGTCAGAATATCACTTGGTACATGTTAAACCTATAGAAATACCTCTTACAGTCTTTCTTAGAAATTATAATATATACTAGTATTTGGTTATTCTATTCAGTCTCATGAATGTTCCATTATTTTAAAGGGAACTGATGAACGAAAGGTTCCATCCATACTTGGATTCATTTGTGGTGGTTTTCATGGATGATATCTTGGTGTATTATCACAATTTACATGACAATTACAACTATCTTGAGATCATTTTGAATACACTTCAAGAGAATATGTTATATGATAAGCTCAAAAAGTGCCACTTTTGGATGGATCAAATTCACTTCCTAGGTCACATCATCTCAGAGACAAGAGTATCAGTAGATCCAAAGAAGGTGAAAACTATAATTTATCTATAACAACCCAAGATTTTTTTTGATATACAGAGTCTGTTAGGGCTAGCTGGTTACTATAGAAATTTTATACAGGACTTCTCACACTTAGCATTACTTTTTAGGGGCCTGACTAAGAGGGTTGTGAAGTTAGTGTGGTCAGATTCTTGCAAGATATCCTTGTAGGAGATGAAAGGAAGGTTGACCTCAGTACCAGTACAGATACTATTTAAGTAGGATAAGATTTGTAATGTGTATTTTGATGCATCAAGTATTGGTATAGGAGCAAGGATAATGTATAGAGATAGAGTTCTTTCATATGGGTCTCTATAGATGAGGTCACATTAGAGGAATTTCCAGATGGACAACATTGAGATAGCTTTAGCTATTCACACATTGCGATGTTGGATACATTACTCTCCGGGAGATAATTTTTCAGTATACACGGACCACAAAATCCTCAAGTATTTTTTTACATAGAATTATCTGAATCTTATGTAGTGACGGTGGGTGGAGTACCTATAGTCCTTTGATTTCAATATTGCTGACATGCATGGTAAATGGAATGTAGTGGCCGATGTAATAAGCTAGAGGACTCATATACAGGCATTGAATCAGGCCAATAGCGAGTGGAAGATTATGGAATTATTCTTTAAGATGCATCTGGAGGTTCAAGACAGTCAGGGAAGGAATTTTATAACATCCTTAGTTACGACATCTACCCTCCTGGATAGAGTTATGATGAAGAAGCTATCATATTCTGAAGTCATAGTTCTATGAGAGAGTGTGGAAGGTGAGGACCCTCTTTCTGATTAGACGATAGGCAAGGATGAGATATTGTGTACCCAAGGATGCAGTTGGGTTATAGTGGATATATGTGAGGATTTTATGTGGGAGTTTCATGCTTCAGCTTGGGTAGTGCACCCTGAAGTCACCAAGATTTACTGTGAATTGCGACATCAGTATTGCTAGCTGGGTATGAAGCCTGAGGTAGATGGTTTCATTAGAAGGTGTTCCACCTATCTACATGTGAAGGTAGAACACCAATGACTAGATTAGATTTTATAGTAGTCACATATTTTAGAGTGGAAATGTGCGAATTTCATGATGGATTTCGTGACCATTTTACAGAGGTCTCCCCAAGGTAATGATGATGTGTGGGTTGTTATTGACAGACTCACAAAGGTTTTTCATTTATTTCCAATCAAGGAGACCTTTTGTGTCTATGATCTTTGAATGTTATATATCTGTGAGATAGTACGACTTCACAGTGTTCCTTTCACTATCATTTCCGATAGGGAATCTCTTTATACATCTCATTTATGGAAAATCTTTCAGGGGGATCTAGGTACACAAGTGATTCTTAGCACAACATACCACCCTCGGACTGATGTTTAATCATAACATATGATATAGGTTCTAGAGAACATGTTGAGATCATGCGACCTAGATTTTTGGGGTATTGGGAGAAGCATATACCCATAGTTTAGTTTTCCTATAATAACAATTATCATGAGATTATACATATGAAACCTTATGAGGAATTTTATGGTAGGTCATGTCAATCACCCCTATGTGGGTTAGAGGTAGGAGAGATAGCTTTACTAGGACTGCCTTTCATAAAGGATATTTATAAGTTGAACCAGTTGATTCAAGAAGCATATGGATAATGCATAATCTTATCATAAATCTTATGCCAAGTGCTGCAGACAACCTCTAGATTTTGAGTTTAGGGATCAGTTCTTCCTACGTGTTTCACCGAGGGAGGGACATATACAGATTAGGATAATGGGTGAGATTTCACCATGATATGTCGGGTCATTCATGATTCTAGATATAGTCAGGTTAGTAGCCTATCTGTTAATGTTACCTCATAGGTACCAATCCATGCATGACACCTTCCAAGTATCATAGCTACAACACTATCATTCATACCCGTATCATAATTTTCAGCTAGAAGAGGTTGAGTTACAGGTTGATGCATCCTTTGAAGATCATATCATTCATAGCATTGATATGAGCACAAAGGTTATATGAGGCTAGTTCGTTATGATAGTACATTTAATATGGATGGAAAACTATTTACATGATGAGACTTGTGAGATAGAGTCCAATGTACGTGCTCAATGGCTGGAGTTGTTTTCAAACGAATCATGACCACCCTTCAGAAATCTATTCATGGATGCATTGTTATAAGTGGGGAAGATTGTAAGATCCCAGGTTTTCTTAAGGTACAAGTATTTCATTTTCTGGTTAAATACTTTTGAAACATTCCTTTTGGATTATACCCTAATATAGGCCATGGGTCAGTTGGTTGTACTTGGAAAAGAATATGATAGAATGATGTAGTCTGATAGCAGGCCGATTACATGATGTGTAAGGGGGATACACATCATGTAATCCAATTTCATGATGTGTAATGGTCTGGTGAAGACCTTTCATGATGTGTACGGTATTTTCCTTAGGAATAGAAAATCAGGAATTACATGTCATGTAAGGCAATTTCAATTCGTGTAATTTCCCAAAAATTTGTTTCTAAAATAGAGGCAGTAGCGTCTATTTTAGGCACATAAGCATTTTCTCCCTATTTCAAAACCTAAAACCCCTCTTATGTAGTTTTGTCAAATCTAGTTCCCATCAAAGCTATGATTCTTCTGTCATCTATCATGTTGGAACCACATTGATAAGTACTTGATACCTTTTTATTTATTCTTGATTCTTAGGAACAATGGATTCACTATTTGGATTTCAACTCATATGCCCCAATTTCCTATTATTCATCGGTACTTCATATTTCTCCTAAACCAAGGTGAATCGGGACTTGATATTGAATGAGAACTCTACTAATGATCTATGGTTGGTGGTATATACTTTTTTTAGCATTTTTTGCTCCTTAGAGTGATCGACCAATAGGCCTCCCATCAAATTTCGGGTGAGACCCCATTTCTGAGAGGGTTAATTATAGTAGATGTAATCAAACCTAGTGATTGTGCCCATAGGTTTTGTCATAGTGTGTTGTCACAGGTGACCTAAATCAATTTCACCCATTGGGTGAACCTTTTATAAATGCCTTAGTTTTCTATTGTTAAACCCCCCAATGGGTGTGTTCTTATGATTTCTTAGTTAGAGGAATCCCAGTTATCCTTAAATGAGTTTGAATAGATTTCTTAAGAGATATACTGCCTCCATGACTTGTGTTATCATTTCATTCCATTCTTATACTGATTAAATGGATTTAGTAGATTTGGTTAAATAAGTGGTTGTACTCATTGGTTGTTTATAAATTTATTGAATGGTTTATTGTAAAAATAGTGATGAATGGGTGGATATACCCATGTAAATTGTGTAATATTAAATAGAATACATGAGTGGGTATAATAATGTGATGTGGTTGGTGATGAGAGTGGGTATACTCATAGGTAATGGAAATATTTAAAATGTAATAATGAATGAATGGTCTGATAGATGACATGGATGACTTTTCATGGATTTGGAACATTATAGTGGATGCCTTGGGTGGATTATTCCCCTTTGATCATGATTTTGTTGGATGCCTTGATCCTTTATACCCCTTGGATCCATCTTTCTTTGACTTAGATAGGACTTGTTGGTACACATGCCCCTAGGGCTCCAAAAAGTTCCTAGACCAAGTTTCCACCATGATGCTCCTGGGATTAGACAAGGATGCCTTGGTCTTTGACACATTGGATCTTTCCCTTCATAGTCTACGCATAACTATACGTCAGGGCTATAGGTTTTTAATACTCTTCTCTATATGGTGGGGGTCTGGGTTTCTGATATGCTCCCCTATATAGTGTGGTCGTGGGTTTCTAAAACACTTCTCTACATGGTGTGGTCACGGTTTTGTGATACACTTCATTATATGGCTAGGTTGTTGGTTACATGAGATGGGTGATTGTACGACAAGGTTAGGGAAATTGGTTACTTGTTTATAAATGCCTTGTCAGTAGCTAATTTTTCTTGCAGGCATCCTTGAGAGGCTATTGATATTACTTGACTACAGTAGTTATATGCCATTGGAATTTACATGTACATTACTACTTCACTTACACTTTATAGCATGTTGCATATCACAATTTCGAACTGTATATATATTTGGTTAGAAATTGACTGGGATGTTTATCTCACACCCTCTTTTGGCCTCCTTGGGGGCCCAAACAGATTATATAGTTGCAGGTGATGTTAGGGATAATCACCCTAGTTTAGGTTATTGATAGTTTGTAATGTTGTGACCCCAGATGACCGGAGTTTGTGCATTAATTTTTTACATTAGAAGAATTATAATAAAGTCATATCTTGAAGTACTAGGTAGTTTATTATTTTTGTAAAACATGATCCAAACATAAGGTCAACATTACAACTTGTGATGAAATACATAATAGAAATTCCATTGGAAACATTTATGACTCATAGATTAACCATGTAATTCATTCATAATAAACTTCCTCACATGTTGTGGAAATAAAAATAATAATTAAGGGGTGATATTAGATGTTCAATAAGGGTAAATAAGATTTCATAAGTAACAATAAACATAAACACTAGGAATGATGAATAATAAAAAGCATATGCATTTAAAAATAAACTTGAGAATAATATGGAAAGAATAAAAATTGATTTAATAATTCTATAAAACATAACCATGGATAATAAAATATTCTAATAATAACTTGGAATATCAACCTCTAGTTTCATAAGTATAGAATGCATAATGTCATACACCACAATCATTATTTCATGATCTCATGCCAATACCATACATAAACGGGTAAAAACTGAAAATAATTTCTCTCATGAGACCTACAGATGAATAGAGGGGGTATAGTGGCCCCAACCTATCACTACTATGTCCAATATATTGCTCATATGAAAAGGGTGAAACATAAACTACATAAACATTTTTATTAAAAAACTAGCATTTGAAATCTGAATACTTTAACTATAACCCATGAAAGGTATCAAATTAGCACATCCATAGTCAAACTGATCATCAAACCATAAACAACATATGAAAGATGATATAATAAGAGATACAACTCAATTATTTACATGATTCATCAATGGATTTTTACATAGATGAAGATACATTTAAACTATACCCTTGAAAATTTCATGTGGAAATATTTGTAATACATTCCAATGTGTCTCATACCAATTTATAAAATTAAAATAACAATACCTTAGAATATTAGGAGAATAATGAGACACTTGATATCATATATCAAATGGAATTAAATTCACCACATGGAAGTAAAAGGTTCTTAACATGGAATATATAGCCTAAAAGTTAATGTGAGATGAGAAAATCCTATTTTACTTTGGAAAGAGGAGTTCTTTTGGAACATCATTTGTATTTGTAATAAAATAAGATTTTAAACATGTATATATATAAAAATAAAATTTAATTTAATTTAAATTATATTTGAGTAATAAATGATGTCCCACTAAAGTGAAACCTTGTAAAAATATTTTTTAATAATATTTATAAATAAACCATTTTAGTGAAATTTAAGGGAAATATTAAAGAGATTTTAAATTGAAAAGGAATGTTTGAATTAATAAAATAAAAAATAAAAATATATATATTTATCATTATAAAATTTTAAATATTATAAATATAATTATTGATTAAAATAGATTATATAGTTCATTTGAAAATGGATAAGATTTTGCAAAGTTTCCTTCAACCGAGATTTCATATCGAGAAGAATTGAGAAGAGAATCATTTAGAAATATATCATTCCCATAAATGAAAGATTAAATGACATAAATATATGATTTTGGAATATATGAATATAATATATAATAATTAAACAAAAATAAATAAACATTACATTGTCCTAATTATAGTTAAATAATAACCTGATGGAAAAAAACAACGGTTCGGGTAGAATCCCTTACTAGTTTATAATCAATCGAAACATATGCCACAAAATTAATAATAATAAAATGATAAATTGAATACCATGAAAATAAATAAATTCTTGATATGTTACATCAATGGTAAGTATAAATACACCGTACACAATAAATAGTGGTGAATAAGGAATATCTCACAAAAATGGAAGTGAGATGAGAAAACACATACTACTTTGTAATCAATTCAATCTTATGTCAAAAATTTATCAATCATCAAATAAATAATTTAATACCATGAATATAAATGTATTTATGATTTTATATATCAAATTAATATACTAAAACACTACATACAAGAAATAAGTGGAAAACAATGGAAATCTCATGGATATAAAAGTGAGATAAAAAACCCTTTACCTTATGTCTGAATATTTTTCTCTCATGACCTCAAGATCCTGGATAATCAAATTCAATCCATTAATTAATTAAATATGAACAATATATAATTTTTTTTAATTTATTATAATTTTATTATGTTCATTTATGGTCTTTTGGATGAGGTATAAGATGTAAATTTATCGCTCGGGAGTGTTTGTTTCCTTGGTCTTCACAATCGGCATACTTGTATACGAGAATAAAAGTTCATGTGGAGTGGATATAATACTATATGATTGAATTTATATATTATAAATGAACATATATATTTTTAAATGGTTATATATATATAATTGTTTTACATGGTATGAGGATGAATCATTAGATATTTCATTTAGTGATAATCGTTTTGATTATTACGACAATTATTGATCATAACGAACTCATTTTGTTTTTTTCCTTTAGTATTATGTAAATATGTTACTTAAAGAACATAAAATGAGTTATATTATACATTTTATAATATTTTTCAACCATTAAAATGGTTTCATGAACTACTTTAAAGAATAATATGAAGACTGAAACTTCATCGTCCACGATGGTTGTAAATTAGCACCTATTGGTCGATGATTTCATTTATAAAAATAAAAGATAGAGAGTAAGAAGATTGGTAATGGTTATTACTTTGACATGACATAATTATGGAATATATAGGATTTTAATTTTATCATTATAAATTGGACATTAGAGGTCAGGAGATAATTATAAAAGAAGATAAATTGAAATGAAATTAAATGAAAAACTAAGAGGATTTACCTCTTGAAATAATGTCCTTGAGAACCTCCATAATGTAAATGGTTTTATATTTTTTTCAAGAAAAAGGGATCCTGGACATGGGTAGGGACTATGGAAAAGTATTAGGGTATAAATTGGATAATAATGAAGGCTTTTAGGAGTGAAGAGAAGAGTGAGTGAGAGGTGGTTCTTAAAACATATTTTATAATACCTTAAAAAATAAAATGAGGGATCATGAAATCATCCTAAAAATAATAAGTCAAAAAACTATTTATGAATACATTTTATGAAAATAAATTTATTTTTAAATAAATTTATTAATTTAAAATTGTAATTAGATATTTATTACTCACAAAAATACTAACATGTAATTACTAATTTTTAAAACTTTCACTCTCATTTATATGGTGGAAAAATATTATTTATACTTTCATGGGTGAGGTTAATATCCACAATGGTAAAGTTACAATTCATAAAGGTAACATTACAATTCATAAGGGTACATTACTATTAATAAGGGTCAAGTTACTATTCATCCAGAAAATTATGTTGATCTTATTGGACTCTAAAAAACTTACTTATCACAACGGTGTATGTATGTTTTTCAAAATTCAATTCATAGAAGTGGAAAAATTATGTTTCATGTCAAGGTTATAACTATCTTGTGTAAATAATTATAATAGAAAAGCATTTTTTTCATATAGACTCAATGTTCTGTGCATTTCAGGCTATATTTGTTTCTAATTTCTTGCGGTGTCACATTCTCCCCTTCATCAATAAATTGTGTCCTTATAATGTGGAAATTCCACTCAAAAAGCTAAATGATGATACTTGAAAATTCATTTTTTTGGAAACCCACATAAAACATAAGGTTAATAAAATATCATACTAATATGAGTGGGAGTAAAATGCATCTATTACTACAAAACAACACATTAATATTGGGTAACCTTAGTGTGAAGTGAAAATATGTACATGAAGAAATAATCCAACCATAATGTTATGATGGACAATGATAGAGAACATGGTCATTAGAATGTTACACGTCACAAAGACATAAATCATGTGATCGGTTAAAAGAACATTGATATCTCAGAAAGAAAATGGCATGGATAATATTTTTTACCAACTATTTTTACTTGAATTGAGGTATTCCTTTACTATCTAGATACGAACATAAAAAATTAATCTTAATTGATTACTTTCTATTTCTTAAGAATAATATTATCCTTTGGTTGTGCTTCAACCTATCTTCAATCCAATCCTTATAACTAGAAATGACCATTCAGGATGGATTTTTCACACAGAAATAATTCTAATTAACTTATATAGTTCACATATCCAACAATAGTATAATTATATATTCCTTTTGACTTTACATATCAAACAAATCCAAGATGTCAAGGACAAGATAAGTTAGTTTCTAAAAAATAAAAAACCTTTAGATGATGAAAATCAACAGTAATATATAAAATTAAAATGTAAAACTTAATGTTCAACATAGATCATTTTGAAAATTTCTACCATTATTTAAAAACAATTTTCAAGACTATAACCCCAAAATTAGAAGGATTGGTTCATATAGTCTTACAAATGACATCAATAACTCTTAATATCTTATACCAATGATTTAATTTCCCCTATCAAATTATCTCCATGATATTATAGACAGTTCCATAAATAACCTAGACCACCATATGCCCACAATAAAATTATATTTAACTCCAAAATAAAATTCAACATTTATTCCTCAAAATATTATATTTACCGAAGTCTTATATGATTCTTAAAATTATGAATATCTTCCGAAATAAAATTAATCTCATAACCATAAAATCTTTTTCCAAACCCAAAATCATCTATTTGATAAAGGAAAAATTCCATAAAATCAAAATAACATTTATCCATTATATGTTTTAACTAAAAAAAATATTCATGAAAATGATGTCTTCAAGTAGGCTAGGGGTAGGTGTTTCACCCTTGTTGTCCTTAGGTTGTGGGTTCAAATACTGTGGCCTTACAGAATTCAGTGGTTTGTCACCTGAAATGTAGGATGTCCTTTTTCTAAAACCATATATATTCCTAAATAAATATGATATACGACCTTGAAATTATGTCAATTACTAAACACCCTTTTAAATATATTTTTCCATACAAAAACATCATACATTGACTTACACATAGGGAATTAATTATTATAGAGGTTATCCTATAGAATAAAAAATTAACTTGGGTAATGCCCATTTCTCTCCAATATAAGTCAAATAACTAAAAATTTGATTCTTAGGATCATTTTTATTTAATTCCATTATACACTTCATTTTTTCTCGATAGTTATTTGCTTTAGGTCTTTCCTACCCACACATAAATCATTTCTCAAATACTTTGAGACACTTCCCTAGGTGTATCCTTCCACAATTATTGAAAGCTAGAAGTCAATCATTATTTTCTCTATGGTATCCACAACTTTTGATCTTAAAAAACTCAATTATTTTCTTCTTTGGTGGGTTTGGTTGTTGATTAAGGTATATGTTGTTAATAATATTGCAGGAAAAATGATTAGGAATGAACATGATATTCTTCACTCATATCAACATACCAATTTTATTATCATCACCACAACCTTTTCCATCATGTTAAATGGTAGCATGAATCCTTTGGGATCTATACATTGACTAAAACAAGGAGTAGTGTGAGTAACAATAGTCATAGTGGAAAAAATTTATAATAATTTATATAATATCCTAACACTTTTTTTGACTTAAGAAACCTAAGTTTTAACCTAGGTTATTAATTTTAATTATATATTCAAATCCATAATAATGTTTTGTATAGAAAATGTTAATTATCTTATGAATATCCCACAGGTGTGTCAAACCAGGTATGTACTAAGGCCCATTTTCATGAACCAAATTACCCAAGTCAATCGTGGAACACCTTGTCGGAGTTGTTACCCATAGGTACATTTGTGCCATAACCATGTCTACTTTTAGTATCCAAATAGAGATGTATTTTCTAATAATATCCACATAATATATACCTCCCCATAATTCTAGTATTTTCTTTTATGTTTATCCTCAAATTCTATCTTACAGTTTCGTTCACTAATCAATGTTTTCTAAATCTAGTTTTCCAAATATTATACTAAAATTTCTCTTATACCAACTATAATGCTTCGACCCCAAAAGCCTAGAGTTGGTGCATTAAATTATTAACTTGGCATGATTATAAGAAATTTGTGTCCTGAAGGAATGGGCAGCTTAGTAGTGTTGGAAAACAATATAAAAACATAAGTTCAACATTAAAAAATGAGGTGAAATACATAATAGAAATCCCATTAGAAACATCTATGACTCTTAGATTATCCCTCGAATTTATTCATAATAAACTACTTTGCATCCTGAGGATATATAAGTCATAAGAAATAGGTGAGCTCATAAGCTCAATAAGGGTAAATAATACCGCAGAAGTAATCATAAACATAAATAGTAGGAAAGATGATTAACTAAAAACACATGCCTTTAAAAATATACTTGGGCATAATATGGAAGGAATAAAAATTAATTAAATAATTCCGTAAAACATAACTATGTATATTTTATTGTTTTAATAATTGTATGGACTATCAATCTCTATTTAATAATGAGGGAATTTATAATTCCAGACATCATAATCATTTTATCAAGGCCTCGTTCCAAGACCATACATAAACGGGTAAAAATGCAGACTAGTTTGTCTCATGAGACCTAAAGTTTAATCAAGGGGATATATTGGGCCCCACCTATCACTTACTAAGTCTAATACATTCCTTATATGAAAAATTTGAAACATAAACAACATAAACACTCATATTGAAAAACTAGCATACGAAATGTGAATACATTTATTATAACCCATGAATGGTATAAAATTATAACATCCAAAGTCAAAATGATCCTCAAACATTCAACAACATATGGTATATGATATCATAATATATATACCAAAATGAATTAAAATATTCAAAAAAATATGTTGACATATGTGAAGATACTTTTAAATTATACCATTGAAAAGTTCATGAGGAAATAATATTTAAATCTTACCAAGTGTCCCATACCACTTTGAAACATTTAAATAATAATATCATAGAATATTAGGAGAATAATTAAACTATTGATATGATATATCAAAGGAAATTACATACACCACATGAAATGAAAAAGTGGTGAACAATTCATATATTTTATAAATGTTAATGTGAGACAAGAAAAATCCTTTTTTAATTTGGAAATAAGAGTAATTTTGGAACATCATTTGTATTTGTTATAAAATTAGATTATAAACATGTATATCGTAAAAAATAAAATGGAAGGGAATTAAAATTATATTTGAGGCATAGCTAATGTCCCACTATATTGAAATAATGTAAAAATAATTCATAAGAATCTTTAGAAATAAAACATTTTAGTTTGGTTTAAGAGAAATATTGGAGATTTTAAAGAAAAAAAGCATGTTTGAATTCCTAAAACCATAAATGAACAAAAAAAGTTTTTAATGATAAAAATTTTGATTTTAGAAATATAATTACGGATTAAAATATATTATATTATTCACTTGAACTTGGGGAATATTTTGAGAAGTTCCTTTGAATTGGGCTTGTTTATCATGAAGAATTGAGAAGGAAACCATTTTAAAACATAAAATTCCCACAACAGAATGATGAAATGATATGAATATATGATTTTTTAACATAGAAAGAGAATATATAATATGTAAAAAAAGTAAATAAACATTAAATTTGGGTAAGGATAGTGAAAGAATAACCTGATGGAAAAATAAATGTTCTAATGGAATCCCTTACGAGTTTTTCATGAATAAAAACATATTCCCCAAAATTAATAATCATAAAATGGTACATTTAAAACATGAAAATAAAGATATTGGTGTTATGTTACATAATTATGTAGTATACATACACCATACACAATAAATATTGGTGAATAAAGAATATCTCACAAAAATGGAAGTGAGATGAGAAAACTCTCACTACTTTGTACTCAATTGAACCATATGTCTAGAAATTAATAATCATCAAATAAAGAATTTAATGTGATGAAGATAAATAAATTCATGATATTTTATATAATATTTTAGTATACATATAACACATACAAAAATAAGTAGAAAATAATGGAAATCTCATTGAAATAAAAGTGATATGATAAACTCCTTACCTTATGTCTAAACGTGTTATGAACTTGACCTTAACAACTTGGATAATCAAATTAAATAAATTAATTATTTAATTAATAAACTAATATACATTTATTTTATTTATTATAATTTTATTATATATGTTTATGTACTTTTGGATGAGTTATAATATATAAATGTATCGATCGGGTTATTTTGTTTCCTTGGTTTTCACGATCAGCATACTTGTATATGAGTATAGAAGTTCATGTGGAATGTGTATAATTTTACAAAATTGAATTTATATATTATTAATGAAAATAAATTTCTGTAAATGTTTATATATATAATGTGGTTACATTTTATGTCGATGAATCTTTAGATAACTAATTTAGTGATAATTGTTTTGATTATTACGACGGTTATTGATCATAACGAACTGATTTTGTTTTATCATTTATTATTATGTAAATATGTTTCATATAGAACCTAAAATGGATTATATTATAAATTTTACAATATTTCGCAACCATTAAAATGGTTTCATGAATATATCTGAAGAATAATTTGAAGAATGAAACTTCATCGTCCACGAAGGTTGTAAATTGGCACCTCCAGGACAATGATTTCATTTCTAAAATTAAAGAGGGATAGTAAGGAGAATGATAATGGTTATTAAATTAACATGATATGATTATATTATATATATGATACTGGAGTTATCATTATGAATTAGATCAATTAGGTTTGGATATAATAACAAAAAAAGATAAATTGAAATTAAATTAATTGAAAAAGTAAGAGGATTTACCTCTGAAAATAACCTTCTTGAGAACCTCCTTAAGGGAAAGGGCTTTGGTATTTTGGAAAGACTAAGGTCTTATGGATATGGTGAGGGACTAGATAATTTTATTTGGGTAGAAAATTGAGATACTTTGTGTCTTAGATGAGTGAAGTGAAGAGGGAGTGAGGGGTGGTTTTATAGTGGAGGAGAGAAGAGTTTTCCATTATTTTAATCATTATTTTATTATTTTGGATGAAGACTATTATAATGTTGATTATTGTGACTATAAATATTAATAAGTGCATTTTATTTCAAATTAATGACCATTTACATCAGCCATGACTCAAACATTTTTTAGAAATTCATTTATTTAGCATATTTCATAAATTATTGAATTTCACTATTCACATAAAATTTTAGTATTTAAGAAAAATAAATAATTCCCCATAACCATTTTTTGAAAGGATGGATTAAATAATGGAATCAATTTTATCAAAATAATTTTTTAATATATGAAATTTAATTTTTAAATAAAATAATTATTTACTTGAAAAATACAGATTTTAAATTTAAAACTCATTTTATAATACTTTCAAAAATTAGCTATGGTCGAATAAAATTATCATAAAATCATAGTTCAACAAAATATTTATTTAAAAATACATTTTAAATAAATGAAATTAATTTTATATAAATTTATTAATTTAAAATTGTAATCAAATATTTATTACTCACAAATATAACAACACCTAATTATTAATTTTTAAAACATTCCCTCAAATTTCTATTATGCCCAAATTTTATTTATGCTTTCATGGGTGGGTTTAATATTAATAAGGTTAAATTTACTATTCATAAGGGTAACATTAATGTCCATAAGGTTACATTACTTTTCATAAGGGTTAACATACTATTCACCAAAAAATTAAGATGATCCAATTAGACTCTAAAAAAACTACTGATCGCAATGGTGTATGTCTGTTTTTCAAAATTAAAATTATAGAAGTGGAAAAATTATGTTTCATGGATAGGTTATAACTATCCTATGTAATTAAATATAAAAAAAATTATTTTTCCCAAATACTCAGTGTTGGGTGAATTACAGTTTATATTTATTTTTAAATTCTTGGGGTGTTACATAGTTTCTTTGGGAAAGGTGAGCATGGGTCCAAGCTAAGGCTTGCGATGCAACTGGGAAATATTTGGTATTTTTTTTATTTAGGTACATGTTTATTATATTCTATTTCTATGTAATGTTATGAATATTTTATAGATACATTTATCATCTTCATCATTGAATATGTGGCATTTCTGGATTTTATTTGAATTCTTGTCTTGCTTTACTTTTCAGTTGTCTGCTTGTTTATTCACACCCCCTATTGATTGTGTTTGACTTCCTCTTTAATATACTCTAATAATGAGGGAATATTCTCCCCCACTAACTCACTGAGGGCATTACTTCTATTCATCTGCATGTAGCATTTGGGGAGATGTGCTTGAGGCCATGTAGCCAACCAGGGTCATGTCATTGTTGAGTGGCATCATGTTCAGGACGTTACAGAGGGGATCACTTTAAGGATATATTTAAACAAAAAATTCCCTTTTTATCATTTACAAACCAAGGAATTAGAGAAAATATATAGAAACCATGTTGTAAAACCATCATTGAAAACCAAATCAAGTAAATAACATTAAGGGATTTGAAAACAATAGATGAGAAAGAACACTATTTGATTATAATAATTTTTCTAAAAACATGAGTTTCCATACTTTGGGATAATTTTAGATGAAAAATTCCCATTAAATTATTATATTTCATTGAAAGGACACTAAGTAATTAATGAATCTAAATGTGCATATTTCATATAAAAGAATTTGGGTATTAAGACATGATAATTTACTTTAACCCTATAGAAAATTATCATAGAAATAAAGACACTTTGACAAGGATAAATATGTAATATTTGTAGACTTTTTTAATAAAACTAAATAATGGGATAAAAATTGGAAATGAATTATGTATTTTAAATTTAATTGTTTTTTAGGTAGAAACCAATTTCAATGTATTGAAATTGAAAGATGAGGTGTTATTACACCTCTAATAGGTAAGAAAAGAAACTAAAAAAGTTATAGGATCCCTAAAATTATAAAATCATCAATTAAATTCTACTAACATCAAACCAAAATTTTCCATAAACAACATAGTGAAAAAATAAATTATAAAAAGTTATAAGAATAAGAGAAGATGAGGTTTAGAAAAATTTACGTAAACGAATCATCATTAATCCATGATAGAGATTCATGGACCTAGCAAGAGGTATTAGAGGAAAAGAGGGAAGATTATTCGTAGACTTTTTGGAATTTTTTTTGAAGGAAAAATGTACCCCCAAGAGTTTTAAATTGAAATTAGGGTAATAAGAAAATTTTAAAAACTCTATAACATGCCATAAGGAATCATAAGGGATCCTGAGATCATGGAATGATTCATCCTCCATCAATATTATAAACTAATAAATATCCCAAACTACACCTTTAATAAAAATTTCAAAATAATTATGATATGTATGATCCAATTTATAAAAATATTTTATGAAAAACCATTTTTATATTTCATTTATTTTTGTTGAAATATATGTAACTGTAAAATATAATAAATATGTTGTAGTGGTGATATCAGACATACTTTATGTTTGATAATACCCCCAATAAATTATAAAATATAGTTCATTCTAGAGATAAGGATTTCTGATTTTGTAGAAAATGGATGACTCTTCTGTGTCATTATTGTGATGTTGACATAAGGTGGAAATGAAAATTATGTATCAAAAATTATCATATAAAATCCCATTATGTATCAATAAATAAACCTTACATATCATGGGGGACTCCCATACGTTACCAAATTTTATAAAGATAATGATTCTTAGGTATGGTGTACCAATATATAAGATTAAACCCTTACATTCTAACACTACCAATTTCTACACTCTTTCATATTAGATACAATTTACATAATAGGAAGTTACCCTTATGTATTTAAATTAAGGCCTTGGTACTTAGTATATTTTTACTACCCAAGGGCCTATATGCATCAAGGATTTATTCTCACATACTTCATTTTTTATGTATTTATGTTTACATAATTTTAGTGATTCAGAGTTACTTTTACATATCCTAGAGTTACCTTTATGTATCTTAATTCCCTCATACATATCAATTTTCTTGACCCAACATAGGCAATCCTTACATATTTATGTAAACTACAGAATTTGTCTTATAAATAAATGAATTATAAAATTTTTAATATTCATACACCCAACATGTCATGATTCTCCTATCAACTATATTAATTACCCCCCCAACACTCAAATTTTCCCAATGTCTAGAACCATTATGCATGGGAACCTCTCTCCCATATGAGTAACTTGTATAGAAGTATTTTCCTCAGGTATGGGGAATTTATTATTTTTTAACATCCAAATCCTATCTCATTGTAATTCACCTTAGTTGTGGTTTGATCTTTGATCAACCCCAACTCAACAATTCGCTTTCATCCCACCATGTTGTCATGTTTTTTGGACCTAGTGTTCCCTAAAACAAACTCAATTCTAGAAAACATCCAAAAAACCTTCAAACACAAATTATCAACCCTAGATATGATCTAATTCAATAAATACGGGGGTAAATAATTAATTATATTTTTTCACCTTAAAAAATATTGGGTGATATAGAGTAATTGGGTGATAAGGATGATGAAATTAGTTATATTGATAGATCGTTATTTAACATGGATCCAAATTAAACTAATAAATCCATGAACTCAATCATCTTGAGCATATAAGAGATAGCCTAGATTCCATAATTATATTTTCATGTCCTTAGTGTAATTATAATATTATTTTTTTCATTCTTAAATTTCATCTTATAAACTTCTCATAAATGAGACAACATGGTGTGACAATCCATTTCGTCATATTTTATTTGAAACTCATTAATGATAAAATTACAATGTAAGCATAAAATGAATCAATAATGAGTCTTCTACTTACAAAGGTGTATTATTAGGTAGTAGGGATTCTAGAAAATACAAATTCATTTAATATCATAGTATTATGTACAGAACCGATAGAACTCTTTGAAATTTTGTCATTTTTAACACATACATTTCCCAATATTAATCATAATGTTTTTGTGGTATTGATTCTATTTTTCAGCGAAGTAAAACATAGAATATAAGTAAATTTATCTTTATTATTGATTTTTTAGATATTTTTAATCTAAATTATATCTCGTCACTTCCTCATTTCCTCACCCCACTCAGGTGCCGTTCTCCTTCTTGGTCCACTGTTCACGATGGCTACCTCCTTGGCTCAGTCCTTATGGCGGTGCGCTTGATTTTTCCATCATTTACTCAACTCCTATATCTGGATAGGGTTTCATGGCGGCACAGCTGTTCAGGGGATGAGTCCCAGTTTCTACGGGTTGAGGGAGCCGCTTCGTCAATGGATGCATGCAATAAGTGGTTGAGCATGTCCTCTGCGGGCTTTACGGTTGGTGGCAATGGGTTCTGGATATGGCTTTTGCCTGTGTTCTTGGCCGATATTTTGGGTGTTTTCTTCTTTTTTCTCCTCTCTTTAATCCCTTTAGTAGGTTTTCTTAATGATTTATGAGATGTGGTTAAATTGTTTTGTTGGTTTCTTTGGTTTTGGGAATGTTGTTTTGTGGTTTTCTTGGATCTAGTGGTGGTTTCTGTGTTTTCAACTATGGCCTGGTTGTTCTTGGACATGGAGGGTTGGTTGTTTTGGATTTGGACCATCGTCGGTGGTGACGACAGATGTTGGTGAAGCTCACCCATGTTCTGGTTGATGCGGATAACATGTTTGCTTGTTTGAGTATCAAGGTTGGCTGTGGATGTTTCTCCGGTGGACGTGATGATGGTGGTGGTTGACAGTGCTTCTACGATGACGATGGATGTGGTTCCGCCGGCATCCTACTAGGTTTGTGTGGTTGGGTATTTGAATCTGTGGTAGCAACGACAGGGGGGGTCTCACTGGTGATGATCGACAAAGGCTTTAAGGTGTCGACGAAGGTTTCGATGGAAGGAGTGTGACGCACGGGCATGTTTCCTCAGTGGTTGGTTTCACCAGCTCTCTGCTCCGGTGGGATTCTTGACAGAGGGATGCAAGGTTCGTGGTGGCGGTGCATCATGAGGAGCATGACATACGGGGTATGTTAGAGATTTGGTATGATGATGTTTGGATTTGATTTATGAATTTGAAATTTGGATGTGTTTGATATGGGAACCGTATGCCCAAAAACCGTCTATTTGAAAATGAAAAAAAGGTTTGAAGTAGTAAGGTAGTATTTTGGATACCAGAAAATATTAACACATCTATCTCTAATCTATTTAACGGTGCCCCACCACCTATGAATCCTGAAATTGGATTCTCTCGATACATGCCAATAAAATTACACCAATCTGGATATGGAAACTTCATTGATACCAATTTAGTGAATGTAAACTATCTCTCTTATTAGAACTCAATGATTATAGGATGAACTATCTATTATGGTTGATGAGAACCCTTGATTGCGGTTTCACTATAACTTATGTATTTTAAGTCATTTTCTACATAATATATACTTTGAGGGATTTTCAAATTTATTCCTTTTTTGAGAAAAAAATCCAATTCTATTTATCATGGTTATAACTATGTGATCTCACTAAAAACCTTAAGCATGAATAAATAGAAAATATTGATTACATGTAAATTCATTTTATCTGTAAATTAATTTTAACAATTACATGTGATCTTGTATAAACCATAAATTCCAAAAATAATTATGCATGCATAAATAAATAAATAAATAGGAATGATTATGAGTTGTAATATAATCGTTGATGTATCGAGCAGATGATGGATAAATTAAGAACTAAGGGGAATTTATTAAGTTGTATATTCACTGAAATTACAATATACCATTATATGTTATTTACCACTTCTTGTTTGGATACACACCGGTTTTATCCTTAAACTACCCCGTAGCGAGGACCCCCTTATTAAGATATTTATACTCACAAGAAATTGATAGGAAATTTGGGATACTGAATTACATTTAATTTATAAAATGTTGACATTTAGACCTTTATATATTTTTAAGAGGTGGGGATGATGCAAAGATCAACAAATAATTATTTAATAATATAATTAATACAACCTATGCACTGATATGATAATTAAATTAAATAATACATGCATCTAAAATTCAACAAGATATTTTTAGCTGATGATAAGTCAATAAAAACCCACATATCATAATAAAAAAACAAATACTTACATTAGTATGCATCATGGCATTGAATAACAACAATTTTGTGGTATTTTAAGGGTGTGAGTGCCTTTGGAATGATGTTGGGGCTCAGTCACCAATTTTGAAAATGGGGAAACACCCCAATAAAGTCAAGGGGAATCCCCGCTAGGAAATATTTTCACTTTATGAAACATTAATCTTGAGGGTCATTTACGAATTATGTTGAAAAATGATTAAATTGAAAAATTAAAATGCTTATGGACCATGATATTGTTTTATAAAATCTGTAATAATTAAAAATAACTCATGGAATATTTTTTATGATCATTGAGACTAAAATATTATTCAAAATGGTAAGGGGTTCATGATTTTGGGAATGGAAAGTCCAACAGCGCCCATCCTAGGACGGAGATAACCCAAGTGGAGCTTGGTTGCGGGTGCAGTGCTGGTATGAATTCCATTTGTAATGCCCCGACCCTAGTTACCCAGAGTCAGTGCATTATTACATAACATTGGCATGATCACAAGAAAGATCAAATATCTAAAGACCGATTGGTTTAGTAGCCTTGGAAATATTAGATATATTCATAAAGTTTTACATTACATCATAAAGTGAAAAGCTACTACAACAACATATTGTCTCCATAGTCCACACTATTATCCTCTCATAATATCCCTGCAGGTCATTCATAATTTACTTCTTCACATACTGGGAAAAATAAAACATAGAAAAGGGGTGAGCTCAAATGCCAAGTAAGGATAACAATATAGAGGAAACTTTTGTAAATAAGAATAAACATTTAAGGCAGTGTATAACTAAAACAAAAGCCTTTTAAACTTGAACTTCAACATAGTATGGAAAAAATAAAATGAAATAATTCCATTTACTTATTCACATGGATATTCTACTAATCGAATAATCACATGCAATATCAATAACCACTTTCATAATGATGGAATGCATAATTCCAGACTATCATAACCACATAGCCAAGGCCTCGTGCCAAGACTACAAATAAGATTTTGTCAAGGCCTTGTGCCAAGACACTAGTTTGTCTGATGAGACCTACCGATGCAATTTTTTTTAGAAGATACTTACATTTAAAATTTCTACAATACACTCTAGTGTTTTTCTGAAAACATTATGCAAGCTTATGAAAACAAAATAACTAATTTTGAGACTACTCGACTAATTACAGGCCATGATGGGTCCACTCCAAATCCCTTCCTGTCTACCAAACTCGAGAGTCAAGTTTTCTGAAAACATTTTTAATCTTGCGTTAAATACGTATACATTTCCACTGGATTTTCATATATTTGAGAGAAATATCTCTTTTTTGAAATCATTTAAAAATCACATAATTATAAAAGAAAACCTTTATTTTGAAAATATCCTTACAAGTGTGTAAGGGAAGATTCAAAGGTGTAATAATGGCAGAGAATAACCGCACCTTCCATATAAGTTAAAAAAGACATTCTTAACTTAATTTTTCCGAAAAGGTTAAAAAGTAATTTGTTTGGAAAACGATGGAAGGATTCCTTTATAAACCTCTTATAAAAAGTCAAACAAGGGTATAAATGACTTTAACCCATATTCTTGTAAATAGTAAAAATGTTTTGAAATACATTTTTAAGAAACATGGATTTGGATTATAAAGAAGTCCCAATATATTATTACATATAAAAAACCTTGGATAATGAAGAGATTGCGAAATAAACCCTTACCTTGTACTTTTCCTTGGTTGGGGTAGGTTAACCTCCTCTTCTTTGGGTTCTTCCTTTTGATTTAATCAAAAGGGCTCCTTAAGTTGGCTTTCTGACTAAAGTAAGGCCTCTAGGATGAAGTGAGGGAAGTTGAGAGAGTATTTGGGCAGGGGTTGGCCGAACCAAAAGGCTTTGAATGTGTGTATTAGTGAGAAGGTGGAGTGCCCTTTTATAAGAGGGGTGAGGGGCACATTTGGAAAAGCTAGAAATAATACTTTATAATAAATTCATATTCGGTTTCTAATGGATCCAAAGTGGATTATTTAAAGGTTAAGGTGGGGATAGGTCGAAAACCACTCAACCAATAGAATTTAGACAGGTTTGGGTTACTATATTAACCTTATCATTAAGTATTAACTCTTAGTTAATTAGTTTCACTTTTACAATGTCTCTTTGTATTTTTATATTATATGGTTAATAAACTTACTATATATATCCAAGAGACCCCCAAGTGGTCCATTAATGATACACCTATCATGATATAAGTCTCTTGGCCGAACCTCAGATTTTTAGGAATTTAATATCAATTAATAATATAATATTTGTTTTAAAAACTCTTTTATGTCAATTTTGACACTATTCAATAGTTGATATTTGTGAAAATTATATCAGAATTATTAGTTAAAAAAATAGATTAAATCAATCCTAATATGTCATATTATCCTAAAAAATTAGTTTAATTCATTAAAATCCTCAAATTATATTTATTTGGGTATTTATAATATCAATTATTTTAATTTTTCACTATTATGATAATTACTACATCATCATTGTGTCATAAATAAATTAACTTATTTAATGTTTAAAAATTATAAATAAAATATCATTATGTAGGAAATAGTTTTATCTTTCTAATGAATATTTATAGTCTAAAATCCATCATATATAACCCTATGTAAAAAGTGTTTTTCTAAAAGATATAAGCTTGTGTCATTTTTGTATTCATTTTAACTTAATTAAAATAAAGTGTCCCTATCACTTACAAGTGGCACCATGGGGTCCCAAAACTGACCCAAAGATTACCATGGTCAAACATGTATCAACCAATAAGGTTATGACATGTTTTAGGGTAATTTTTTATTATTATAATTTTATTTTTTAACCCTTATTTACCGGATTTACCCTTTAACCATGGTAAATAAAATATTTAACGAAGTAATTATTCAAAATGTCTAAAAATAAAAGTTACCTATTTACAAAATTTGAACATCCTGAGTCCAAATATGGAATCCTTTTTTCCAAATTTAAAACACAGAAGTGGCAGAACTTAATTTAAAATTAATTCCCGCTGTCAAAACAAAAAGCGTGTTTTTAAGATATAATAACTATCAAAAGATTGATACTTGTTTATGTTCGTTTTAATTGTGAAATTATGTCCAACGACCAAAATTTTATTAAATGGTAAAAATATATTCTAAATATACTTTAAAACCACTCAAATTCATAATTTATAACTATTAATTTTTTTGATTAAAAAAAGTTGTTTTTAATTAAAATTTAGTAATTTTAACTATTCATCAAAATATTAAAGTTATTCGAAAAGTACCAAAATTTCACCTTAGGCTAAATTCGATACTCAGAATCCAAAAATGAAGTCCATTTTAAGAGATAAAATTTATAAAATTTCAAAAAGTTGGTATTACTATTCATAACAGCTAGTTTGATCGGTTGTAGTGTGTGTTAGAACTCGATGTTGCATACAACACACGCTATTGCATTATTCAAAGAGAAGCATACCGTAGAAGCTTGGGGTGTTACATTATCCCCTCCTTCAAATAATTTTGTCCTTGAAATTTCTAGAATACTACCACATGAAAAGACTTGGGTTGTTCTTCATCATAAGTTCCTCGTGTTCCCACGTTGCCTCTTCCATCTTATGGTTTCTCCACAAGACTTTTACCAGATGAGTCGTCTGGTTTCTCAGTACTTGTTCTCTCGTATCAAGAATCCTGACGGTCTCTTCACAATAAGACAGATCGGGTTCCAGTTCTAATTCCTCATAGGTGAGTACATGCGTTGGGTCAGGCGTGTATTTCCTCAATAGAGGTACGTGGAACACATCGTGAACTTTGGAGAGACTTGGCGGAATTGCCAATCGGTAAGCTACAACCCCAATTCGTTCTAGAATTTCGAAAGGTCCGATGTACCTGGGACTAAATTTACCTTTCTTAACAAAACATATAAATCCCTTCCATGGAGATACCTTTAATAAAACATGATCACCGACTTGAAATTCTAAATCCTTCCTTCGATTATCAGCATAGCTCTTCTGCCTACTTTGAGCTGCTTTGATGTGATTTTGGATTACTTTCACATTTTCCATCATTTCCTCCACTAGTTCTGGACCTACAAGTTTTCTTTCACCAACGTCATCCCAACAGGTTGGTGTGCGACATCTCTTCTGGTATAACGCTTCATATGGTGCCATTTGAATTCTCGAATGGAAGCTATTGTTATAGGAAAATTCTACCAAAGGTAAATATTGATCCCACATACCCTGAAATTCAAGTGAGCAAGATCTCAATATGTCTTCTAAGGTTTGAATAGTTCATTCTGATTGTCCATCTGTTTGAGGGTGGTAGGCAGTGCTCAAATGAAGTTCAGTATCTAAGGCTTTCTGAATACTTTTCCAGAATCTTGAAGTAAAACGGGGATCACGATCAGAAAAAATCGATAGGGGTACTCCATGAAGTCTCACAACTTCATCAATATATAGTCTTTCTAGACGTTCCAGTGGTAGATCTTCTCTTATAGCAAGAAAATTTACTGACTTGGTAAGACGATCAATAATAACCCATATTGCATCGTTCCTTCTAGGAGTCTCTGGTAGCCCCATGGCAAAGTCCATCGTAATATTGTCCCATTTTCACTCTGGTATGGGAAGAGGTTGCATGACTCCTCTAGGTTGTTGCCTTCCAGCTTTCACTTGTTGACAAACCATACATCTTGACACAAAATCAGCAATCTCCCTCTTCATGTTGTCCCACCAAAAATGTTCCTTCAAATCTCTATACATTTTGGTGCTCCTAGGGTGTATAGAGAAATTGGAACTATGAGCATCATCCAACAATTCCCTTTTTAGATCAGGTATGTCGGGAACACAAAGTCTCTTCCCAAATTTCAAAATTCCATCTTCATACACAAAGTATCTCAATCTCCCATCATTCACAGCTTTAATCTTCTTTTGAAATTCTTCATCATCGGTCTGAGAACTCTTAATCTTTTCTAGTAAAGATGGTTTGGAAACCATTTGAAAAAGAATTGATGTTTCGCCTTCCCTGGTTATTCCCATGTCCATCTTCACTAGATCCATGAAAATTGGATCCCTTTCAATTCTCATATTGTTCAAAACTCCATGATCTTTTCTTCTCAAAGCATCTTCCACCTTGTTTGCTTTCCCCAGGTGGTAGTGTATCGTTTAATCATAATACTTGAGTAATTCAAGCCATCTTCTTTGCCTCATGTTGAGTTCTTTTTGTGAGAAAATATACTTCAAACTCTTGTGATCAATATAAATCTCACATTTTTCACCATATAGGTAGTTCCTCCATATCTTCAAAGCAAAGATCACAGCTACTAACTCAAGATCATGAGTAGGATAGTTTTTCTCATGAATTTTCAACTATCGTGATGCATAGGAAATAACCCTATCATTCTGCATAAGGACACAACCAAGTCCTTTCTTCGATGCATCACTATAAATAATGAACCCATCATTCCCCGATGGTAGAGTCAATATAGGATCATTGACTAATCTTCTATTTAGTTCTTCGAAACATTCTTCACACTCTCTTTTCCAAACAAATTTAACCCCTTTACGCGTGATCTTCGTTAATGGGTTTGCCAATCGGGCAAAATTCTGGACGAAACGTCGATAATAACCTGCTAAACCCAAAAAAAATACGTACCTCCATTATACTCATAGGTGCTGGCCATTCTCGGATTTCCTTGGTCTTATAAGGATCAACAGAGATTCCTTCTTTAGAGAAAATATGGCCATGAAAAGAAATCTCTTGATGCCAGAATTCACACTTGCTAAACTTCCCATATAATTCATGTCTTCTCAGAGTCTTTAGGATAATGCGCAAGTGATTTTCATGATCTTCGTAGCTTTTGGAGTATACCAAGATATCATCATTAAATACCACCACAAATTCATCAAGATACTCCTTGAAAAATCTATTCATCAGATCCATGAATACAGTGGGTGCATTAGTCAATCCAAAAGGCATTACAGTAAACTCGTAATGCTTGTACCTGGTTCGAAATGCTGTCTTCGGAATGTCTTCCTTCTTTACACACAACTGATGGTATCCAGATCGAAGGTCAATCTTTGAAAAGTATTGATCTCCATGCAGTTGGTCAAATAAATCATCAATGCGAGGTAGGGGATACTTGTTCTTTATTGTTATGGAATTGATTTCCCTATAGTCGATACATAACCTCATAGATCCATCCTTCTTTTTAACAAAAAGAACATGGGCTCCCCTTGGAGAAACACGAGGGCGAATAAATCCCTTATTACTCAATACTTCTAGTTGTTTCTTTAGTTCAACTAATTCTACAGTGGCCATTCTATAAGGGGTCTTAGATATAGGCCTTGATCCAGGAATTAAATCAATGGAAAACTCAACTTCTCGTTCTAGTGGATGTCCAGGTAAATATTCCATAAATACATCTACATATTCTTTCACAACAGGTACATCCTCTATTTGAACATTCCTTTCCGTACCCACAATCATTTCATTATATTCCTACCCAATAATTGAATTTAGTTGAGCTACTGGGGGTGGATCTAGTTAAGAATTAAGTGGTGACAATTCTTCTCTAAAGATAAGGTGTTGCTTATCATCATCATCAAAAATCGTAACCTCCTTCTTCTTAAAATAAATATTCGCATCATAATCTGAAAGCCAATCCATACCGAGGATTATATCAAACTCAATCATAGGTATGACGATGAGATCAGTAGATAAAGAACATTTATGTGCTCTAATGGGGACTGATTCACAAAACTTTGTTGCAATGATACTTCCCTTAGGAGTTTTAACCGACAACTCCCTTGTTAAATCAAATTGGAAATATCTAATTTTATTAGAAAACTGGGAAGATATGAAACAATGTGATGATTTAGAATCAAAAAATGCATTTTCTAAACATGAGGAAACCGTTAAATTACCTACCACCACGTCTTTTGGAGCTTCTACCTCAGCAGTAGTGATAACATAAGCTTGGCCTTGATCCCTTGGACTTTTTTGAGTTAAGTTCCCCTAACGATTAGGACATTCATTTGCATAATGTTCCATCTCCCTGAAATTGTAGCACTGAACATTGGTAGCTTCATTCTTCCCTTTGCAATCATGAGCTTGGTGGCCTTTTTCACCACACTTGTAATAGACACCCATTCCATTCAAGCAAGTACCGGGGTGTTTCTTCCCACGTTTACCATAGGATGGATATTCAACCTTTCCCTTCTTACCCTTATTTCCATTCCCAGATTGATCAGCAGATATCTTCTTTTATTTCTTTTCTTTAAAGTCATAAGACTTAGAGAATTCCTTCTCTGTCTTGATAGCACATGAGACAATTTCTTCATACGACGGGAAGGATTGTGAGACTAATGATCGACAGAGAAATGGTTTTAACCCATTAAAGAAACGATCAATCTTACTTCTTGGGTTACGTATATAATCTCCATCATACCTTGCTAACCTTGTAAAGTTAGCCTCATACTTTGTGACATTCTCATCCTCCTTTTGTCTTAGACTCGGAAATTGCCTTTCTATATCTGCTAGATGGTCGCGAGGAAAGTATTTTTCTAAAAACAGATCTTTGAACTCCCTCCATTCCATATTTGATACTTCATCATCTTCCTTCGTGTTTTGAATCAATGGCCACCATTGATCAGCATCTCCAATGAGTCGGTAAACTGCCATGATAACGTTTTCCCTTTCACTACTCCCCAAAGCCTGAAATATTTTCTCTAGGGAATTTATCCATTGCTCAGATACTAAGGGATTTGTACTCATATTGAACGTTGGTGGTTGTTGCCTCATGAATCTATCTAACATTGATCCTCCACGCTGCGGATCAGGGTGCTCCATATGGGTAATGTTATTATTCATAACCTGAGTGAGTTGTCCCAGTATGGTGATTAGCTGATCGGCACCAGTTGCATCACCAGCTCCACTATAATTATCTTGAGCAGGAGGGAAATCCCTACATAGAGTGTGTGCATTGATACAATTTCCATTTCTTCCACTAGGCACCATTTCTAAACAATGGCATAAACTAGATCAGTTTATGAATCAAAATACATAATCCCATACTTATAAGACACTTAACATAAATTTAACTATTTATGGATATAATCCATAATCATAAAAATGTTTTATTTGAGGAATTATATACTCATAAACCCTTCATAATGATTTGTAATGAGAATGAGAGTTATCCTAAGCATATCCCCCGGGAGTGTCGTAACCAAGAGTGCAGCAAGGCCCGTTGTCGTGCACCAGTTCCCGTTCGAGTCTAGCTCAAAGCGATGTTTTTGGGTTTTACCCCTAGGTACATCTGTGCCAGAGCCGCCTCCACCTGCTCGTATCCAGACATGGATGTATTGCTTGGAAAACTCACAAAATCTCTACAATACCAAAATTTTAGGAAGTTCTTCTATATAAATCCTCAAAGTCCATCTTAGGTCTATGTGCTCTAATCAGAGTTTATCTAAATCTAGCTTCTAAGGTTTGTTCTAAACTTCCTCTGATACCAACTGTAATGCCCCGACCCCAGTTACCCAGAGTCGGTGCATTATTACATAACATTGGCATGATCACAAGAAAGATAAAATCTTGAAAGACCAATTGGTTTAGTAGCCTTGGAAATACTAGATATATTCATAAAGTTTTACATTACATCATAAAGTGAAAAAATACTACAACAACATATTGTCTCCATAGTCCACACTATTATCCCCTCATAATATCCCTACAGGTCATTCATAATTTACTTCTTCACATCCTGGGAAAAATAAAACATAGAAAAGGGGTGAGCTTAAATGCCCAGTAAGGATAACAATATAGCGGAAACTTTCATAAATAAGAATAAACATTTAAGGCAGTGTATAACTAAAACAAAATCCTTTTAAACTTGAACTTCAACATAGTATGGAAAAAATAAAAGGAAATAATTCCTTTTACTTATTCACATGGATATTCTACAAATCGAATAATCACATGAAATATCAATAACCACTTTCATAATGATGGAATGCATAATTCCAGACTATCATAACCATATAGCCAAGGCCTCGTGCCAAGACTACAAATAAGATTTTGTCAAGGCCTTGTGCCAAGACACTAGTTTGTCTGATGAGAACTACCAATGCAATTGTTTTTAGAATATACTTACGTTTAAAATTGCTAAAATACACTCCAGTGTTTTTCTAAAAACATTATGCAATCTTATGAAAACAAAATAACTAATTTTGAGACTACTCGACTAATTACAGGCCATGATGGGTCCACTCCCAATCCCTTCCTATCTACCAAACTCGAGAGTCAGGTTTTCTGAAAACATTTTTAATCTTTCGTTAAATACGGATACTTTTGCACTGGATTTTCATATATTTGAGAGAAATATCTCTTTTTTGAAATCATTTAAAAATCACATAATTATAAAAGAAAACCTTTATTTTGAAAATATCCTTACAAGCGTGTAAGGGAAGATTCAAAGGTGTAATAATGGCAGAGAATAAACGCACCTTCCATATAAGTTAAAAAAGACATTCTTAACTTAATTTTTTCGAAAAGGTTAAAAAGGACCTTGTTTGGAAAACGACAGAAATATTCCGTTATAAACCTCTTATAAAAAGTCAAACAAGGGTATAAATTAATTTAACCCATATTCTTGTAAATAGTAAAAATGTTTTGAAATACATTTTTAAGAAACATGGATGTGGATGATAAAGAAGTCCCAGTATATTATTACATATAAACAACCTCGTATAATGAAGAGATTGCGAAATAAACCCTTACCTTGTACTTTTCCTTGGTTAGGGTAGGTTAACCTCCTCTTCTTTGGGTTCTTCCTTTTGATTTAATCAAAAGGGATCCTTAAGTTGGATTTTGGACTAAAGGAAGGCCTCTAGGATGAAGTGAGGGAAGTTGAGAGAGTATTTGGGCAGGGGTTGGCCGAACCAAAAGGCTTTGAATGTGTGTATTAGTGAGAAGGGGGAGTTTCCTTTTATAAGAGGGGTGAGGGGCACATTTGGAAAAGCTAGAAATATTATTTTATAATAAATTAATATTCGGTTTCTAATGGCTAAAAAGTGGATTATTTAAAGGTTAAGGTAGGGATAGGTCGAAAACCACTCATAGACAGGTTTGGGTTACTATATTAACCTTATCATTAAGTATTAACTCTTAGTTAATTAGTTTGACTTTTACAATGTTTCTTTGTATTTTTATATTATATGGTTAATAAATTTACTGTATACATCCAAGAACCCCCAAGTGGTCTATTAATGATACACCTATTATGATATAAGTCTCTTGGTCAAACCTTATATTTTTAGGAATTTAATATCAATTAATAATATAATATTTGTTTTAAAAACTCTTTTATGTCAATTTTGACACTATTCAATAGTTGATTTTTGTGAAAATTATAACAGAATGATTAGTTCAAAAAAATTCGATTAAATCAATCATAATATGTCATATTATCCTATAAAATTAGTTTAATTCATTGAAAGTCTCAAATTATATTTATTTGGGTATTTATAATATCAATTATTTTAATTTTTCACTATTATGGTAATTACCGCATCATCATTCATAAATAAATTAACTTCTTTAATGTATAAAATTTTAAATAAAATATCATTATGTATGAAATCCTATTAGATTTCTAATGAATATTTATAGTCTAAAATCCATCATATATAACCCTATGTAAAAATTGTGTTTCTAAAAGATATAAGCTTGTGTCATTTTTGTATTCATTTTAACTTAATTAAAATAAAGTGTCTCTATCACTTACAAGTGGCACCATGGGGTCCCAAAATTGACCCAAATATTCCCATGGTCGAACATGTATCAACCAATAAGGTTAGAACACGGTTTAGGGTAATTTGTTATTATTATAATATTATTTTTTAACCCTTATTTACCGGATTTACCCTTTAACCATGGTAAATAAAATATTTACCGATGTAATTATTCAAAATGTGTAAAAATAAAAGTTACCTACTTACACAATTTGAACATACCGATTCCAAATATGGAATCAATTTTTCCAAATTCAAAACACAGAAGTGGCAGAAATTAATTTAAAATTAATTCCCGCTGTCAAAACAAAAAGCGTGTTTTTAAGATATAATAACTATCAAAAGATTGATACTTGTTTATGTTCGGTTTAATTGTGAAATTCTGTCCAATGACCAACATTGTATTAAATGGTAAAAATATATTCTAAATATACTTTAAAACCACTCAAATTCATAAATTATCAATATTAATTATTTTGATTAAAAAAAGTTGTTTTTAATTAAAATTTAGTAATTTTAACTATTAATCAAAATATTAAAGTTATCCGAAAAGTACCAAAATTTCACCGTAGGCTAAATTCAATACTCCGAATCCAAAAATGAAGTCTATTTCAAGAGATAAAATTTATAAAATTTCAAAAAATTGGTATTACTATTCATAACGGCTAGTTTGATCGGTTGTGGTGTGTGTTAGAACTCGATGTTGCGTACAACACACGCTATTGCATTATTCAAAGAGAAGCATACTGTAGAAGCTTGAGGTGTTACACCATTTCTATGCACAGATGGACCCAAACATGGGGAGATATTATTTAATAAATAATATAATAATTTTTATACAATTTACCCACAAATAATGAATTTTGTGAAGAGCATCCACTACCTACTGACTTTGGGTTGCAGAGATATTATTATATTTTAAAAAATATCATAAATAGACTCATGATTACACTGGTCAAAATGGAATTTCCCATTGACTCTAGTGATGTGGTGAGAGAATTGTGGGTGGTATATCAACACAAAAAATATCTCCATTTTTAATAAATTGTATTTCAGACAGTAAGGTTTCACCCACCCTATGGGTGCAATCTATGAATATGTCATCCTACCTCTCTCCCTCTTGGACTCCTCCTATGAATCTAGATGATCATTTTTAGCTATTTTGGATAAAATTTATAAGTTTTCCTACAATATTAGAAAATTGGTCACAGTGGGAGAGTGCGAGTGCTGGTATTTTAATTTTTTAGAATAGATATTCACTATAAATTTGATCCAAACTACTATGTTTTTTAATCCCAACATGGATCACATACAAGATTCGTTAGCATAAGGAATGAAAATAAAAATGAAAAATATGATATTTTGGTGTAATTAATTGATCCATATGTACTCTCCTCATATCCATATCACCATGGAATGAATTCACCATGATAGGAACCATCTATATAATCCATAAAATCACCATAGTATCTTAAACACCATTATATGATCATTATATGTTATAATAGAAGAATCGTTATTTTTGGAATGTACTCCATCTCCAAATGATCACATAATCAGTTTGTGTACATAGATGTATGTGTACATGATGTTCCCTTCATATTCTATATCTATAACTTGGTTGAGATATTGGGATATATATCAATAAATAGAGGATAAACCCTACCTCATTTTTGGTGAATATATACTACTATACCTAGGTTTTAATTTTCATAAATTTATCATGGTAATTTATTTAAGGTAAACTTGGAAACGGAACCAATTCTAGCATGGGAAATAAATTCAAGTCGTTATAAATTCCATGAATATTTCATTGCTCAGTTATGACACTCTAAATTTTACTTGAAAAAACATGGGAAATTAACTTATCATATTCCTCCCGTATTGGTTTAAAAGCCTGTAAATTATTATTATTTATTTGTAAAAATATATATTATGTTCACTTTTTATACATAAATAACTTGTGAATTCCCTGAGAAATTATTTCAATTTTATGTATTCTAATCAAGAATAATAAATTAATTGAATTAATTAATTAATTTACATGTAATCATTCATAATTAGTCATTCATAGTCCCCCAGACATGGAACTCATGTTATGATAAACTCCAATTCATCTATATTAGTAGAAATTGTGGATAAAAATTATGTGTGAACCTCTAGAAAATTTCATTTATAGAAGTGATTCTTAGTCATAAAACAATAGTGGTATCTATAAAAAAATCATGGACTCTAAATTATATGGATAAATTATAAAAATGAAAACCTCAAATAAACACAAACTATGTGATATAATCTATTTTTCTTAGGATATCTTATTTAGTAGGATGCATACTTTCTATCATCATACTTTAATACATTTTTTGCTTAATTGAATTGGAAGGAAACTCCCTTAACTACATTGGATGTGGATTTATTCAATGCACTACCTTCTTAGTCACTTGGCTAAAGATATGTTCTTCCTATTATCAAAACAAAAAAATCATTTCTAAATTATTCAATCAATGTCACACCACCAATGGCACACATAACACATGATACCTTTCAAAATAAAAAAACTGTTATGGTTTTGATAATTCATAAAATTGCATAATTAACTAAAATAAATTTATAATATTCTCAATTCATGTTTACAATACACATTCCTGTTGATGGGATCATCAAATTTCAGCCAAAACATGTGGTTTTTCTATAGGTGGGTCAGTCCATACGATTTCATCTACTTAAGATCACTAAGTTTGAGATTCTTGGGAATGTGTACCAATTATTCATATCCCCGAGAAACATATCTTAATACATCACATGTGTCCCATCAGTGTGATTTTTATAGACCATATGACATATGTTTAATATTAAATTCATTCTATTTCAAGGTTCTTATTATAGTTATGAACCACTATAACCTTTTTATATGAAAAATAAATCAATTATATTACCATGTCAATAGTTTACATAGAACTAACAACACTAATATTTTTAGAATAAATCATACATAACTATATATATACATGATATGATAATCAAAATGTATTAGTAAAGTTCAATCTAGGGAACCCACATTCAAAACCTGGATTACCATAGTATCCCCTACATAAACACATAGATCATCCATGTATCAAAACATTAATATTCAAATAGAAATCTTTGAGAACCAAGATATTCATGATGGAAGATACCATGTCACCACATTTTATACCTCTAATTGATTTTAAGAATAAAAATCCCTTCACCAATGGTGAAAAATTAACTAAGGAATATATTATGAAAAAAAGGTGGTAAGACCATTTATAGAATCCTAATAATATAGAACATTTAAGATGGAATTTTATTTCATACAATAAAAAAGTATATAAGTATACATTTAATATCATGTTTCATTTAGGAACCATTTTATGTAGTTCTATTATAATTTCCTATATTAAATCAATAACCCTTTATTGTCTTCTTGTTTTAATAAAATCATGTTTAACCTTTGAAAGAAAATTTTGAAGAAGATGATAAATTATGTAATTTAAATATTTATTATGGACTTTCTTTAGGAAGTTTCAAATTCCAATAGAAATTAACTACTAAAACATATTTTTATTATCCTTATTTTTATAAGGAGGGTGTTAAATAGCCTTGCTAGGATCTAGTGCCCTTTGTGCGAAGGTGCTTGCCTCAGGATTTGGTGGTGCCCTTCTATCTTGGCTCAATCTCCCCCATGGCTGGCCAGTTCTTCCCCCTGGATATATATTTGAGTCACAATGATATTGGAGGGGAGGATTGGTCAATAGAGTTGGTTCCACTGGGATATACCTTTGAAGGTTCTCCATATATCATAGTAACACTACTTCTCTACTCTCCATTAGTGGAAGATCATCAGCTGGAGGATAGTGGCCTGAAGATGAAGACTACATCTAATCCAAGCATTAGGGGAAGGTTGCACACTCATATACAAGGTTCAGTGTCTCCTCTTATCATGACCATGCCCAATAGTGAAGGGGTGTGTACTAGATCAGAGTCTAGGAAACTAAAGGGGTAGGTTCTCTCCCATTTTTAGAAGGACATGCATTATGGGGACATTCCCATAACCCTATTTTCCCAATGATAACTTTGCTCATCTAGAATGTGTGAGGTATTGGAGCCTTCATCCAAAGGAGAATTATTTTCTTTAGAGAGTACAAAACATAAGGTCTAGATGGTGGCCATCCTTGAGAACAAGAATCATTCATGTAGGATTAGCGAGTTCTCCAGGAAACTCAAAATTCATGGATACATGCATTATGAACTGTCCAACAAGCATATCTAGATTTTTCGGAATAAGGTTTTTATAGTTGATCTAGCTTAGGTGTGGGATCATCTCATCATACATAAGGTGACCCACAACCCACACTCCTTCTTATCCACTTTCATCTATGGAAGATATGATTCCTAGTAAAGGGAGACCTTGTAGAAAGATCTCAATGTGTTCGACCCTAAAAAACATCCGTGGATCTTTTGAGGGGGTTTTAATGTCGTTGCAGACCCAAAGGATTAGAAGGGAATATGACCTTTTAATAGAAAATCTTGTCTTGTTTTTGCTCAATTCTTAGCAAGAATGGGTCTTATGGATCTAGGGTACTCACAGGTTCAATTTGCGTGTTTAATAATCAATGGGGGAACCGCAAGTTGTGCAGCCATCTGGATAATTGTTGAGAAAACATGCATGTAGTATCCACGTATGCTAATACACGAGTGATGCATCTGATGCGCAGTATATCAGACCAATAATCGCTCCTGATATCTTTATTCTTCTAGCTTGAGAAGTATGATCAGTTTCTCTTATACCATCACTATACACACAATCCTAGATATAATGATTTGATGTGAAACTCCTAGAGAACCCCTTCTCAGGGACACAAGTGGTTAGGTTAGCACAATAAGCCAAGATGACATAAACTGTTACTTCATATATGGTCGAAGGATATTTCTATATAATAAAAAGAGTTGGAAGTAGTTATGTAGGAATTGGATCAGATTGAAAGGTGTCTCGAAGAGGATCGGGATGAATAACACTTTGAGGAACTCTTCATTAGGAAAGGGCTTTTGGAGAACATGCTATTGAGACAGGAATTCCAGACTAGGGGGATGCTATGATTAAGTAGTTAAAGGAGGCTGATAGGAATACTGCATTCTTTCATGCATATATTGAAGAAATGGGAATATTAGTTAAATAGAACAATGAGATGGAGTATGGGTCTTATACCGATGAAAGGGAGGTGGTAGGGGAGATGGATATCTCTTACATTCATGACATGCTTGTCTTCCCCAGTGTATACTTCCAGAATCAGTACTCGGGTGGAGATGTTGGGATTTTTGAAGTAATTAAATCCAATTTTTCTTCCCGTGATAAGGAAGTCCTTGGTTCCATTCCTTAAGAGGATGAGATTCTTAATTATATACTGAGTCTGAATCCAAATAGTGTGGAAGGTTCGGGTGGGTTCCCTAGAGACTTCTACATATCCTCATTAGAGATGATGAAAACTAATTTAATTGCAACTATAAAAGTATTATTCCGAGGTGGAATGTTACCATGAATTTCATGTTCTACCACTATTGTGCTTATTCCAAAGTCCTTGTCTCCTAATTCTATTGAGAATTTTCACCTGATAAGCACGTGTAACGTCCCTTACAAATTCCTTGAAAATATTATTAATTCTCAACTATCCATTCATCTTCTTAAATGGATATCCAATGAAAAACATAGATTTATGACGAGTTTCTCCATCTAGGTAGTGAATGAATTATCCCAAGAATTGATCAGGGATATAAAATTCAAAACATGAGTTTCTAATATGGAGATCAAGCTTGATATGATAAAGGCATATGACCATGTTTCATGGAACTTCATCAAAAACTTGCATCAATGTATGGGTCTTTCTCATTAGAATATTAACATTCTATTTCAATTATTTATCTCTTATTGGATGGTGATCTCGTTCATGGGTAAAACATTCATCTTCATCAAATAAATGTGAGGTATTTGGAAAGGGGACTCCATATCTCTGAGCATTTTCATAATTTCCCTGGATGTGCTTAGCCACCTCATCCAATGCTTTATTACCAGTGGTGAGATCACCTAGTACCATAGAAGGATATGTTTTACTTCTATGTCACACATCATGTTTTAGGATGATTCCATAATCTTTACAAATGCATCAATAAAGTTAGTGTAGTGTTTTAATAGAATATTGGAGGAGTATAGCTGCTAAAGCAGTCAGGTTATCAATAAGGCGAAGAGTAGTTTCTACATATCTAGAATATTCTCTGCCAGTCAGGTCCTTAATCTTAGTCATTCTTTGGGCATAGAGAATGGTGATCTTCCGATGGTGTACTTGGGAGCCCCTCTATCATTGAAGAAGTTGTGTATCTGTGATTTATTCCCTCTTATTTGCAGAATAACGGAGAGGGTTTTCAATTGGAAGAATATATATCTATCCTTTAGGGGAGGATTTTGCTGGTTAATAGTGTACTCTTGGACACCCCGGTTCAAAAAATTTCTACTATAAAGGTACCCAATGGAGTTATCCATAATATGGATAGAATTATTCTGGGTTTTATATGGAACCCAATGTTTGAGGGAAGAAGGCACTGGGATTCTTGGAAGAATATGGAGCAGCCTCCCAGAGAAGGTGGTATTAGTGTTGGGAGTCTCAATGATACCTTTTCATTCATGCATGACAAACTGACATGGGAGGTTCTAGAGTGATAGACCCTATCAGGACTGACAATGCACGATTACTATGCAGGGGACTGGTATTCTCAGTAAGGCCACTTATCTCCCCTATGGAGTGAGATAGGTCCCCTAGTCACCTCCCTCAGACCTCATTCTCGTTGGATTGTAGGGACTGTTGGTGTGTCCTTCGGGTAGGATAACTAGTGTGGGGGAGATCATTGGTGATGGTCAGATTGGATACTCAAGAGGGTGGTGAATTGAGTTCCAATTAAAAATTCTGTTAAATACTTTATGATTTAAATCCCCCAAATTAAATAAAAATTAAACTGTAGTGAATTTATAAATATTGTATGTTTTCAATTAGTTTCTCAATATATTGATTATTTCTTAGTTAATTCAATCTAAAGATTAATTAACTTTTGAAACTAACTTACTGGCTAACAAAATTTATAAACACTTACTAGTTTAACTATCAGAGTTACTTTAAAACAGATTTGTATTTAAAGTACTTAGTAGCGGAATAGAAAATAACTTAAACTAAAAATAAGATGCAGAGAAGATATAACCAAGAGGTTCAGTCTCAATCCAAGACTTAGTCCTCTCAAATTGTTTATATAAACTTTTATCCACACCCTATATTAGGAAAAACAATAGTACAAAGACTATCCAGGTACTAAGACCTCTACCGCAGTTTAACGTGGGAAAACACAAAAACAATAGCACACAGGCTATCCAGGTCACACTTGACCTCTACCAAAATTCATAGTGGGAATAAAGAAGGGGTTTTGAAAGATTGAGTGAGGATATTATATATCTTCCAGTTATGCTCAGGAGTCAGTGTGTAAATACAGAACACACACTACTCAAAATGTAAATAAATGAAACACAATAGAGCTAAAAAAATTGAGATGAGTTTAGAATGCTCTATGTGTTTTGATTGAAGCTCTGGACTCCTTGGATTGATGTAGATGAATCTTTGAGTCCTTCTCTGGTTTTTTTCAAGAAAAATAGAGTTTCGTAGTTCTGTTTCTTGACTTCCAGGTATTGGTGTTTTTCTTGAGATTGCAGTAGGCTTTGCAGCACATCAATGTCCCTCAGCTTTCAGAAAAATTTCTTCTCTTCTTTAATCTCTAGTGCATATGTTATTTTTGTATCAGATGCGTATCATCATATATCACCACACCTAGAAGATTTTACACTTATTTTCAACACATGTTTCTATGTGTGGCTTTTATCTTCCATTTATATCTCATCCGGTCTGACATAAAGCATGATTGGTTTTGCAGGTACGAGGTATGGTTCCCTGACATGTGAACAACTATAATTAATTAACAGCACATGCATTAAAAAACATCAAATATGACCATTGCTAAATAAACAAATAGAAATAGAGTTTAGAGAAATAGTGACTAATTTCAATCGGTAGATCTTAGTATCAGTGAGCCTGTATCGGTAGCTCTTATGTGCCAGTAGCTGTTATCCCTTATAATGGTAGCTTCCATGAATCAGTAGTTCCTCCTATCGGTAGCTCCGTCTATCGGTAGCTCCTTTTATCAGTATCTCCTTCTATCAGTAGATCCTTTTATCGGTAGATACTTTTATACTGGTGGTACTGTATTGGTGATCATATGTATCAGTGACCCATACAGGTGAGATTATAATGGTGGACTTCATAATAGTAGCGGTTATTCTGTATCATTCGACTTGTGCATACCGGTGGACTTATTCTATCGGTAGCTCAGGTGTAACGGTAACTGTCTGCATACCGGTGACCTTATCCATTTCGGTAGACTTCTATATCGGTAGGTCTGTATCAGTGACTCAACACTTAATACTTATCTGTTCTAAGAAAATCATATTCAGATTGAGTCAGTAACATTTCTAAACAAGTATAAACATAGATAACCATTGATTAACAAATTCCAATGATCATTTTGATAGTTTATCAATTTCATAATATGATGTCACAGATTGAACGAATAATTATTATAAAGATAAACATTATTTGGGATTATCAAAGCATATTAAAACATAATTGAGATTATCAAAACAGGTGAGGTAAAAAATCTCCCTCTTTTTGATAATCACAAATTATGATATTATAATCCGAAATAATCTCTAATGTATCAGTATAAAATACAATGGGTTTTATTTCGAAGTGTGAGTGATGACATGTTCAAATGTGAGATTTTAAATGTATCAGAGGATATATTATTAAATGAAATTGTATCAGAGGTAAAAAATGTACTAGAATTATAAGAAAAATATATTAGAGGTAAAATATAATGGTTCTTCATATCATAGTTCTCCCCCTTTGTCCTTTAACCATATTTATCCATATCATTTTCATATCATTTCTCCCCATTTGTGATTAGAAAAAAGAAGGAAAGAGATATGAAAAAAGTAACAGAAATTAAGAGAGAATAAAAGCATATATATATCACTCGAGGAAAAAATACAGAGAAATAGAGAATTGAAGAAAAAAATACAAGTGATTCTTATCAAATTTCCTAGCCACTAATCAATCCACTTCCTCACCATGTGATTTTCCATTGGGATCAGAAAAGGATTTAGTTTCGGTGGATGAAGGTGGAAGCTTAGGAACACCAGAGATGTTCAATGGAGGCTGAGTGCCTGATACAGTGCTTGACTTATACTGTTTATCTCTCTGTGTGATCATAGGAGTGAGGTAGCTGATTTCTTGAGTTGGTGTCATCTGAGGAATAGAGGCAGACTGAGCAGAGGCAGGAAGAGCTGGAGGTACAATAACTGGAGTACTTTCCACATGAAAAAATGGCAGTAACAGTTTTCTAAACTCCATAATGACCCCTCCTCCTCTCTCCATAGCAGAGATAAAGTCATCCCTGTTCTCCATAAATTTATCTAGAGCATGAGTCAACTCCCTGAGCTTGCTTACTTGTTCTCTGAAAGCCTGAGTGACTGAAGGTAGATTCATGTTTTCTAACAAAAGATTTAAATGGTTTTGACCTGATGCTTGGAGTAAACATTCTGAAAATACAAATCAATCTTATCCTTGATTTCTTTCTGAGAAGCAGTAGCGTCTCTCATATGCTCCTAAATTTTTTTTCTGATATCTCTTGAGGTAGAAAATACCTGAGAATTAGCTGAGCTACTATTACTAGACTGACCAAGCTCCTCTTTCAGCATAGCTCTAAATTTCTCAATATCTACTGAATCACTGTATGATGTAAGAGGTTCAACAATAAATGCTATAGTCTCCTTGAATGATTGTTTCAAGTTGCTTATCAGCTTCTAGACAACCAAATCCTGGGTGCTCAGATGCTCTTTGAGAGACTTCTTAAAAGCTTCAAATACATCCACAAATTTCCTTACTACACCTTTAATGTAATTGATATCAACATTCATCTGATCTTGATAACTACTCAAGGTAGTTAGAGAAGAAACAAACTACTTCAAGGGAACAACAACTCCTTTCCAACTCTCAATCTGAGAATGACATACTCTTATCTCATTCATCATCTCTGTCACAGGTCCTGACACCATACACACAAGACATAGTTCTAAATATTTTTCCATATTTCTCATCTCTTCAACAAAGAAATTCTTTAAGTCTGCAATAGATGCAGTAAAAGTCTCCTTCAACTCAGCCTTTAAAGACTCAAGATCAGCCTTAGTAACCAGATTTTCAGGCACAACTACAGGTGCTCTTTATGACACAATACTAGCCATAGAGTCATTCATAATAGATTGAATGAATCATATTAAAGAGGTTTCAATTCTTTTTATCTCTTCCACAAATGAGGTCTTAATCTCAGACTTCAACTGGCCTAGATTAGCTTTTCTTACCACATCCTCAAGTAAAAACTCAGAAAAGATATTATAGTTAACTTGTGGTCTATTGATGGGTGTCTCATCTTCAGAATCAAGATAGTCCAACCCACAAACTACAAACCCTGGGTCTTCTGCCCAGTCTTCAACCTCAATAACTACTAAAACATTTCCAAGTTTGGTTGGATGCTCCCCCTCAATTTGTGAATTATCTTGTATAAGTACATTATTAGCACCCTCAGTAGCTCAGTCTTCCTCAGAATAATTCTCCACAACCATTTCAATTTATCCAATAGGAGGATCATCAAGAATGGGTGCAGGTTCTGCCATCTCAACCAGAACAGCCTCTATAGGCATAACAATACTTCCTATCAATGGACTCAAACTCAAGGTGTTCTCATCTGAGCTATCAGAAACATGTTCTCCACTTTCACAGACTTCTTCTTCATTCTCTAGATCAAACTGGTCTTCCTCATCAATAAGGGATTCTTCATTTCTTACTTCCAACATTGTCTCCTTTCCAGATGATACAACTTCAACAACAGGACTTGGAGGCAAGTCCGGGTCCCTTCCATCAGCTATAGAGGTATCCTCTTCATCAGTATCATCACTATACTGAGGTTCCTCTTTATCAGGTCCCAGACCTGTATCCCTCACATCCTTAGGCCTAGAAGGATGATCCACAGGATGAAACTTATCATACAACTTCCCTTCATCACTGACCCATTATCTTTTCCATGGATTCCAATTGATCTTTATGTATTTACAAACAGTTTTGGTAATACAAAAGTTGTATTTCATAACCACAATATCATACTGAGACTTAGCCACACATCTTACCTTAATCATCACAGAGATCAGCTGTGCAAAGAATAGAGCATTAGTTTTTGACTTTGTCCTGGTCATATCTTCAATTTGAATCATCAGAAGCCTACCCAAATTTACCTTGACACCATTTCTTAATAGATGCAAAAAACAAATATCTTGGTACTTAAAATTTGCAAAGTCCCCTCTTCTTGGACATAGCACATGTTGGATGAACTTGAACAGTAATCGGTTCTCTCCATCCATTTCTGTATCAACTACTTTTCTCGGTGTTCCATCTCCTGTTTATTCTTCCAAAGCAGCTTTATATTAAAAGATGTTATTAGAGGGAGGTATTGATTTCGAGAAATACCCAAACTCTCCTTCATGTGGAACTTTCAGGAACTTAGCCCACTCAATAGAAGAAAAGGATATTGTCCTTCCATTTACTACTAATATCATTCTCTTCTCAACTTCTGATTTCAAAAAACAAACAAACTCATAGAATTATTTTACTAGCTTTGGATAATAAGAACCATTGTTATTCGAGAATAACTCTACCCATTTCTGATCTTCCAGCAATTCTAGAACTAAAGACTTACTGGTCATCAACCATTCCACACATAGATCTTTCTCAAATAATATTTCCCTTTAAACGAGATGCGGATTTGTAGGTTTCTTCACTTCACTTCCACCACTAGACTCTCATTTGAGAAATTTTACATTCAGCTCATCATCATTTTTTCTGACTGATGGTCTCTTCACTCTTGCCGTTCTGTGAATCGTGAGGCTTAGGGTTCGAAGGTTTGGGAGATAAGGCTTGAAGGTAAAGAGTTTGAGGTGGATTGAGACAAGGTCAAGAATTATGTTTTATCATTTAGGAATCACAAAATAATAAATAAAGCATAATAAGTAAAATATAAATGATACAGATTCTGGTGGCTAAAGATACAAAATTTTAAAAATAGCGCAACCTAACAGTAATACATACCAGTGAGGATTCCTAACGGTGAGGTATATCGGTGGGGTATGATAGTGAGGTTCATACCAGTGAGGTATAATAGTGAGGTTCATACCAGTGAGGTATAATAGTGAGGTTCTGGCTAACGGTGAGGTTTAAGATAACCAAAGTCTATCATTCCTAATTCATGTCTAATATAAATTAGCCTATCCGAACTTAAAGTCTTGGTGAATATGTCAGCTAATTGATGTTCAGTACCTACAAATTCGAGAGTAATATCACCCTTTTGGTAATGATCTCTCAAAAAGTGGTGCCTTACATCAATGTGTTTGGTCATAGAGTGAGACACGAGATTCTTAGAGATGTTAATTGTACTAGTGTTATCACAGTTTATAGATACATGTCTAAACTGATATCCATAGTCCAATAATATATGTTTCATCCACAAAATTTCTGCACAGAAACTACTAGCAGCAATATATTCTGCTTCAGCAGTAGACAATTCAACAGAGTTCTACTTTTTTAATACACCATGATACTAAGTAATTACCTAGAATATGACATGTTCCAGATGTTCTCTTTCTATCTAACTTGAAACCAACAAAGTCAGCATCTGAATAACTTATTAAATCGAATGATTGTCCTTTTGGATAAAATAATCCTAATTTAGTAGTATGTTTAATATATTTAAAAATTCTTTTAACAGCAACCAAGTGTGATTATTTTGGATTAGCTTGAAATCTTGCACACATACACACACTAAACATAATATCAGGTCGACTAGAAGTAAGATAAAGTAAACTCCCAATCATACCTCTATAATTGGTTTGATCCACTGGTTTACCAGTTTCATCAGCATCCAACATAAAAATGGTACTCATAGGTGTATTAATTTCCTTAATACTATCCAAACCAAAACGTTTTAAAAGATCCTTTGTATATTTACTTTGATTTAAAATAATACCATTTTCATTTTGAAAAACATGAAATCCAATAAAATATTTGAGTTCTCCCAATAAACTCATTTCAAATTCATTTTTCATACTCTTTGAAAAATCAATACACAAAGTATTTTTAGGAGATCAAAAAATAATATCATCAACATATATTTTTACTATCAAAACATCTTTGGAAATTCTTTTGATAAAGAGTGTTGGATCAGCAATCCCTTTAGAAAAACCTTTTGAAATAAGAAAACTACTAAGTCTATCATACGAAGCTTGTGGAGATTTTTTTAAACCATATAAAGATTTAGAGAGCTTATAAACATTATTTGGAAAATGAGGATTAGTAAATACAGGTGGTTGTTCAACAAAAACATCTTCAATTATAAAACCATTTAGAAAATCACTTTTAACATCCATTTGATATAACTTGAAATTTAGATGAGTAGCATAGGCAAGTAGAATCCGAATAGATTCTAATATAGCTACAGGTGCAAAGGTTTCCTCATAGTCTATTCCTTCATCTTGACTATATCCTTGTGCAACTAGTCTTGCTTTGTTTCTAATGATATTTCCTGATTTATCAACTTTATTTCTAAAAACACATTTAGTGCCTCTGGTCAAAGTGTCCTTAGGTTTGTCAACTAATTCCCAAACTTTGTTTCTTTCAAATTTATTTAGTTCTTCTTGCATAGCCATTACCCAAAATTCATCATTGATTTCATAATTGATATTTTTAGGTTCTAACTGGGAAAGAAAGGCTTGATGTTCAACTTGATTTCTTAGAGAATCTCTAGTCTGTGTCCCTCTATCAAGATTACCTACAATAGCATCTAAAGGATGGTTCTTTAGAATCAAAGTTGATCTAGTAAAGGTAAGGCTAGAAATTTCAGGTTCTTCTCTAGGTTTGGGTTCACCAGGAGAAGATTTTGGAATATTTCCAGAATGGGTTGTCTTTACAACAGGTTCACTAATTTTATCATTAAGGTCCAAAATAGAAAGATCTTCCTCAAGATTTTCAAGAGAAGACTTAGGTTCATGTGGGTCAGTTTCATGACATTTTATGTGAAAAGATTCTTCCACACATTTGGTTCTTTTGTTAAATAATCTATAAGATTTACTGGTTATAGAGTAACCTATAAAAATTCCATCATCACTTTTAGAAGAAAACTTGTCAAGATTATCCTTAGTATTGAGAATAAAGAGTTAGCAACCAAAAACTCTGAAGTAACTGACTTTAGGATTCCTATTATTCCACAGTTCAGAAAGGGTCTTCTTAAGAAAAGGTCTAATCAATACTGTATTTATAATATAACAAGTTGTATTCATAGCTTCATCCCAGAAGTAAACAGGTAGGTCATACTCATTAAGCATAGTTCTTGCAATTTCTTGAAGGGTTTTATTTCTTCTTTCTACTACACCATTCTATTGAGGTGTCCTAGGGAATAAAAGTTGTGACTATAGCCATTGTTTGAGCAGTACAATTCAAACTCATGATTTTCAAACTCATGGCCATGATCACTTCTCAAGGTATTAATTTTAAGTCCACTGAGGATCTCTACAGACTTGTAGTACTTAAAAAATTAAGTGCAAGCTTCACTTTTGTGAGCTAAAACGTATACCCAAGTATATCTAGAAAAGTCATCTACTAAGAAATAGACATAGTGCTTCCCATTTAAACTAGAAACTCTAGAAGGTCTAAATAAATTCATGTGAACCAACTCAAGAGGATGATAAGTTGAAACTTCTTTCTTTAATTTGAATGAAACTTTATGTTGCTTTCCATTTTGGCAGGGAGTACAAACTTTGTCTGAGGGGAATTTTAGTTAAGTTAGGTCTCTAACTAAATTTTTCTTAGTCATTTTCTTAAGTGAATGAACATTTCAGTGTCCTAGTATTATGTTCCATAGCCATGATTCACTACGAAAAGCATTTCAACAGGTAACCTTTTGTTTGGCTAAATAATTTAAATCTATAGCATAAACATTTTCATATCTTAATGCAGAAAATAATAAAAAAAATTTATAAATAAGAACATTACAAGCATTATTTTCAAATTTAACAGTGAAAACATCATCAAAAAACTGAGAAATGCTTAATAGGTAGTATTTTAATCCATCAACAAATAATACTTTAGAAATTAAAATTGAATTAGTGTTACCAATCTGGCCTAAGCTGATGATTTTTCCTTTTGAACTATCACCAACGGTGATATTCCCTCCATCAACCTTGATTAAACTTTTGAAACATGAGTAATCTTCTGTCATATGACTTGAATCTACATGGTCCAAGTACCAAATCTTCTTATGCAAACTCTTCAAGTAAGTCTCCTACAAAACAGATTTAAATAGAAAATGATTTTGGTACCTAGATTTTCTTGGGTCCAAATAGGTTAGCAAGAAAAACTTTTGGTACCCAGATTTTTCTAATGGGTATCATATAATCAATAGATTCAAAATATTTTGAAAGGTAAACTTTTTTTATCTATAACTATGTGAATATCTAGTTTAGGCATATGAATTTCTAAAACTGGAACTAGCTACATACTGTCCAGATTTAGGAATAAATTTATTTTTTGAAATCTGTATCTATCCAGGATGATATCCCAAACCAGTAGTGTACTTTGGTGCAACTTTGTTTTTCCAAGAATTTGAGTTAGAGTATTCTTTACATTTGTAAATTTTTCTAAATCCTTTTTAAGTTTATCATTAGGCAGTTTGAGTTCAGTATTTTCCTTTAACAATTGATCATTGTTTTCCTTTTCGATACTAAGATTAGATTTAATAGTACTGGACAAGGCATACTGTTTCTTTAAGGTTTTATACTTATCTTTCAGATCATTGCAATTGTCTTCTAACATATTACAATATTAAAATAACACTTCACTAGACATGTTTTCAGAATCAGAATCATCTACAGAATAATAATAATTTAAAACAGGAGTATCCCATGTTACCTCAGATGTGTTTGTCATGAAACACATATTGGCATGATTCTTTTCAGAATCAGAAACCTCAGACTCACTTGTACTGTCTTCTAAATCACTCCATGTTTCCTTCATAGCTTTCTTATATTTTTTTCCTTATAATCATATTTCTTCTTGAACATTAATTTTGGATAGTCAGCTTTCACATGTCCTTTCCTCTTGCATTCATAATAGACTATATCATCACTTTTATCAGCACTTTTCCAATCTTTCTTCCAATGACCTTTACTATCATACTTTCCCTTGTAAATTTTTCTTCTGAAAAATTTATCCTTTCTATAAAACTAATTAAATCGTCTGGATATCTGAGCCATTTCATCATCGCTGTCTGATTCACTTTCTTCACTACTTGAGCTATCAATTTCACTTTGAATTTTTTCTTTGTCCTTGATTTTTGAAGCAGAGGTCTTGAAGGATACTTATTTCTTTCTTGGTTCATAATCTTCTTCCTTGTTTACTTTCAGTTCTTCTTTATACATCATTAACTTACCAATCATCTCTTTAATAGGCAGTGACCTTATATCAAACGATTCTCTTATTGAAACTGATGTGCCTCTCCATCTTTTTGTAAGACATCTTAGTATCCTCGTGATTTCCTCCTTTGCAGGAACAACTTTTCCAAGTGAGCTCATTGTATTTACAATTTCATTGAACCTGAGATACATGTTAGAAATAGGTTCACCAAGATTCATTTTAAAATTATCATACATAATAGTGTAGGTATTAAATCTCATTTCTTTAACATTGGTTGTTCCCTCATGGGAAATAGGCAAAGTATCTCAGATTTCATAAGTAGTTTTACAAGAAGATATTCGATTAAATTATTCATCTCCTAAAGCACAATACAGGGCATTCATTGATTTACAATTATTATTGTAAGCAATTTTAGTAGGTTCATCCCAAGTATTTCTTTCTGCTTCTGGGATCTTATATGAAGTCTCTATAGTAGTCCAGATATGAAATCCCGTACTTTCTAAATGAATTTTCATTTTCAGTTTCCATTGGGCATAATTCGTACCATTAAAGAAGGGTGGCCTATTGGTAGCAACACCTTCTAGTCTGTTATCCATAATTAGATTTTATAAAATATATTTAAAGAGATAAAATTTAGAACTAATAGAAATTTAAGATCTTTAAGGTACAACTAAAATCACAGTTGAAAAACAGAGTATTTGGAAATCCTTTATTAACAACTTCCTCTGATACCAAATGTTGGTAGAAGTGGATACTCAAGAGGGGGGTGAATTGAGTTCCAATTAAAATTTCTGTTAAATACTTTATGATTAAAATCCTCCAAATTAAATAAAAAATAATTTGTAGTAAATTTATAAAGATTTTATGTTTTCAATTAGTTTCTCAAGAGATTGATTATTTCTCAGTTAATTCAATCTGAAGATTAATTAACTTTTGAAACTAACTTACTGGCTAACAAAAGTTATAAATACTTGCTAGTTTGACTATCAATGTTACTTTAAAACAGATTTGTATTTAAAATACTTAGCAATGGAATAAAAAATAACTTAAACTAAAAATAAGATGCACAACAGATATAACCAAGAGGTTCAGTCTCAACCCGAGACTTAGTCCTCTCAAATAGTTTATATAAACTTTTATCCATACCCTGGATTGGGGAAAACAATAGTACAAAGACTGTCCAGGTACTAAGACCTCTACCACATCTCTACGTGGGAAAACATAAAAACAATATCACATAGGCTATCCAGGTCACACTTGACCTCTACCACAATTCACAGTGGTAATAAAGAAGGGGTTTTGAAAGATTGAGTGAGGATATTAGATATCCTCCAGTTATGCTCATGAGTCAGTGTGTAAATACAGAACACAAACTGCTCAAAATGTAAATAAATGAACCACAATAGAGATAAATAAATAGAGATGAGTTTAGAATGCTCTATGTGTTTTGAGTGAAGCTTTGGAATCCTTAGATTGATGTAGATGAAGCTTTGAGTCCTTCTCTAGTTTTTGTCAAGAAAAATAGAGTGTCATAGTTCTATTTCTTGACTTCCAGGTATTGGTGTTTTGCTTGATATTACAGTAGGATTTGCAGCAGAGTAATGTCCCTCATCTTTCAGCAAAAGTTCTTCTCTTCTTTAAGCTCTAGTGCATATGTTCTTTTTGTATCAGATGTGTATCTTCATATATCACCACACCCAGCATCTTTTACACTTCTTTTCAACACACGCTTTTATGTGTGGATTTGATCTTCCTTTTATAGCTCATCCGGTCTGACATAAAGCATGATTTCTTTTGCAGGTACAAGGTACGGTTCTCTGACATGCCAAAAACTATCATTAATTAATAGAAAATGCATTACAAACATCAAATATGATAGTTTCTAAATAAACAAATATAAATAGAGTTTAGAGAAATAATAAATGGTTTCCATCAGTTGCTCTTAGTGTCAAGGAGCTTATATCGGTAGCTCTTCTGTGTCGATAGCCGTTATCCTTTATAACAGTATCTCGCATGAATCAGTAGCTCCTCCTATCGGTATCTCCATCTATCGGTAGCTCCTTATATCAGTAGCTCCTTCTATCGGTAGATCCTTTTATCGGTATCTCCTTTTATACTGGTGGCACTATATTGGTGATCATATGTATCAGTGACTCATACAAGTGAGCTTATAATGGTGGACTTCATAATAGTAGCAGTTATTCTGTATCAGTCAACTTGTGCATACCGGTGGACTTATTCTGTTGGTAGCTTAGGTGTAACGGTAACTGTCTGTATACTGGTGACCTTATCCATATCAGTAGACTTCTGTACCGGTAGGTATGTATGAGTGAGTCAACAGTTAATACTTATCTATTCTATGCAAATCATATCCAAATTGAGTCAGTAACATTTCTAAACAAGTATAAACATAGATAACCATTGATTAGAAAATTACAATGATCATTTTGATAGTTTATCAATTTAATAATATGATGTCATAGATTGAACGAATAATTATTATAAAGATAAACATTATTTGGGATTATCAAATCATATTGAAACATAATTGAGATTCTCAAAACAAATGAGGTCAACAATTGGATTCCCAAAATTCACGTCCACTAATATATCATTTAGATAGGAAATCCTCTATTTGTTTTTCATCAGTTTTTTGATGGATAGGGAAAAAAAGAAATATTCCAGATCATTGAGCAGACCTCAACCCTTGATAAATGTGTGTTCACCCAGTCTCCTTCAGGTTCTTTCACAGACTAGGACTATAGTCGAGTCTCTTCTACATCGGTCATAGGGGATGAGTGGAATGAGATTATTTGGTGTAGGAACATCCCCACAAAATAAAACCTTCTCAGCAGAATTCATAAAAAAAAGTCCCCACAGATGATAATATTAAGCGGTGCAGTGTGAGTATGGCATCCAGGTGTGTCTAATGTAGGAGGTATAAGGAGGAATCTTCGGATCACCTATTCATTTAGAGCTATTGGGTGGAAGATGTATAGAAGTTCACTTGTGAGATCACAACATTTTTCATACCTAACATGGATGAGAAGTCCTTTCTTATCTATTGGTTCCATGGCTTAAGGAAGGAGGGTCCTGAGAAATGGGTGTGTACCATAGTAATGAAGGCAGGATATTAGTGTTCGTGTCAGGAGTGGAACAAGTGGTTTCATGAAGGGGTGGTCTTGTCTAGGCATGGGATCAATATTAGAACTAAAAATATTCTACTTGACATGGTTAGGGTTCTTAGAACATGACGAGAGACCCTAAATTGCAGCGCCTTATTTAAGCTACCAACGGTACTACATCTGGAATTAATAATTCTATAGGTAAATGGTTTATATTGAACCCTACCCCTATGTATTTAAGATAAAAACCATTGGATCTTGCATCTACGATTTTATGCAAGGTGGGGGGAACATTCATGACAGCAAGGGATCAGTTATCTTGGCTTTTTCCATCTAGCTGCTCCAGGGTATGTTGCAGATAGCTGAGGCAAAGACCATTTTGATAGGTCTCACTGTATGTAGACAGAGGGGATTGGATATCATCGAAGTTGAAACTGACTCAATGTTGGTATAAAAGTTTCTCAAAGGTATCGGTTTTATCAGTTGGTCTATCAAATATATCATTTTAAAGTGTCTTGGTATACATGGAAACACCACTAGAGTGTCTCACACATTGTGGGAGGGGAATGAGGCAATGGACTAGCAGGCATCACATGACACTCTAAGCTTAAAGAGATTAGTTTTCCATAACAGTTACAGTCTAAATCTGATGGGGATTTACATCAATAGAGGGGTCGCCCTTGGTCTTCATCATTTTAGACCCTCGTAGTTGTGTTTTCCCGACCTGTATTTATGAGCCTTGCATGTACTATTGCATTTCCATTTGAATAAAAATAAACATTATGATGATGATGATGTTTTTGTTTATGATAAGCTTTTTTTATTATAAATTTAATGTATTTTATGTGGGAATTTAAAAATATCATCTAAATTTATACCCTTACGTAGTACAGGGGTTCTATGGAAGGGTAATGTGAGTTTTAAGACTCTATGTGAGGGTAAAGAATTATCTTTTTAAGGGTACCTGGGATGCATGTATAGATATTAGGAACTTCATAAGGTTATTAATCACTCATATAAGGGTAAAGAGTTACCCATGTAATGCTACTAAGTGCTCATGTAAGGGTAAATCCTAACGAATGTAAGGGTTCAAGGAACTCAAATAAGGGTACCAAGAAATGTGTTAGGGTATCAGGTGTCCATGTAGGGGTAAACAAATTCTTTCATAAGGGTACCAGTACTTTTCTATGACCCATGTAAGGGTATTTTTTGTAAGTTTATTTTGTTTCTAAAACTGTTTAGGGGTAAAATAAGTTAACCTTACACAGTGTTTTGACATGACATAAGGATAATAATTGATACAACTTTGTCAGATATTCTTCATCCTTTCGATATGCAACCCACATGGACCTTATTTCCATGATTTTATAGAAAAAATATCATTTAATTAAATAATATTTACTTTTTTCTCTTAAATAAACTTTTATGGATATTTTAATGCTATTAATTCAAGATACAAGTGAAAACAAATTAAATTGATGATTTTTTTTCTTAACTATGAACTAGTACACTATTTTACCTCTTAGAGATATTTTAACCCTTACTGGATTCTATTTTGGATATCCTCTCGAATATCATAAATATAAAATTCATTTGTTTAATATTCATGATAGTTTCTAGAATCAAATGAGGTTCCTCATCTGGTTTCTAAATATGGAATAAAATCTCCCAATCCTATAATCTGGATATTATTTTTTTGAAATAAGAAGTTGCATAAGATTTCATTAAATAATTTCATATTCAGTTTTTAAAATACTTTTTAAGATTTAAAGAAAAATGATAAGAAATATTTAAATGATTATAACCTAGAACTATGGAAAATAATAATGATATTTATTCTTGTTTTTCTTTGTTTTTTCTTGATAGGGGGTTTATAATTATATGTGGATGTGTAATTATTAATTAATAAATAATATGTATATATGTCTCTTCGTATGTTCTCAAGATATTAAGGATAAAATAATTATTAAATGATAACAATATTGAAATTTTAAAAAAATGATAAAGAATAATTATCATTATTGTCTTGGATCATTCTACAGAGAGAATGTTTCCGCATGAGGAATTATAATTATTATTTAAAGAATAAATGGATATTCCATACCCTTGAAAATATTGATAATATAGAAATTATCCAAGAGATATAATATTTTATCACATTTTATATATTATTTATTTTTGGAAATAAAATAATTTTAATCAGTTCTAGGAATCCTTAGTGAGAATTTTGAACTGATTGATACATAAAACTTTTGGGGGATGATTACATTATGAACATTAACATTAATGTCCAAAACCTTGAGGTATGTAATCCTATGTAGTTTAGACTCTTATATTATGCACATTTATTGGCATCACAAATCAGAGTTTCCACTTTGGGTGAATGAACATGATTATCATAATGGGTAATGGATAATGATTATTCTTAATTTATTAATGAGGATTCAGCCTTAATTAATAACAGTAATTTTCCTAATAAATTGACATGTTTCTAAAGGATATGTTGGACCTTCTGTAATGGACTATTTCATAGAATCCTATTATCAAGGCTTATCTAGTTATGTATCCAATGAGGCACGTGTTTTATTATTGACTACATGGTGTGTGTGTGTGTGTGTGTATTTGGTGGAACCTAAGTTTGATTTTTGGACACATTGGAGTCTGTTGATGAGTTACTTAATACCTAGATCCCAAAATGCTATGTTTGATGTTTGATCACATTTTTATTTACTTCTCTTGATGATATACCATTCTATGTTTATATATATCACAATGTTGGATTAATATTATACCTATATTGGTGTAACTTGGTGAATATTCATTAAAGTGAACACATGTGTTTATGAAAATGTAGTATGGAGACCTGTTGTGTGATCTGATGTGCATATGTGTGAGAAACATGTTTGTCATACAGAAACCCGAGATATTTGTGACTGATATAATGACACTATTTTTTTGGGATATGTCAATTATATAATGTGTTGTTGTTTTTCATGATACCAAAGAGATAGGTGGACCCATCTTAGATCAATATCCTTATAGGTGGAGCATGTTCAAACACAACATGTAATCTAATTAAGAGACTGATATAGACTATGGGTCATGATACCCTAGTGTGTCCTGACATGGGGTATGATGGTCATATGTGAATGGACCCAAGAGGTAACATTAGGGAATGATGGTTTATGTGACCTGACCTATGGGATACTAGGCGTATAACGGTCGATGTGACCCCACCTGAGAGACAACAATAGGGTTTTATTATGTGGCTAACATGGTGTCATAGGGATTTTTTGGATATTGAGAAATAGCTAGGATGTCACATTCATTGTAACATCCTATTGTTTACATATCTCATAATTTATTACTATCCATCAATTAATGACCCAAAGAAAGTACGGTTGGGGTTTTTTGTTTCTTGGTAAGTGCATGACTTCTCAGAACATAGTTTTTATTGATTGATCATACTTGGTGATTTTATTTTATCTTGTATATCTATTTATTTCATTTTTACTTTCTACTGAAATTATCACATATATGTACACTACATATTACTGGTTGGGTACTGGACCATTTTAGTAGTGTCCTACTAAGATGTACTCACACCTTTCTTGGGTAGCCATGACCCGTGGGTACCCGAGCGGCCCACACTTTTTGTAGGTATATTTTGGGCTAAGGATTGGGTCGATAATCTATTGGGATAACTTAATACAAGTCTAGAGACTAGGATGAGGTGATTCAGGGTGTTTCATACCATTAATTTTCTTTTTTAAATATTTCTTTCATGTGACCTGCCTAGTCACAGATTAACTATTTTTTTCAATGACTGTTGAGTTTTTTACTAGTTAATTTATTTATAAATATTTTTTATTACCCATATTAATACTCTATTGTATATTTTTTACATATTTATTTATTTATTATTATTGGGTACTATTATTGTGGGTATAGTCTACCCAATATCACAAAAAATACCCTCTTTACTATTCAGAAGGCTTTGGCATATGTGGAGGCACTCCTGATATCATGTAGAATTCTGGCTTGAACCTTGGGATTTGGATCAAGATGTTAAAAAATGGTATGATATGATTGGTTTTCTTGTTTTCCTATTTTTTGGGATGTCGATAGAAAAATGATATAGGAATGATTTAGAGCTTGTGATGAAACCCGGATCGGTGCGTCATGAACACCATTCCCAAGGGAAATCCATGTTTTTAAGGAATGAGATTCATTTTTTTATTTTTTGTTATCATCATGTGTTTTCAACTTTTATTATGCACATGGATATGTTGTTTGTGGTTAAATATGTATTTAACTCTTGGAAGTATCTGCATGAAGCATCACATACATCATATTAGGCTTATAAGTTTCTCAGGAAGTATATTATATTTTTGGGTGATTGTACTGACCCCTATGAGTTTCTATGTCTGACAGCCGGTCATATGGGAATACAGTGTGTTTCACCTTCAAAACAATGGGTACAGTGATGAAAACAGTTACAATGATACAATTCCTCAATGTATGGGTTATATAGTGTACACTAGTTAGTACATTATTGGGGATTATTTACCTTAATAACCTTATGCGAGTAGACACTTTATAAGTCTTGTTAGTTATAGTGTTGATTATGGTTTATCTGGAGTAGTCTATATATCCCCTAGTGGAATGTTTTTTAACTGAACTTGGTACCTATTCACTCTCAATATAGTCATTCTAATAGTGAAACTATTATGTAATGTCTTTAGAGATGTTCCATGATTACGTTTTGTGGGTTGTAACCCCTAGGGAAACATTATGTGGTCTTTTTTTAAGAAATTGTGTCCTTATAAATGTTTCTCTAGTTCTTAGTAGGTTGATTCCTCATATTTCTTAAAGTAACATGAATAAGGATACTATATATGAAGTAATAGTCGTGGTTAGTTCCATAGGGAAATTTTTTTGGTAAGGAAAATTCATCATGCATAAATGTAGAATATAAAAGGATTAAAGGAAGGTATTATAAAATTTCCTTCCATCCCTAAAGTATAGATAAAATAGAGTGTTTATAATCTTGATACAAGGTTGGGTTCTTGATCATTTGGATGCTAGTTGCATTGTGGGTATGATGAAATGATTCCCAAAAAAAATATTTTGAATTGAAACTCACATAAGATACTGAGTGAGTACAACTGTAAATACAAGTTATTTTAGCTTAGAGAATGTGACTCATGGTTAATCACTCTAGTTGGAGTAATGAGTAGATCTTTTTTTATTTTTTTTTGAAAGACTTTATGTGTGAGTGTTGATGCGGGGGATATGCATTGGTTGTAGAAAGTAGGGTGGTATACTAACTGATGATGATTTTTTTGGGTCTATTGACTATCTAGGGGGAATTTTGATGATAGGTCATCAATTTTTTTAGTTTATCATCACCATTTCTATTGCAAATGAATAAATGTTTTATAATGATCACAGTACTATAAAACTGGTGGGTTATTCTTTTCGAGTTGTCTCTATGAGGGATTATGGAATTTGAAAATGAATTAGTGTTCTATTTTGGGTGAGGGGATTATAATAAGTATAGTCTTGAACTATAATAAATCAACCTATTCATGTTTTAAACATCCTCTCTTATAGAAGGGTTATTTTCTATATAAGACTAACCAACGGATGATCAGGGTGGATCTGGAAATTTATTTTTAGTGGAACCAATAGAATTTGGTTGTGGAATAATTTTTTGTTTGTGTTTCGGATATAGAACTTGATTGGAATTATATGTGGTCTTTGGAAATTGGAAAAAATAAGTCCAAGCTATTGATGAGTCAGATCATTGATATGTCAATTCACATTTGAGAGCCTTTTGACTAGTGAAAGTGACTGGTGAACTGACTAAGAAATCATATACAATGTCAGTCCATACTTCTATTTCTATGTATCTCTTGTGATTTAATTTGTGTTCTTTTTTGATGTTCTATTATGGACCTTTTTTGTTGTCGTGATGATGGTTTCCTTCACATTAGATGTAGTTGATTCTCCTAGTGGATGTGTTCTCCGGAATGGTGTTAGCCTTCTTCATGAATTTTTATGAAACTCGTATATTTTGTAGTGGTACTAGGGATGGAATGTAATATTTTTTTGGGAATATCATATGCTAATAATCTTGTTCTTCCTTGATATCCTCTTGTTTTTTTCTTTATGTTTAGGCCTCAATCGTGATGTGATGGGTGGTGTCCTTCAAGATAGTGTAGATCAATATTAGTGAACTAGAATTTTTGTTTTATTCTCTTGCTAATTGGATATGGATAAGCCTTGGGAGTATTATCTAGTATCATGGAGGATGTAGATTAATAGTGTGCCTGAATCCTATAGGTTTTGGTGGATGTTTTGATGGAATCATAATGGGGTGAGTCTTAGTATTGAAAAAAAATCTCGGTTTCCATCATGCACTTTTCAGGGGTATAAATCCTTGTATGTCCTATTCCTTTCTTGGGTATGTTTGGATCATTGATGGACCATTATACCATTGTATCTTTTGGGAATAATTTAGGCGATATGGAAGACCGATAGAAAGATATATTGGGGATGAAAATTTATTAGAGGGGGATAATTGTAATATCCTTATTTTATAAACACCTTTTGGTTATAATTTGAAGGTCCTTTTGGTGGGAATTTCGTAATTTTCAACTATATTTATACTCCTACGTAGGAAGGGGGTATACATATGTGTAACGTTAGTTTTAGTCCTCTTTATAAGGGTATTTACTTATCTATATTAGGGAACTAGGAACTTGTGTAAGGGTGCGAGGAGCTGCATAAGGGAACTAGGAAACCATGTAAGGGTAAATCATTACATGTGTTAGGGTAACATGAACCCTCATAAGGGTGTATATTTACCTACATATGGGTCAAATGTGCTCATGTAAGGGAACCTAGTGTTGTGTAAGTGTACCTGGAACCCATGTGAGTGTAAAATATGACCTACATTAGGGTTCCAATTATTTTTCAAGACCTATTAATGGCAGTATTTTAAAATGGTAGTGTATTTATGCTACTGAATAAGGGTAAAACATTTTTACCTTATGTGGTGTTATTTTTTCACTTAAAAGTAATTCTTTTTACAAAGTTTTAATATTTTCTTACTCCATTCAATCTGAAAACTATGTGGACCCATTATTAGTGGTTTAAAAGGACAAGAATCATGGAATTAAATACGTTTTACTCTTTACCCTTAATTAATTATTTATGGAGAATTTGATTCTATGCATTAAATATTCAACTAAATTAAAAACTAAATGGTTGACCACTGTATTTCACCCCTTTCTCGAATCTTGACTTCCTTGCCTATTTCCCACAGATCATCCTTAGCCAGAAGGTCCTAGAGTTCCTAAACAGATCCCCAAAACATTTTATCTAAACATTATAATTCAATGAAGATTCCTCTCTTCAGAATATGACCCTTGTTGCGAGATTAAAACATTGTCAGTTGTCGGTGGGATCCTTTGATCTCTTGACTATTGGATCATGGGGTCTATCAGAGCAAGTGAAATTAGGGATAATTGATGTAAAGAACATCATGATCCAGTTTACATATGAAAATGATATGATCCTTCCCTAGTCGAACATGCCTCGTACATGTGATAGATCATGTTTTATTCTCTTAAAATGGTTTCATGACTTCCATATGAAGTGAGATTCACAAATAGTGGTGATTTTTTAGGACTAGGGAAGTGTGTCAATTGGTTTCACTGAGGATATGTGTTGAAGTTGATTTTTTAAGGCTAATATTGAGTCCTTAAGGATTTATGGGGGTGAAGAGTTCTGGTATAAACATTTGGGTGTTTTTGAATCATGGTGGGATTTCATTCCACTGTGCAAGTAACTAGGACATAACATGGAGGTTTTCAGGTGTAGGAGGTAGATTCAGTAGAGATATGGTTTGGGTGATCAGACAAACTAGTACCCAATTGTTATTTCTATTGATTGTGGAAATCTCTCAGATGTGCACCGTAATGAGTCATGTCAAGGTCATGAGGGATAATTTAGATCTCCTGGCAATTTTGATGGACCTGTGAGTTTTGGTGAAGCAGTGCAGCAAAAACAAGCATAGGAGTTTCTTTATGATCTAATGATTACTGGAATTTTGGATTTGTTGAAATCGGATATAAATGTGTAAATATCCCCATGAGAAAATGGTTTTGTGATGGCTTTATGTTTTAGTCTGTAATTATTAGATGATTCCCACGCAAATGCAGGTTATCAAGGTGATAATTTGGTACCAGGGGTGCACAAATTAGTGAAATAGTGGAAGATAATTTGGGTATGGATCATGGTTATTTTAACCAACTATACATTTTTGTATAAAATAAGGTATTCTTTGATGGTCAATCTATTTTTGATGACACTCCAGGTCATGGGTTCATTCAGCTATGAGACACTGATATTTTGTGTGATATTGGTGATTCTCATTTTAATGATGGAATTTAAAGATGCAATGCACAAATAGGGAGTGTTGGTGTCCGAGAATATATTGGTCTTCTAGGAATGAAGATATCGAGCATGTAAATAGGTAGGTCTAATTAGATTTGTTCAATGAATTTGTTATGAATGAGGTCGTCTGTGATGATCAAGCCACTTCTAAGGATCCTAAATGTTTAGTCTTGAAAGACACTAATGTACAACCCCAATTTATGGGATTTGGATTTGTGAAACCAAAAATATCATATGTGCTAGTGATAGACCCATGATATGGGGATCATGGAACTGATATTCAAAAAATTAATGTTCATGAGGATATTCAGAAACTACATAGCTCTTCGCAAGTTTCTGATAGGTGGTATAATGTAACTTATGATGAAAAAGTGACTGATAGAAACCCCCCTAAATCCCGGATATATAATGAGGCTTCATTTGAACACATCTTCAACAATGGGAAAAGATTATGAATAATGATGGCTTCATATCTCCCCCACAAATAGAAGGTTGAGGATGGACTGCCCCAACTTTTCAAGGACCATGTATACTAGTTCCTCTTCTAAGGTGTCAAGAAGGATTGATGCTAAGGTGTTAAAGATCTTCAACCAGGGTAACTCTCCATATAAATGATAAAATACTGATAATTATTATTATGATAATAATTTATCACATTATGATGTGTGTCCTTGCTTCTGGTAGAAGTGGTTAAGCTATCATCCTCATCTGCTTCTCTTGTGTACTTTTCTTTTCTTCTAATGAAAATTTCAGATGATTTTTCTTCTGACTAGAGTATTTAGGTAAATAGTTGATTTGATTTGTGGTTTTCATTACTATGAATCGTTACATTACTTTCCTTTATAATGATATAAGAACCCTTTCTTCCTTCTATTTGGGAAATCATCTCGATTCAAGGGTGTCTATAATTCCATTATTTAAGATTTGTGAAGTTTTTTCCAATCAAGTGAGGTTCTTCATTTGGATTATTTCCATGGAAAGGATTCTCTCTCCAAAATTATAGGCAATTTATTTTCAAAATATAAATCCTGGGATGATTTCATTAAATCATTTCATAGTTATTTTTTGTTAATCCTTCTATATATCTTTGAAAAAATGATAATAACTATTTAAATGGTGATAACTCAGAACCATTGAAAATAATAATGAGAATTATTCTTGTTTATTGTTTTCTATTCTTAAGAGGGGTTTTATCATAATATGTATATTTTTAATTACTCATGAGTAAATAATCAATACATATATTTTATCCTATTCCCACTATATATTATGGTTAAAATAATTATTAAATGATAATAATCTAAAAATTACCGAAAAAATGGAGATGAATGATTATCATTATTATATCATGTTATTTAATTAAGAGAATTTTATTTCATGATGAATTTTAATTATTATTTAATGAATAAATGAATATCATATACCATGGAAAATTTTAATAATTGAAATATTATCTAAGAGATATAATTTTTATCACATGTTTTGTTTTATTTTTTTGTTAAATAAAATTAGTTTAATCAGTTCTAGAAATCCTTAGTGAAAATTTTGAACTTATTGATACACGGTCTTGATAGGGAAATGATTAATTGAAAAAATTTGACATTGAAGTTGACAACCTTGTGGTTGGTGGTCCTGTGAACTCTACCATGTGGTATTATTCATGTTTATTGGCCTAAGATTTGAGTTTTTCAACATTTTAAGAAAAAAATAATTATCATAATGGGTAATTTATAATGCTTTTTCTTAATTAATTTATGAGGATTGTGTATTAATTAATTAAATGAATATTCTATATGAATTGAGAAGCTTCCAAGGGCCACATTGGACCTTGTGTTCCATCTTATTTGTTGGATACTGATGGTTCAGGATTGACTATATGCTTTTCTCATGAGACCTAAATTTAATGATTGATCACATGTTGTGTGTTTTTATGTTTCCTTCGGATACTATGATTGATGTTTGAGCACCTTGGGATGTATTTTTGAGCTACTTAAGACCTAGGTCTAGGAAGACCATGTTTGATGTTTGATCACATGTGTAGCTTCCTGAATGGTGATTATATTCCATTATATGTTTATTTGTATAAATGTATTTATATGGTGTGATACCTATAACAGAATACCTTATGGACTATTATTGATCGTGATCACATGTCAATGTGTGTGTGTGAAATCATAGTAAAGAGACCCAATGTGTGATACAATATTCCATTGTGTGTTTGTTTTGTAATGGAACTGGATATGTGTGACTGATATGGATCCAATTTTTCCTTAGGATATGTCTGTTATATGTGTTTTTTTGTTCTTATTTTGTGCATGGTGCCAAAAATATTGGTGTACCCATCAAATCATGGTGTCCCTAAAGGGGTAGTGTGGTAAAACGTTGTATTTAACCTGATAATGAGTCCATGATAGATAATTTGGCGTGATGTCCTAGTGTGGTCTAACTTGGGGGCCTGATGGTAATATATGACTAGAACCAAGAGGTGACAATGGGGCATGATGGTCTATGTGACCTGGCCTATGGGACAACAGGGGAATGAAATATTTGTGACTTGAACCAATAGAAAATGATAGGCTACGATGGTTTATTTGACTTGAAATAGTTTCTTAAGGCCTGTGTGGGTAATGAGTATCTTATAGGCTAGTTCCTTTATTTTGGATATCCATATTTGACTTCTAAAATCTGTTATGACTATCTCACCCACATGGAGTCAAAGATGGTACAGTCATGGTTTGTATTATCTTGGTATATGCAGGACTGCATGACACATGGTTTTCATTGCTTGTCTGTAATTTTTTATTTTGTGATATGTTGTGTAGTTATGTATTTCATGTTTACTTTCTACTAATCTTATCACATATATATACATAGAATATTTTTGGATGGGTAATAAAACCTCCCTCGAGTTGACATGGGACTTGGGTACCGAAGAATCCCACACTTATTATAGGTACCCATCATGATGAGGGTCAATTTTATCATCTAGTGGAATAAATTTTAATGAGTCTGGAGACATGGATGAGGTGAGGAATAGTGTTATAGAGCCTCCTTGTACTTTTTTACCTTTATTTTGAAATTTCATCGGATTAGTAAGAAATAAACTATTTATTTTTTCATGACTATTGAGTATATATACCATTTCATCTAATTTACCTTGATTTCTTGTTTTTATTCCACACAACCTATTGTACACTATTTACATATTTGGTTATCTGTTGTCTTTGGCACTTTTATGGAGGTTATAGGCTCCTCATGGTCACACTTGAGACCCTCAAGGCCTGTCGGAATCCTCCAGCATAAGGGTAGGTGCTCTTGAGGACATGTGGCATTCCAACTCAATGTGGTACTCTAATTGAGTGTATAGTCTCCCCACGATCACATTTTAGACCCTCAATACTATGCTTGATAGGGTATTCAACACTCAACACTGAGTTTAAATGAATTATGATATAATATTTAAAATTAGTATATAAATACAACCATTAAAACCAAGTAATTAAATTAGAGGGTATTAATAGGATTATCTAATTTATGAATTATATATAACTATTCTACTCAATTTATAAATTCATAGGAAATAAATACTCAATTTTTAATAATGACATTTATTCTTCAAAAATAATGTTTTCTTAAAAAATGATTTTTTTTTATTTTTTAAGAAACTATTATAATAATTTCTTGGAAATTTTAGAAATTTTATTTTATAAAATAAATATAGTTTTTAAAATCATCATACCAATATTAACATATGGTGAAATATTGTGATTTTTTTTTGAAAATATCAAATTTTCAGTAGATAGTGAAAACACCAATTTTTGGTAAAAGTGTAATTTTTTTTAATAAATCGAGAGTACAATTTTTATGCTATTATAATTTAAAAATATCATAACTATTATTTCATTAAATTTCATCTAATTAATTATTTTTAAATCATATTTATGATATATTTTAATATAAGTTTATTTTTAAGAATTAAAATCCTTTTTAAACTTTTTTAAAGTGCATAATGTTTCTAAATTTTAACTAATTTAAATAACCCCTAATGGGGATTGATTTAAATTAAATTTTTAGATTATATATCTATAAATATTAAATTAATTAAATTAATTATTATTAATATTCAAATATTTATTATAATATCATCTTTTATTTCTAAAATGCTTTTCTTGAAGAACTATTTTTCCAAATGTCTGTGGGTTTAATATAAGTTAAATTCTAGCCCTTATGTCAATTGAACTTTATGAAAAGTATTTAATAATTTTAATAATCATAATTTGTATTATTTAATAAGTTTTAGATAATTTTTTTCATAATGAATAGTAAAAACAATAAAAAATAGTTAACATGGTAAAAAAATTAAAAGGGTAAAAGTGAGTAACCGTATAGGTAAAGAGGATAAGTTATTTAAAATGTTTTGTTTTTGAATTTTATATTTATTTTTCTCATTTATTTATCCTACACTTATTTTGTTTCAATTTTGGTTTCACTTCTCTTACAAGTGACCTCCCATTAATGAATAGTTTTGGGTATTTAACAAATGTCACTCCTCCTCCATTATAAAATAGATCCTACTACCCAATTCTTTCAACACATCCAAAAACACATTGATATATCCAATAACAACCCAAAAACATTTGTTAATTCCCATTAGACGTCCTATTGGGTTTCATTATATCATAAATCCAATATAAGGAGGGTTTAGGTTTAATCCTAAAGAGGTTGTCCAAAGAATAAGCTTTGTTCTAAATTGAGTATCTTTGTTTTATTTTTTCTTCCGCCTTAAAATATAACTAAATAGTTATGATATAATAAAACTAGTATATAAAATATAATAAAATAATATTATGTTAATATAATAACATAAATCCTTCTCCACTTCCTTTGAATTTGAAACAAAACCACCATTCGTGTGAATGGTAGACTACCGCCTCACAGACCCATGTATGTTTTTTCCATTATCACATCTCATGAAAGTTTATGATGATGGATTTAAGTTTTATATATTATATTCATGAAATATTAATAATCCTATAAAATTAACATCTATTTTACCTTCTAACAATACCATCCATTGAAATTGATAATATTGTTCGTGTGAACGGAAGAGTATCACCTTGCAAGTAGAGGTGATTATTATTATTACTACATGACATGGATGATATATATATATATATATTTAATTAAATAATATTATATTTTTTATATAATTATAATTTAGGAATGATAAAATAAAACTAAACTTCTTTTCACCATGATCATTGAAAAATTAAAATGATACTCATGTGTACCCACAGTCTGCCATCTACATGATTGTAAAGTAGTTTATTTTTAATTACTATATTTAATGGTCAATTTCAAAGTAAAATTGATATAAAATATTGATAATTATTTCATGAATATTATTATTAATATTATTTAAAAATTAATGTTTTTACCAGGGTCAACGCGCCGATGTTATTTTGGTATTATGAATCAAGTATCCTCAAAACACCCTATGTGGACAAAACTTCTTATGTAATTAAAAACATAATTAAATATAATGAATTAAATGGTTTAATTATAAATTATTAATCCATTAAAATTTTATTAATAATAAAAAATAATGATATAATAATATTATACATCAGATAAAATACATACACAAAATAAACTTATTCTCAAGGTATGAGGGTTTTTTTAACCACCTTCTTTGAGACACATGTTCTTTTATGAACCAAATTTCGTTTCTATAGTATATATAATTCCCTTTTATATATTATACCATGAATCATTCATACATAATGTTATTTTATGTTACATTTCACTTACTTCATTTATGGGGTTTATGAATCAAAATCTATTATGATGGTAATGTTTAGGCTTCAATCGCATTTTAATTGGGACTTTTAATTATTTAATTTCCATTGAAGGAAATTATTTGATAATAGTTTAATAAAAAAATTAATTTTAATTTTATATGGTTATTCATGAACTTTTTAGTTAATATTACCATTTTCTTATCTTTATTACTTAAAATAAATGAGATTTTTTTTAATAAAAGCCAACTCCATTTCTCTCTTGAGTTAAAAATATTTTTTCATCAATATCCATGTTTCTTAAAAATGATTGTCAAATATTCACTTAACATCATAAAAATTATTTATTAAATATGTTTTTCACCAACTTTTACTTTTCTACAAATCATTTGGAAATTTACCTTCTTATTTTTTCTGAATGGGGCACTTTTTATGTTTTAAAATGGTGTGAAGCGAATGATTCTTTAAAATTATAACACATATTTAGAATTACCCTTTATCATGATCATTGTTTTTTTAAACTTAGTTAATAGGTTTCCATATTTAGTTTGAAATGAATGTATTTCTATAATATTTTTAAAATTTTTCATTTCAAAATTTATTTTAATATTGGACTGGTTATTTTACTTGAGAATGTTTTTAATAGTTTTGAAAGTATTTATATTAATCAATGAGAATAAACTAAAATGTTTTTCAATGGTTCTAGAATTATTTTATATGTATCTTAAATATATACCTACCATAATATCACTTCCTTTGATAGGGTAATACATACCTTATTCCCTTTTCTCAAATTCATTCATTAAGAAATTTTTATTGATTATGATAGGAAGAAGGATTATAGAACCCACGTTATTTCAATGGGTAAAATTTATGTTATTCTTTATAATTTATTTAGTTATGTGGAACATACATGTTTTTAAAAGAAATTAATAAGAAAGGTGGGCACATAATTACACACCCCTCTAATGTAGTGGGTAATGTTTTAGTCTCATGAGACGTCATGAATGAGATTAGGGAGTGAACCTAATCCATTATGGGACTCCATCCACCATGTGATATTGACATGGGGGTTATCATTGATTTATTTTTATGTTATGTTTTTTTCCACATTCCCTATGCTAATTTGATCTTTTAATACCATTTCCGTTATTTTATACTTATATTTCATTAGCAATGATTATTCTCTTTTATGATATCATGTTATACATTTGACTAACATGTTATGTTTCCTTATCATTTTTACTACCTTATTTGGATTTTTATATGACCCCATTATTTATATATTCCCCATGTCATGGTATGTAATTTTTGGATCGAAAATGAAATTAGGAACTCATTATGGAGAATAAAATAATTATTCAATGTTTTATGTTCCTTTTTATGTAATATGAACCTAGTATTCCAAATAAACTTGGTCTCAAAATATTTGGGGATGTACTTGTTTGATATTTGTTTTTAATATCATGTAATAATATATGTTAAAAGGAATGGGTTTATACAGTAGATATTAGAGAAAAATAAGGAATCCAATTCCTGGGAACTGTCATGTGTGAGTGTTAGGTTAAACATAAATTCCCACATATGGGATTCATGAGGAAAATAATGCCACTTGGGATGGTGGTAAGAGTACTTCCTAGTATGTGTAGATGCACATGGATTTTTATGATATGTATCAATTATATACCATTGGTAATAATTCAGGACCACTATAGTTGGTATCAGAGAAAATGTTTAGTAATCCTTTGCAAACCAGGATGTGAAAACATTAGTGATAATCCAAGGAAAAAATATAAGGATAAGTTCAATTATGGGAAAATAACCTGGAATTTTGGTGAAGGATAAAGTGTGTGGTTTGTATTAAATTTCATCTTTATTTAGATACAAAAAGTATAATTGGCTATAAAAAAATTGGGCCAAGAAATAATAACCCTAAAAAGGGAACACTGTGTTAGACTCCATCATCACCTTCTATATAAAAATTGGAATTTTTGTACACCTCATTTGAAACTCTTGGGGGATATGTTTTTTTAATTAAAAATCTCTTTATGAATCAAAATGAAGGAATTAAACAACTGATAATAATGGATGACCTTGGTTAAACCTAAAGTATCTTAATTTGATAATTTTAGTGGTGGTAATAAGTTTAAAGTCATAAATACCCCCTTTTAGGTATTAAGTTGAAGTTTATTAAGATTATGTTGGGAGACATTTATAATAATATAAAATTTTGTTATATTATGGGTTTTAGTAAGAAATGTATTTTGGAGAAGAATTTTTCTTAAAGGCAAAAGATGGAACCACCTCTTTTATTAAAAACATATAAAGAAAAGGAATCCAAAAGAGTAAAAGAATCAAATGTGGAAAACACATCAAACGGTTACTTGTTTATATTTTTCATTAGTATTTTAATGAGTTTTCTTTCCTCCTCTTGAAGAAAAAACCATCCCACCCTTTCATGATTGTGCCCCGACCTCTTCATCTCCCCTACTTGAGGGTAGAGATTGAAGACTTTCTAGTAATGTTTCAGCATCTGTGCTATCATTAGAGCTATCTTCCTATTTATGATCTTTTCAGGATAGATTCAACTTACAACAAGATTCATCTCCTCATTAGTTTTATATTGTTGCGTCAATTCATTAGGTGAGCCCAAGATAGAGACCTGTGACTTAGAGAAACAATTGATATTTTAGTTAGGGAGGGGAAGATTACCTACAAGAGCTTTCTCAGTCACCATTATGGGAGCAACCTAAGGCTTTGTATTTTTATAAGACATAATATTAAATCCTTCATCATCCACAAAATAATTTGAAGAGGCATGGTGATTTTTAAAAATGATAGGAGAGTAAAATTATAAAATTTGTTTACCCTTTTGGTTAACTGAAGTAACCATCACCTCATGTGGAATTTGTTGATCAACCTCTTTTTGAATCTTATCTTCCACCATTTGATTAGTTATCCAACCATCAGCATTATTTAATGTAACTTTGTCATTGCAAGAATTTTTTTCTGCAGAGAATATGTCAGTCAAATATTTCAATGGACTGCCACCCTTATCATCATTTATGGATTTGTTCACATGAACAAGTACAAAATCCACAGGTATAAAATCCTTTACTCCTTTAAACTTCGTTTTTATCTCAGTAGCCTTCTGAGATTGTTTGTTTTCATGTTTCTTAAAACAAATACTTTCATCCTGTCCTCGTAATGCGTAGAAACTTCAAAATGTGGCATGCCTACATGGTGATTGATCATGATCGATCACAAAAAATTCCTTAAAAATTTTGGCATTTTTTCATAAATTATATTCAACTCAATAAATCAATCCTTAGTTGCCAGTATAAGCTTATCTACTAGATTAGAAATCAGTTCAATCTCATCCAATAATCTATCAAAGTGTCCAAAGTGGGGAACTTCATTTTTTTCTATTTTTATTGGAATTCCAATAGACATCACAATATCATATAAATTTTTGTGGTTCCACAAAATCCAATTTAATCAATAAACCTTAACCCAAACTTGAGTTGTGGAGTTTCCAAATTTAAATGGATTAAATTTTATGTTCTATTCACGAAGGTGAATAATTCCGGGTTTCAACATAATGGAACCAAATCCCCTTGCTCTAATTTTAAAGAATTATGTGGGAAAGAGTAAATGAAAGTATCCCTATCCCAACGAGAAACATTTCTCAGAGGAAAATCCCCCAAAAACTAAAATTTGGTCATTGAGGTCATCAATTTTTAGGGGTCTAGAGAATTTAGGTAAAAACAACCTAGTAATGATTGAATGTTCTCCCATTTTGATTTTCTCTGAAATAACAAGGGTGTCAGCTTTAATGTGAGCAACACTACCTTTTCTTCTAATTAAATAATATGATGTACCTTTAAAATGGGTGAATGAACTATTGGAAGAGGACTCCACATTAGGGTCACGAGACGGTACTACATCCATCCCTAGTCTTGAAAAATCCTTCTGGACATGCGCATTAATTTTATTCTCACCAACCACCTGTGAGTTCACTCATGCACTATTTCTCATCATCTGTCTAAAAACATCCCACACAACCGGATTCTCACTAGTCTCAGAAGAAGTGTGATAAAAAATATCCGATGTCGCCCGCTCAGATCCATGAGGGACTACCCCCCATCATCCTTCTCCTTGAACACTCTGTGAACCGCGTGCCCCACATCATCGAACGTCCTTGTAGCAAACATGTCACCAGTGTTCTCTGTAGACACGCAATTTATAGCCGCTTCAGATGCCACCCTGTTCATAACCAACCCCTCACTGATCGCCGCATCGAGTATGCAATGATCGTTCGCTAACACCAATGCCATAAACCCTAAACTTCTGCCAGGTTAGGGTATTGTTAACATTTAGGTTTATCCTATCTTTGATATTATGTTAATAATATTCAATAAATATTATTTTATTTTATTAGAAATATATCTTGTATATAAAACCTTGGTAGTTAAGAAATTATTTAATGATTAGTGTTATTTTGAGTATTTTCATAAAACTTATGTGAACATTATTGAAATTATATTAATATATTTTTAGAAAAGAACAACCCAAAATCCAGGTGATAACTCATCATATCTATAAATGCAATGGGGATTGAACCTATAACTGAAGGATGATGTGGGTGGCGTGACTACCACTGGTATACATGTTGTACGGGTTTTGATGACATCGATTTCACTTAAATGATTTATTGGATAAATATTAATTGTGTTTTTGGGAATCATATCAGAGGAAGAAATATTATGGTATTTTTAGGATTTTGAGGTGATTAATTATATTTTGGGAAACATTTTATTGGGTTAAGTTTTATATATAATTAAAATTTAATGTAATGGGTTTTTTAGGATGAATGTTGTTATATTTTTGGATATGTATGGGTATGAGATTTACAATGAGGTTAAACTATACTATCATATTGAGGCTATTTTGGTTATTTGTGATATAAGTTTATTTATTTAATGAATGATCTTTGTAAAATATTTTGTTTCATTGTCAAATTTTTGAGGTTAATATATTAATTTTAATTTTGGGTATTATCTTACATTGCGATAACCATTTTGGTTTTAATAAAGATAGGTGGAATATATATTACTCATTTATAGATCAATTGATCCATTAAAATTTAATTTTAGTGTGTTGGGAATAAAAAAAAATTAATAGATATTCATTCCTTATAATAAGAGTTCAATTGGATATTTATCAAAGTATAAAAAAAGAATGAAATAATGATTATGAAAAAACAGATATCCAATAATTATATATTCATGAGTTCACTATATTGATAGAAAAATAATACCTAACCTCTAGGATAATGATATTAAAATAAAAATATTTCCTTATTACCCTTCATGGTGGATGAATCAATGGTTTTCTAATTTATTATAAACTTATGGTTTTGTATTTGTTAACCTTCTCTTGATAATTTAATTTATTGTGATCAGTGATCTCTATCGCTCACTATAATTATTTACACATTTCTTTAATGTCCGCATATTTTCCTTTCCCTCATATAAGAGGGAGTTTTATTAACAAATTTTTAATTATGTGGGTTTTCCATAAAGGGAATTTTCATATATCAAATCCATGATTTATGAGAACAAGTTCAAATTTTAATGACATAATTTATTTTATTGGAGTAGAATACCTTGAAATTTTAAAAGTTTAAGGTTCTCTATAGAGTATTCAACACGTAACACTGAGTTTAAACAAACCATGATATAATATTAAAATATTATTATTTATATATGGTTGTTACAACATAGCCATTAAATTAGAATAAATGCATAGTGTGAAAATTTTTAGTAAATTGGTATAAATATTCTACTAAATTTATAAATTATTGAAAAATAATCCCTAAATATTTAATAAAGACATTTATTCTTAAAAAATATATACTTTCTTAAAAAATTATTTTTGTTTCTTTTTAAGGGAATGTATTATAATTAATTTTGGAAAATTTTGGAGATGTTATTTTATACAATGAAAATCATCTTTCAAATACACATATAAATATTAACATAGGATTAAATCATTGGATTTTATTAAAAGTATTTATTTTTTATTGAAAACTGAAAATACCATTTTTTGGTTAAACTTTCATTTCTATTTAATAAATTATGTAATTTAGAAGTACCATCATTATTTACATATTATTTCCAAGTAATGTAATTATTATTTAATTATATTTAATCCAATTAATTAAAATTAAATCATCTTTAAACTAGTGTCTATTAAAAGATTATTTTTAGGATATAAAACACATTTATTCTAAAAACTGTTTTAGAGTTCATAATTTTTCTCCATTTTGACTAATTAAAATAACCCTTAATGAGTATTTATCTAAATAAATTTATATGTAATAAATAAATAGTAATTCAAATTTATTTATTTATTATTACTTTTTATATAGTTATTATTATATCATCTAATGCTTGAACATTGGATTTCAAGAAACAAATATTTTCAACACGTCTACAGGTTTGATGTTAAATTAAATTCTACCAATCTTATGAATTTAAATTTTTAAAATGTATAAATTTTTTTATCATAATAATTTATATTTTATATAAATTATACTTAATTTTTATTATAATTAATAGTAAAAATAGAAAAACAAATTACTGTTGTAAAAATATTGAAAGGGTAAAGTGAGTAACCATGTAGTTAAAGAGGGTAATATGTTTAAAATATGGTTTTTTACAATGATATAGGTCTTTATAGGTATGATATATCCATACATAATTTTTTCTTAAAATTTTTAATCACCTTTCTTATGAGTGAATTCCCATTACTTAATAGTTTTGGGTATTTAAAATATTGTCACTCCTCCTCTTTCATAAAAGGGTAACCACTCTCCTCTCCTTTTCACACTTCTTAAACCCATTGGTTTTTTAAATTCCTAAAAAAAATAAATAACTTAATACCCATAACACTTCATAGATTCCTTGTATTGATCCAAAATCTAATATGTGGATTATTTTGGTGTAATCTTAAAAAGGGGGTTCAAAGAAGAGGTATCATTCTTAATCAGGAATATTCCATTTATTTATTATTATAAAACCTTTAAATAATTATAAATAATGATGATATAATAAAAAAATTATATCCAATTTAATAATATTTTATTATGTTAATTTGATGACATAAATCCAACTTCACTCCCATGGGAAATAAAACCATCATTGGTGTGTATAGTGGACTTCCGCCTCGCATACGAATTCAGTTTGTTTTCTATAATCACCTCTCAAATATGTTCACGATAATGGATTTAATGTTAATATATTATATTAATTAAATAAAAATTAATCAGGGAAATTTTCAAATCATATATTTTCTTACCTACCATCTATTGAAATATGATAACATCATCCATGTGTATAGCGGACTGCCACCTTGTGAAATGATGTGATTCATTTTTTTATTATCTCCCTGCATGTATTTTATATATAAGTTTATTTAATAAAATAATATGGAATTAATGATATAATTATAATTATTTAAATATGAAATTACAAATACCATATTTTGATCATGGTCGTTGAAAAATAGAAATGTCAATCATGTTAATTATGGCCTATGGCCTCCATGATTGTAACATAGATCAATTTTCATAACCATATTTCATTGTTTGTTTTAAAATTAAAATTGATAAGTGAAAATTATTAATATTTCATGAATATTATTTTTAATATTATGGTACAATGACCCCTTTGACCATGGTCAACACACCTTTGTCATTTTAAAACATTTAACTGTGCATCCTTAAAACACCCGATGTGGACATATATGATTATGAAATTATACACATACTTAAAATAATTGTTGTAAAAATTTTAAATATAAGGTATTAAACAAGGGAAATTTTATTCAGAAAAAATTTAATTGATATGAGTTTATTATAAAATATATAAATGACATACGCAATAATTCCTCGACTCGAAGTATGGGTTTTCCCGTCAAAACCTTCATACTTTAGACACATGTTCTTTTATGAACATAAATTCTATTATATAGTGTTTATAATTACTATTTAATTATTATATCATTAATGCATCATACTTAAGGTTATTTTATGTTACAAGTGACCGACATTATTCATGGGGTCTATGATTCAAAAGATACCAAGGCGGCAAGGGTTTATGCTTCAATATCAATTTAATCGGGATGGTTTACGACTGGATTTTCATTTAAAAAAAGTATTTGACCATTTTATAATAAACACATTTATTTTTATTATCCTATACTTATTCATTAATGTTTAAATTAATAGTACCATTTTTATATAAAACCATTCTTTTCAAACATAAACATTACATAACATTTTAGGAATACTTAAACATTGTAAAAACAGACGCCCAAAGACTGTAAGGGGTCTACTGCCTTTGGAAACATATAAACATAAAATTTAGTATATAAATGAGATACATCATCTCCCACTAGGTTCTTATTGACCCGCACCCTTCTTATACAACTCAAACATAATATATATTGTCATAACCTTGGGGGAAGGAAAACATAAAGAGGGGTGAGCTCAGATGCTCAGTAATGGTAAACAAGAAATACCTGTAAGAATAAACTTGTGAATAAGGGTATGAGAATGTGATCATGAAAATAGAATATCATAGCCTTCATATCAAAGATCATAATAGGAATCATGGAATAAATATTCATAGTTCATAAGACATGAATCATAATGAAATAATTATCATAATACATGAAATCATAACATTGGAATAAAACATGTAACTGTGGCAGACACATAAGAATATATTGTGATTTCAATAGTAGCCAAATAATCTCTACCATGTTAATCTTTGTAGTATGGGTTCTCTCACCATACCATATTGTTATTCATGGTTCACTCCCATGGCCATCATTGTAGAATTATTTCACTCCTCATACCATCTTAGAAGTGATGGTTCACTCTCATAACCATATTAGTAGTAAAGGCTCATTCCCAATAAAATATTAGTCTATCTAACAAGATAGAAATATTTACCCAATGCATTGGGGTGAGATATAGGTCCCACCCATCTCATAGATAAATCATTCATACACATGCCACAAGATCATAAATAGTCATATAATAAGCCATGAAATGAAATGGGTTTTCTAAATATGTAATCTTATTATAAACCATTTAAATAGATAGGATTCATAATAATTTCACCGTAAACATAACCCGTGAGAAGAAGCTGGTTTCAAAACAATATAACCCATGAAAAAATGGGTTTCATAAAAATAATTCCATCAAAACATTATCTATTCAGAGAAATAATATGAATGGAAAATTTTAATAATTTCCCCATTAAGGAATGAGTAACACCGAAAGATGTTATATTATATTATAAATATTCTTTAAATATCTTTAAAAAATTTTCTTATAGAAAATATCCTTTCTTCATTGAAAATTTATTTTTATAACATCAAACATTTTAAAAGATTTTTCTATAAAAATAGCTTTGAAGAGTTATAAAGTAATCACTGAAAAAAATAAAAATAATAAAAATAATTATCCAATGAAAATTATCTTCAACTATATTTTGAAAATATTTTTGAATACATTTTAAAAAACATGGTTCTTTTAATACAATAGAGTTCTAACTGAAGAGAGAGACAGACTATCATTTTTTTCATATAACAATATCATAATTACCAAAGAGTGTAAAAATTGGTACTAACACATGAGGATATCTTGAATAAATATATTATAAGGAAACTTATGAGTATTCTTGAGATACAGATCAAAAGATATCGTTAAACGAAGCATAAAAGTAAACAATCTTGAAAATTGATGAGATTGTCTCAATAAACTCTTGTAACTTGGTAACTTGGGTCCATACTCTCCATGTAAGAAAAGAAAATTAAATTAAGCTCAAAATATCATGAAAATAAGTACATTCATGTAATAACATATTAAATTGATGTATATACACCATGAAAAAGAGTTTATGGGCATAATGAAACATGAGTCTCAAAGAAAGAAAATTGAGACAAAACATTTTTACAAATTTGGTAACTTTTTTAACATAAACCCCATGATTAAAATTTCAGAAAATAGATATGTGTATACCCATATTTTTAGTTATAAGATACATATAATAAAATCATGTTAATTACATACACCAGACAAAAGGATGGAGTGGAAAACATAACATGTATCTCACGGGAATAAAAAGTGAGATGAAACCCCCCCACCATGTGACTTGACTATCTTCAAACTCATAAACGATTACTGTATAATAAATATAAATTTATTATAAATATATTATAGAATAATATTAGTATACATAATAAAATAAGTGGTTTTATTATTACTATATATTAACCACTTGTTAATAATCTTATGTTAAGGTTTCACTTCGGGTAATATTTTCTTCGTTCTTCACATTTGACTTAATTTTTTATATATTTGGCCCTTTTAAGTATATCACGATTATGTTATGTAAATAATGATATAAATATCATTCATATCCACTATATTTATTTTATAATAATCTATATCATAAATAATAATTCAATTGAATACACCATTCATGGAGACGGTAAGCCATTCGTACGTATGAACGTTGTTTCTGTTTTAATTATTGTATTGAAAGAAGAAAGAAATTCACATAAAGTGTATATTTATATAAAATAATTACATTAGTATTATAATGTTTTATATATCATATAATTTCACTAAACCCATACTTAATACAATCTATGTAGTGTGTGAATGAATCACATCACATTGAGGGGGCAGTAGTACACATTTCCTCAAACAAAATTATCATAATTACACCAAACATAAACCAAAAATAATTTTGTTGTAAAATAAATACATAATTTTAAATAAATAATAAATATATTATATTACATATATAAATAGATTTTTCATCATTATTTCCACCATGAGAGGCAGTAAAGGAGGAATGGACAATCATCATTCAGTGAGTCAGTAGTTCGTCGTACACATAAACGGTATGTTTGATATTCATTAGGTAGAGATGTGTGTAAGTGTAGGTTTAAAAAATTTCATAAAAACATAATATTATATTTTGTATATTTTACATTCATACAAAAATGTAATAAATAAATTGGAGGGATGGAGAAGTAAAATAATGGAATAGAGCTTGAGAGGCTATGTTACCTCTTAATCAGGTAACTCCTTTTGTTTTGGCCCAAAAGGCTTCCTTCAATTGACTTATGCACAAGGTAGGTCATATAGGAGAAAGGGAGGGAATTTTTTAGCTTATTGGGTAATATTTTAGGTGATCCATGGGGTTTTACAGGTGTGTGGAAGTGGGTGGTGGTGGTTTCCTTTTATAGAGAATGGAAAGGACACACTTGGCATTTCTAGAAACAAGTTAGAAGTACCCACATTCTTACCTAAAAAAGGAATTAAAATTTCAAAAAACATAATAATTGAAGGTTCATAGTCTCATAATGTCCTAAAAATTGGGTTTTTACAAGTTTCTAGGTCGTTTTGGGTCTTATATTAATGGTTTAGTACTTTATTAGCCTAATTTTTCTCTTAACTTATGTAATTAATTTTAATCAAATTCACTAATATTTTTTTGTAAAAAACAAATTTTACCTTATTGGAAATTATAAATTATACCGATTCAAAATATGGAATCTAATGTTCTGAATTCTAATCACAAAAGTAGTAGAAATTAATTTAAAATTAATCCCACAGTAGGGTTAACAATGCAGGTTTTTAAAGTAAAAACGATCAAAGTTTGCTATGTTTTTGTAACCAATTTAAATGTGAAATTGGTACCATTGACCAAAATTGGATTAATTGAGAAAAATATGTCTTACTAAACTATTGAACCAATAAAAAATATAATCCTTATAAATAAATTAAACAAAAAATCAGTTTTGAATTAAAATCCTGTATTTTTCACGAGTCATCCAAAAATGAAGTTTGTCATAAAAATCCCAAAAATCACCCTAAGCTAATTTAAAGATTCTAAATTAAAAAATGAAGTAAATTTTATCAAATTAAATTTTTAAATGTGTCTAAAATTAATTTTATTATTATTTTTAGAAGAACATTATAAGCAGTTCATTTAAGAAAATGATATTTTTTAACATAGAAGGACTTTACCAAAAATCATCTATTTTATTATCAATATATTTTAATTATATAAAGTAGTTATAAAAAATATTTGAAAATTATTTATTAATATTCATATAACTATGTTTAACATCTAGTTTTTTATTATCTCATTTAAATAATTATAACAATAAAATGATGTTTCATATAAATATTGGTGTTGCATGTAAAGTATGCGGACTCAGTGTTGTGTGTATCGTATTCCAAGTCCAAGTTGTGTGTAAAATATAATAAGTAAGTTCCATGTGATATTAATTTTTGAATTAGGTAATTTTTGTATGTAAATGAAGAATTAATTTATTCAAAAAATGGTCTATAAAAACTATTGGTGTTACATTTTACCCCCTTAAAATGAATTTTACCCTCGAAATTCATCACTCATGTAAAATGATGAGGATAATTATACTTCATCATATCCTCATATTCCCAAAGAGCTTCCTCTAACTATTTATTTCTCTACAAAACATTGACCAAGTGAGTAGTCCAATTTTTTCAAACTTTCACTTATTGGTCCAGAATTTCAATAGGTTCTTCCTCTTAATAAATATCATCCTCCAGCGGTATGGCCTATAAATTAATTAATTGTGAAGGGTAAGGTATGAAATTCCTCTGACGAGATACATGGAACACATTATGGAATTGATATAGATTTGTAGGAAGTGTCAATAGATAGGATATTTTCTTAATATGATCAAGAATCTCATAGGGAACAATATACCTAGGAATTAATTTCCCTTCCCAAATTTCATAACTTTCTCCCATGTTGAGATTCGTAGAAACACTTTTTCACCAACATCGAATTCTAGATCAGGCCAATGGTTATCAACATAAATTTTAGGAAAAATTTGAGCTTCCTTGATATTTTTCTAAATGGTTCTAACCTTCTTGACCATTTCATTAATGATCTCAAATCCTAACAGATTTCATTCTCCAATCTCATCCCAACACATGTGATCTCTACATTTCTTCCCATATAGGGATTCAAATAGTTTCATCTAAATAGTTTAGTGAAAGATATTGTTTTACGAAAAGTTAACTAGACGAATATGTTGATCCCAAAAACTTTTGAAATCTAACGAACAGGATCTCAACATATCCTCTAGGTTTGAATTGTTCTTTTTTATTGTCTTTATATCTGAGGATAATAAGAAGTAATGAAAATAGATTATGTATCAAGTGATTGCCGAAAACTTCTCTAGAACATGGAGTTAAACCTCAGAACCCGATCTGATAGAATAGAATGTGGTACTCCTTGAAACATTACAACTTACTTGATATATATCCTTGAAAGATGATCCAAAGAGGGTTCTTATATGACTGAAATGAAGTGTTATGACGTAGTAAAGTGATCTAATACCACCCATATAGAATTAAACCCTTTAGAGGTTTTGGGTAGTCTGATGACAAAATCCATAGTGATGTTCTCCCATATCCATTTTGGTATGTGTAATAAATTCTACATCGCTTTAGAACTTTTTATTTTAGCCTTAAATTTCTGGAATACCAATCACTGAGATATAAATTCCATGATATCTCTCTTTATTTCATCCCACTAGAAGTATTCTTTTAAGTATCTATACATCATTGTACTTCTATAATGAATATAAAATGTAGAACTATATGCTTCCTACTAAAACACCTTCTTCAAATCAAGTATAGAAGGTACAAATAAATGTTTCCTCAACCTTATCATTCCATCCTGATCAAAGATAAACTCGTGAACATTTATGACTTTCTTTTGTAGCTCTTCATCTTCCTTATATGCCTCATTAATCTTTATGTGGATAGAGGGTTGAACATTCCTTTGATAAAGATAATATTTTCCCATTCCATCAATATTTCAAGATCCATCCTTTTAAAATCCAAAAAATTGGATCCTTTTTTACCCTCCTCATGGATAATCTAGCATAATCCCTCTAAATCAATGAATCGTCCACCTTGTTCACTTTTCTATGGTGGTAATGTATTTAGAATTCATAATGATTTATCAACTCTAACCATATTCTCTACTGAGTATTGAACTCCTTCTATGTGGATATATATTTTAGACTTTTATGATTAGTGTATATATATAACACTTTTCTCCATAAGGATAATTCTTCTATATATTTAATGCAAAAATTACCGCTACTGACTCCAAATCATGAGTTCGTTAACCTTTCTCATGAATCTTAAAATGTCATGAGGCATAGGCTATAAACATGTTATTTTGTGTACTATAACATCCCAATCCCTTCTTGGATGCATATATATTGATTAAAAACACTTCTTCACTATAGGGTATTATATGGACCGGTTCTCAGATCAACCTTTTCATTATTTCCTTCACATATTCCTCACATTAATCTATCCAAAGGAACTTGACACCCTTCCATTTTAACATGGACATATGATTATATAGTCCATTTCCCTTTTCCCATAGTATAAGTGGTTTCTAACATTGATCATCATCACTAGTCCTTGGGTTTGTGTAGTGGTCAGCATAATTCCCATTCTCCATACACTTGTAGCACTGAATCGTGGGAGGTTTATTCTGTTATGCTTTTTCCAAATTAGTAATGTTAGCTAACTTATTTCCCATAAATTCTGTAATCAATTTCCTGGTGACCTTCTTTTCTGCACTTTAAAAACAATTATTGGACCCCTTAAGTAAATTGCCTCCACACTTTTTCCCACACCTAGAGCATAAAGAAATGGTCATCTTTTTTTCTGAATGGTTTTTAGATTTTCTATTAAGCTCCCTCTCCCTCTTCCTGTCAAAACCATGAGATTGTTATGTGACTAAAACATCCATTTCAAACTTGATTTCATAATTCACAATATTTTTATAGATACTAATGTATCTTATAGCCAACTCCCTTATGAGACTTATATTTAATCCACTGAAGAACTTATCAACTTTCCTTTCAGGCTGGATGATAATTCGTGAATCGTACCTCAAAAGTCTCAAGAAATTAGACTTGTACATACCAATAAATATATAATAACTTTGATTATACTCAAGTAAATATTTATCTATATTGGTACAAATAATTATATTAAATTAATTATTGAAAAATAGGTTCTTGAACTGGTCCCAATCCATGGATTCAATCTCATCTGGTTGCCTCGTATTCTTTATTAGAGTCCACCATTGATCTGCTTCTCCTTCAAACCGATAAACATCCAGAATGACTTTCTCATACTCCAAAAACTGAATAATGGATAATATATTTTGAGTATTACTGATCCATTTAAAAAAAAAGTGGATTAGAAAACCTTGTGGATGAAGGTGGACATTGCCTCATGAAAGACTCAATATAATTTTGTTCCTTATTTTTCTCATTTCTAATTCCACCATGATTCATATCTTAAGAAAGATGTGTAATCATATCAATAATAATTTTCATTCAAGCTACCATAGAATTTAGTTTCTCAAGTGAACAATTTAGTAATTTTCTTTTTCAATCACCATTAAAGAGGTTCCTTTTTTTCCATTCATTTACTAAAACCGAATGAATATTGAATGAAATAGGTATCAAAATATTACAAAAATAACTTATAGGATGTTTAACATATGAAAAATTCCTTAATAGGTGAAACCTTTGGTTTATCCTAAGTTATTGATAGTAAAATTATATTTAAAATCTTTTTTAGTTGTTCATGAACAGTTTGTGAATTCACAAATCATATCCCCCAAGAGTGTCAATCCAGGTGTGATGAAAGGCCAGTTTTTTGGTACCAGATTACCCCGAGTTAGTCCCAGAACATCGATTATGAGTTTTTATACCTAGGTACATCTATTATATATCCACAACTGCTTTTATTATCCAGAAATAGATTTATTTATAGGAAACCACTCACTCCATCCTTCACAAAAAAATCCAGAACATTCTGTTATACTTTTCCTTTTCCTTAGACTTACCCCTAGACAAGTCCTTAGGGTTATCCCTAAGGTTTCATTATCCTATATTCCAATGGATAACTATAAATTTTCTATGATACTAACTTTATTGACCCCCTCATTTCCAATATAAACATTTCATAACTTTTTCAGAATACTTAAACATTATACAAACTGATTTTCAAAAACCATAATCGGTCTAGTTCTATTTGAAACACGGGAACATAAAAACTAGTACATAAATGAGCTATATCATCTCCCACAAGTTTCTTCCTGACTATTACCCTTTATAGACACAAAAAATATAATGCATATCATCATAACATGGCGGAAAAAAACATAAAATAGGGTGAGATTATATTCTTAGTAAGGGTAAACAAGGGTGCCATGTAAGTAAAAATATGAGCATAAGGGCCTGAGAATTTGATCATGAAAAAATAATATCATTCCCTATATATCAAAAATCATTATAGGAATAATGAATAAATATTGGAAGTTCATAAGACATAAATAATAATGAAATAATGATCATAAGATATAATATCATAACATAGGAATACAACATGGAATTGTGGTAGACACATAAGCATGTAATATGATTTCTATAGTATTCAAAGCATCACTACCAAGACTATATTGGTAGTTTGGTTTCACTCCCCATACTATCTTGGTAGTCATGTTTCACTCCCATAGCCATTTTATTAGAATACGTTCACTCCTCATACCATCTTGGTAGTCATGATTTACTCCCATATCCATCTTAGTGGTCATGGTTAATTCCCAAGACCATATTAGTCTATCTCATTAGATATAATTCATTACCCCATGCATTAGAGGGAGATATATGTACCACCCAAATCATAATGAAATCATTCATACATGTGACACAAGATCCTAAATAATCGTATCATAACCCATAAAATTAAATGAGTATTATAAACATGCAATCTTATCATAACTAGTGGAAAGAGACAGGTTTCTTAATCATTTCATTATATACATAACCCATGAAAAAAAGTGGGTTTCAAAAGATTATAACCCATGACCGAGAAATGGGTTTCATAAACATCATACCATCAAATTATAATCCATTCGGAGAAATAATATGAATTAAAAAATCTAATAATTTCCTCATAAATTCATGAGTAACACCAATGGATTTTATCTTATATGGGAAATAATTCTGAAGGATCTTTTAAAACATTTCTTGAAGAAAATATCATTTGTTCTTTGAAAAATACTATTTATAACATAAAACCTTTTGAAAACCTTTTCTTTAAAAATAGATTTCAAAAATTATAAAGGAATATTTTAAAAAAATAAAAAAACCAAAATACTTTTTCTATGAAAAATATATTTAATTATATTTTGAAATTTTTTTTGAAAACATTTTAAAAAAAAGTGATTTTTTAATATAATAGAATTCAAACTGAAAAGAGATATTGATGGTCATATTTTACTTAAAACATTATCTTAAGTAAAAAATTGTAAATTTTTTTACGAAAATAGTAGCATATCATGAATAAACATAGGATAAAGAAAATATATTTCATTATTGAAATCTAGATCCAAACATCACATCAATGGAAACATAAACGTAAACAATATTGGATATTTATGAGATTCTCTCAATAAACTCTTAGAACATGTTAACATAGGATCATACTAACCATGTAAGAAAAGAAAATTAAATAAATCATAAAATATCAAATAATAATAATCATATTCATGTTATAACATGTAAAATAGAAGTATATACACCTCTAACAAGAGTTTAGGTGCCTAGAAAAACATTAGTCTTGAAGAAGGAAAATTGAGACAAAACATTTTTACCGATTTGGTAACATTTGAATCTTAAACACAATGAATGAAAGTTCATAAAATGTATATTCAGATAATGATAAATTTTTTTATATGATTCATATAATAAAATCATATGTTGTACATACACCAGAGAAAAGGAAAAAGTTTTTAACATATCCTGAATCTCACAGGAATAAAAAGTGAGATGATATCCCCTTACCTTGTGTCTTGACACTCTTCGTACTCATAAAAAATTTCAATATTATAAATATAATTTTATTATATATATTTTATATAAGAATATTCTTATATATAATAACATATAGATTTTTATTATGACCATATCATACCCCTAGTTAAAAATCATAGTTTAAGGTTTCACTTTGGGTAATACTCATTTTGTTCTTTGCTTGTGTCTCAATTTGTTATATCATTAATCAATATGCTAATATATTGTTTAAAGTATGTAAATAATGATTTAAATATAATTAATATAAATTATATTTATATTATAATAATATTTGGAATATATAAATGCAGAATAGAATACACCGTTCATGGTGACAGTAAGCCGTACATATGCATGAACGTTGTTTCCGTTTTAATTATCATATTAAAAGAATGAAAAAATTAAATTAAAGTTTATATGTGTATAATATCATTATATTATCTTTATAATGTTACATAGATCATTTAATTTTACTAAACCCATCCTTAATACATTCTTTGTAGTGTGTGAATGAATCATATCGCTTTGATGGGGCGGTAGTCCACACTTTATCAGATGAAATTATTGTCATTACACCAAATGGAAAGTAAAAAAGATTTGTGTTTTAAAAGGAATATAGAATTTGAAATAAATAATAAATATAATATATCACACCTATAAATAGTTTTTCCATCGTAATTTCAACCATGAGAGGCAGTAAAGTAGAAATGAACAATGATTGTTTAGTGGGGTGATAGTTCATTGTATACGTAAATAGTATGTTCAATATTCAGTAGATGGAGGTGTGTGTATGTGTAGGTTGAACCCGTATCATAAAAACATCCAAGAATATTTATTATACTATTTTTTTCAAAAAAATGTAATAAAGAGAGTGTATGGGGTGGATAAGGAAAAAATTTATATTATTATAAATTATAAACTATTATGATTAAAAATATGAAATAAAATTTTCCAAATTATATTCTCATAAATTTCCTAGATGAAGTTAAAATTATTCCCATAGTTGGGTCCACAATGCAGGGTTTTAATGTAAAAATGATCAAAAGTTTTCTATGTTTTTATATCCAATTTCATTGTGAAATTGGTTCCAATGAGAAACATTGAATTAATTTATAAAAAAATTATTTAATTAAACAATTAAAAATTAAAAAAAAAATTACCTAACAAAAAAATAAATTAAAAATTAGTTATGAATTAAAATCTTTTATTTTTCACTATTCATCCAAAAATGATGTTTTCAGAAAAATCCAAAAAATTCACCAAAAGATAATTTTAAAAATATAAATTAAAAATTGAATTATATTTTAGCATATTCAATTTCTAAATTTTTCTATAATTAATTTTGTTATTTTTCATGGAAGGACATTAAAAGCGGTTTATTTGAGAAAATGATATTTTTAAACATATAAGGACTTTACCCGAAATCATATATTTTATTATCAATATGTTTTATTTATATAAAATAGTTATAAACTATATTTGGGAAATTATTTATTAATATTAATATAAGTAAGTTTAATTGCTATGTTATAATTATCTCATTTAAATAATTATAACAAAAAAATGATGTTTCCTAGAAACATCAGTGTTACATGTAACATGTTCCGACTCATTTTTGTGTGCATAGTATAGAAATTTACTGCTATGTGTAATGTAAGAAAATTATGTTCAATTTGAAAACAAATTTTGACTTAGTGAATTAAAATATATGAATGAAAATATAATTCATTAGAAAAATCTTCCATTAAAACATGGGGTGTTACAATATTCCTCTCATTATTACTAAAAATTATTGGGAAACATTTTTATGAAAAGAAGACTTCATTTCTATCTTTAGTTGAGAATCATTATTCTTCCTTATACATGTTTTCTAAAAATATATTTTGAATTTTATTTTTAACATCTTCAAAATGATATATTAAATAAAATTTCACCCATATTTTAATTTTTATAAAATGGTTTGAAATGAATATTATTGTCATTTTTTGGATGAGGCACTTTTTAACCTTTTGATAGTAGTGTAAAAGGAATGATTTATTTTACTTATATGTAATATATTTAATGAACCAATTTCATAACCATTATTTTATTTGAATATTATTTGATATTTTCTATGGTTATTTTAAAATAATCGGATAAAAAAAATATAGTTTTATTTTTTGTTTTTCAAAAGTTATTTTGAATGTGGGAAGTATATTTTCCTGAAGAATGTTTTTAATATTTTTAAAATTATTTATATTCATCAATGAAAACAAACTTTTATTTTTTAATGATAATAAAATATATTTATATGTCTCATATAGATATAAATTTCCCAATATCCCTTCCTTTGATAGGGTAATGTATTCCTTATGCTCATTTCTCAAATTCCTTCATTATGAAATTGCCTTTGATTATTATACGAGGAAAGATTATGAAACCAACAATATATCCATGTGTAATTATTATTTTATTATTTATAATTTATTTCCTTATTTAGAACACATGCACATTTACATAATGTAATGTGATGGATTGGCTTATATTTATATATCCCTCTAATGCATAGGCTAAATGTGTAGACTCATTAGACTTTATGTATGGGATTAGGGAGTAAACCTAATCAATTATGGGACCCTATAGACCATTTAAGGTTGTATCAATAGTTATACTAGGGTTATGTTTAGGTCATGTTTTATGTTACGTACACATTACCTATGATTTTATGATCTTATGACACCATATCCTCTATTTTATTCTTCTATTTGATTAATCATGAGCTTAATCTTTTATGATATCATGTTATATCTTTGACATACATGTTATGTTTCCTTATCATGTTTATTCCTTTACTAGGATGTTTTCCTCACCCATTTCTTTATTTATTCCCGATATTATCCTATGATATTTTAGGAGCTAAAATGGAATTATGATCACATTATAGAGAATAAAATAAGGATTTTATTTTTATTGTTCCATTTAAGGTAATATGAACCTAGTATCCCAAAGAAACTAGGAATCATGATCTTTGGGATTGTAATTTTTTGGAAATTTATTCTTAAAATCATATAATAATATTTTTAAAAGGAATGGGTCATGATAAATACCATTTAAAAAAAATTATTCAAGATTAAGATGATCGAAGGAATAGAACTGAATAAATCTTAATTATATTTGGATAACCCCTATCACGACCTTTTTTATAACTTGAAACCACAAGTAGTGAATATATTTTTTCCACAAATATTATAACTAAGACAATCAAATATTTATTAAAGGTTCTATCATGTAACTAGTGATTGATATTACCTAGTACTTTTCTTTATTTTATAAAATCAGGGATATATTTAATATTTTTTTGATTTATTTAATCCATGGTTCTATGTAATTATCATGTCCCAGGATATACTATCTAATTTGAAATTCCATTAATATTTTATAGTCCCTTGTCAACTACATAAATAACTAATATTATTATCTACCTTAGAGTGACACATATAACTCTTTTATTTCCATCGAATTATTCTCATGATAATTATTTTTGATAGAATTATCTTTCACCCAAATTATAAAGGTAAAAAATAGTCACTTGTGTTTATTTAAAATTATATTTCATGGTTTCATCGGTAAGGGTGTTTTCCATGTTTCTTTTTTCACCTAAAAAACTAATTTAAGAATTTTTCAGTTGTAGAATTAGAAATTCATGATCAATGTGTCAGTTCATCCAATTATAAACTAAAAAATAATTATCAGATAATAATTGAGGTAGATGGGTAACTAATGAATTACTTTATCTTAAAATATCATGTAATTTAGAAATACATATTTCTATTATAACACATGTTCATTGGTAAGGTCTTTTATTATTATTCCATGTATACCTATCAATTTAACAATAGAGATCCAAATGCTTTTTTTTATAGAACCAAATTAAAATATTTTGTTTCTTTAATCAGAAAATCAATCAAACATTTTTCTAGAAATAAAGAACAGAGCTAATATCTCCATTTATAATCTAAGGTAGAGGTCTTGGAATAAAGGAAGGAAAAACTTTCCATAATTTGACTCTATCTATGATATCAAATTTAGAATACACTACTGAAAAAATGAAAATTGATAATTTTGATGAAACTTATGCACAACCTATTGAGAGGCGGAGTTAATGAATTTGATTTGAAGGTTCACATTCCATAATAAGAATACATAGTTATATATAAATAAATTTTGGTCATGTTGTACCTAATTAAAACTTCCCTCACAGATTCCCCAAGAGTATGTACTTGGAGTTTAGTCTTAAAGGTAGAGAAAAGAATAACATTGAGGTTTTTGATTTCCTTATTTAGGTATTTGAACTGATCTAGGAATATCATTCCCCTTACACTCTATATTATTATGTATATCATTGTAAAATAGAAATTGTTGTGATGATGTCTATCTTTTTAACTCCTCTAGTTGAGTTGAAACCATGTTCATAATTAATATGTGTAACTGATTATGTAGAAGTCTCTTTTATTATTTCTCATTATACAATATTATTATATTTATTCTATCTAGTATGATCACTTGAATAAAGAGTATGGGATAATATTCATATATAGATATTAAATCATTTAATGGGTTCCCTATGTTCATTAAAACTAAAAACTTTTTGGTAACATTCAGGTTGATTTCTACCATTCCCAAAGCCTTTTAAGAATATAGGGAATAATGTGGTAGTAGACATTCCTCAGATCACTTTGGATACTTACACTATAGAATCGGGATACAATCCTTATATTAATATATAGAATAAAATGGTTTTAACTCCTAAATAACCACCATAATATGCTTCTTAGGATGAATATTCCTATTATGTAATAGAAAACTACAAGAGGTTGGAGGGAACCACCCTCGAGGGGAATCTTTATCTGTGATATAAAATATAATTAAGGTAGAATAATCACACTCCCTATCTAGAAATACAGAAACACTCTGCATCAATTTATCTACATTAGCTGTATTTGATTCTAGTGCCTCTTCAAAGTGGTTAGAAACTATAAATGAATCTATTTTTAACATAAAAGATTTATGTTCCTTATTTATATAATTATTATGACCCACGAATAATACTATAATAGTGACAAATATTTTTTGTGATTTATATCTCAAAAAACAATCTTCAACATGATCTTGGAAGTGATAATCGTTATAAAAACCCCCATGATTGATGAAGAACCGTGTTTTTTAAATAAAGAGATCATTCCATGTTTCTAGATTAAGAAAATTGGTGATTTTTTTAATTATTCCCCTTTAAATATGGATATGAAAAACCATCACACACCTCATATGTGATATAATCATTTAATAGATCAAACAACCTAATGAGTTTCTATTTCCATTTAATACTAATGTGTTTTGGAGATGAAAAGAAGACATATTAGATATACCATGACAAATATCATCCCTGAATAATCTTTCTTATGAAATTCCTTGAACCATATTAATGAAAAAAACAATAATTTATAATAATTTCATATCCCTCAAGACTATGACTTGCAAAAAATATTCCTATGAGATTATACGGATAAAAAATTTCCTCAAGTACCAAATGGCTACCATAGATAGATATATGAGAACCAATGATAAATTATAAAAACTATTTAAGACCATAGGAAATTATCAAACAAATTTTATCATTTAAATAATGATATCAAAATGATAGAAGTCTACTAACTAGAGTTAAATATATTCCAAAGTGAATATTGGAACATCCACTATAGAAGATGAATTTTTACATGATATTTGTATCTTAAGAATTTTGGGAAGTGACAAGGTGGTCACTATAGAGTATTTAAAAATTTAATAGGTGACTCTTTGAATAATAAGTTAAGTGAATATGAACTACACATAGTTAGAAAATAGTGATAATCTACCCCACAGAGTGGGGTAGCTGTGCCACATCTATCTTGAGGGATCACTTTTAGAAACAAAGATTTAAATTTATGGAAAGATATGAATTATCCAATAAAATACCATACATCTTGTAGGGTCCTGAAAAAAAATCCGCAAAGGATTATGGGAATCCCCTTAATTTGAGAAAGGATTCTACCCAATTTCCCTCAAAGAATTGGACAAAATTATGGAGAATACTCAAGACTGGCAAAGGATCAACCGGTTCGCGTACCGGACCAACATTGATGGTGCGCGGTTGGTTCAGCGAGCCGCCCCCTCCATGGACCAACATCATTTGTGAAACAGATTCGGGAACCCCTCCACGGGCACGAAGCAGGATGGGTGCTAGGCCGGTCCACCGTCATGAACCGCCCCAGCCACGAAACGCGCCAACCGGCCCAAACCGCAAGTGCTGTCGTTCGTGGAACAGAGGTGGAGCCCTGTGTGGTCGTAAAGCACCCCCCGAACCAATTTGGTTCGCGAATGGGGTGTATTCAATGCCCCCCGCGAATTTTGGATTGACCAAGTCATCTGTAAACTGGGTTTTCAGTCATGGACCTCCACAAAAGGTGCCACATGACCACATATACGTCTCTTCCCCCCTCTATAAAAGGACATCGAGGGGGAGAAGAGGGGGATCTATTGGATTCGGGTGGAAGGATTCTGGAGGAAGGACCTTAGGATTTCGCGAACAGCGAAGTTCCAATTTGCGAACTAGAACAGGTATGAAGTTGGAAATGAATTAATAAAGAATTGAAAAATGCATAACAAATTGGTGAACCATGAACATAAAATAAAAAAACCATGAGCCATGGCCCCTATGTGGATGTACTCCCCGTGGACTAGGGAGTTTATGCCCCCTTTTCGATCTGACGCACCGCGTAGCACCCTACTATACGGGAGAATCCCTGAATGTAAAACCCCCGACCGGCGTTTCCCCTGGATGCCGCTGCTCGCACGGACTCCACCGCATACGAACCTGGTATGTGGGCCGAACCCGAAGCCACGTACCGCTCTGGTACGTGGGATGCCTATCAGTCCGCGTACCACCCTAGAACGCGAATGCCATCTCCAGCTGCAAATCAACCCCCTACGTTAAGGGCGCCACTCATCATGCACCCATGGGGCCCACCAACTCCTTCGGTGTTCCCATTCCCCGAGCCAGATAGAACCCTTCCAACCTGGTCTGGTCCTTCGCAATCCCTTCCTTGGCTTATTCATCGATCCTGATCCAAGGCCTCTACCAAAGCCACCAGACCCATATGATGAAACCATCAGGTGCATCAGCGCGTGACTTTATGTTCACATACCCACGGTAGGTGATGATAAAGGGGTTTCCCCTGCTCTTGAGTGGATTCTAGAGGAATTCTTGGGTTCAAATTCCCACATTAGTGCAGGGTCTGAGCACGGGAGTCTCCTTCCTGCCTCTCCATTTGCCAGGATTGAGGGACCCCGCTCGCATTTCCTTTTGATGAGCTCTGAGGGTGAGCACTTCTCCCCTCTCCTGGGAGTGGCTGGGCATCCCTCCTTGTGTAATCCCCACACCATCCTCACTGGAATCCAATGGACCTTCCCCTCTCATTACGGAAGGTTCATTTCTCCACTGCGCGACTCCTACCTTCCTCCAACATCAGGGAGAAGGAGAGTCCAGTGGTCCTGGCCTTCTCCTCCGCTCGTCATCTTCCTCCCCTTTCCTTGGTAGGAAGAATGTGGGAGGCTTGCCAAATTTGTTTCATTCTCTTATTTCTCACACCTATCATGAACCACATGGGCTTAGAGATTTGTGATGGTCAAGGGGTCCGCACAACGACGGCCCTCGAAAAGAACAACGTGAGTTTTGATACCTGTCTCCTAAGTAGGGTATGTAGGAAGCCTCCTCGAGGTTCAATCCCAATTACACGAACTACATGGATTCTAATTCCTCCCATGAGGATACGTAGGAAGCCCATATCACGGGTTCGATCTAAACGCTCAAGTTGTTATCTGTCCCCCCTGGATGACAAAAAACTCCAGAGTGCCTAGTTATGAGGCTTTAAACCAGTTCAATATAAATGAGTCTAAACTCCTCGGAGTCATCAATCCAATGAGGGATGGTAAACCTCGGGCCTAAATGATTCTGAATCCCTGTGTTCAGTTGACCATTGCCAACCAGGAGTAATCCGTGGATACTATTATTATGTATAAACCAATGATTCTCGAACATATGAATACATATAAAATCTATAATAGAGTCTCGTAATAGGAAATAATTCCCCCCAAAAGGGTGCGATGATCCCGACTTCCCATCCTCTCGACCAATGTGAGTTCTTAAGCATCGCTGGCCGAATCACCCAGAGAACGCCTTCCTTTGGAAAGCAGGTCCACATATCGTTGGATATGGAACCGTTGGGCGTTTCAAAAAGAAAATGGTGCACCTGATATGATATATTAAGCAGAACCCAACCTTCTCTAATCAACTGTCAGGCCGCACACGTTTTTTCCCATCGGTCGAAAAACAAATGGTGAAACCGATATAAATCTTTAACCAAGCATGACAGATTTAACCTAATCCCACCCTGTGCCCCATTATACTCAAAAGGAGGGCCAAGAAAGGTCATTAATTACACATGGGATCATGATATGCTGCCTTGATGGGTTTTCTATTAGTATTTGTTAAAAATATTTTACAGGTACCAATCAGAACTCCCTTCGATCCAATGGCATCACGAAGGAACTCACAGATGCGTACTTCAAGCAACAGAATGACCGGACATCCTCTCCAATGAAGGACCTCATCACCTACTCAGCATCTTCAATGCTGGGTCTCGGATGCATTGATCCAAGAGTACCACTTTAACGGTACTCTCCCGATGGTGGAGGCGGCCATGCACGCCCTCCAATCTGCCAAGACCCGCCAGTCGCCTGCCTAGAAGCGACCAAGAAAGTAGATCCAGACAGCTCCTATTGCCATCTCAAACCATTTCGGGTGTCTATCCCCGAAAAAAGACAACACGTACCTCCCTTATCTTAGGGAGGAAAATGAGGTCGACACTGAGGAATTCATCCCCATTGAATGGGGGTTCCGCTATAAGGCCCCCACCGGGAGATGTCATCACAGTTAAACCACGACTCAATATCCTCATGCTAAAGAGGATGTCACCCTAAGGATCCAGGCCCATGCTCCCCGAGCTCCGGCCCCTCGGACCACCCGACGAGGGGGGAAAACATACAACTAGGGACTGGTCATCACCCTTATATCTGAGGAGGAACTCCACTGCCCAGTCACGGAGACATATTATGAGCAGGCACATACACCTTTACGCTCCTCCAAAGCCCACAATCCAGACATGGCGGCATCATACGAGTAGGCGCGCATCCCCGCCGAGCTCTATCATGCTCGTCACTCACACAGGACGGCATGTACCCGGCATGCACCTCTCCCTACCCAGGGTCATGAAGCCCACCGACCAGACGTGGTGGAAACCCAGCACCTGTAGGACCAGCTCTTAGCAGATTCTCCTGATGCCTACCATCCTTATGTGGTGGTGATCAACAAATACCGCCATCCAGATGTCGTGGAAATTAATAGGCAGGCATGTATCCCTATCAACAAAAGCCACTGACTCAATACGGTGGGGAACCGACATATGCAGAGCCAACTCCCTACGGATGCAAGAAAAGTCTGCCATCCCGATGTGGTGGCAAACAGAGAGATAAACTGGTATATCCTGGAGCAGGGGCAGACTCGTTGAACTGCCCTGACACAGGAGAATTTTCAGTACCCACTAACCAACAGAGGACTAGAGTAAGATATTCCTAATCTGATACCGGAATGGGCCTTCATACCCATTCCAACCAAAGATGTCTCTCTGTATATCCGGAAAATGATGGAGGAGAAGGTATCGATCTTAGATCATATCTTGCAGACTTGCTAGAATGTAATTGCATCAGCGGAAAAATCCAGGACTCAGGCCCATGATCCCATCTCCCTAATTTAGGTGACTCATCTAAGAGACAAGATAGCCACCTTGAAGTATATATGAATCCCTGATTCTACCCAGGAGGGTTGTCGGCCATATTCAGTGATACGAGGGAAACCAGATTGAGCAGCTTCACTCGTTCCAACTGGGGGACACCCGTCCATCACGGTGGATTCTCTAGAGCAGGAATATATCCTTTCTAAAAGTCAATATGTTCGTCAGAATATCCCGGTAGCATCACATGATGCAACTAGAAAGGGACCCAAAGGTGAAGGCCGTTATCAACAGCAAATGGTCCCCTTCGCCCGCAAAAAGCACCCCGAACGTGCCGAAGGTAGCTGGAAAATAAAGAGTGAGTTCATGACTCCACTATGCTGGAAGATGGGGTTCCCAATTCCACTAAGCACATATCGAAGGCTCAGAACCCTTCCCACCCATTACCATATTATGGGAGTGGCAGTAGTAGTTGTGAAGGTCCTCCCCGCAATGTTTCTGCCAGCAGCTCTGAAGGTCCTCCCCAAAGCACCCGCAGGGGCTTTTCCCATGGGCATATAATGATTGATCACGAGAGCTTATCTTTTGATGCGAATCACGGAAGCCCTCCACGTGACGAGAAGATCAAGCAGCAAGAAGGCCCTCCACTTGTTGCGGTCCACCCTGAAGGTTCTCCCTGGGGTATACACTGTAAACACTCTTCGTGCAGTGGGACCACATATTATGATAGTATTCCTCGCTATCATAGTTGAAACTGTGGAGGCCCTCCCCGCAGTGATGTCTCATCACGACAAGAATTCTCTCCCTTTTTTGTGGCCTACCTTGAAGGTCCTCCCCAAGGGTTACGTTGCAACGAAACTTCGTGCAGCCAGGCATCAGATCTTGATGGTAGTCCTCGCCACTCTGATAATATAGGTCCTCCCCGTAGAGATGTCAAGAAACGAGAAGGTCCTCCCCTCGTTGTGGTACATTCTGAAGTCCCTCCCTAGGGTGTACCCCACAAACATTCTCCCTACAGCAGCTTTGATGCTAGTCCTCGCTATTGCGGCATCTGTGATGGTAGTCCTTACCACCATGGGCGTTATTGTGAAGGTCCTCCCCGCAATGGCCCCAAGCAACAAGAAGGTCCTCCCCTTATCGTAGTGTGTCTGTAAGGTCCTCCCTAGGATACACATCGGACATCAAACCATGATGGTAATCCTTACCATGATGGCGGTTATTGCGAAGTTCCTCCCCACAGTGACATATCATATCGACAGGAAGGTCCTCCCCCTGCCGAATCAAGCACAGAAAAGACCTCATATGCCGAGTCACTCAGAAGGACAAGATCAAGCATGTCAGATTCCCAGAAAGTCGCCAATGATACCCTTCTTCAATCAGGAGATGGTCCAAGTCCACGTTCATCTTCTGAACCACCTTGGAATCTCCCACATGATAATTCAATACCTACCATCCCCACTGCCTCCGACCACACTATCGATGAGCATCTCAGTTGGGCCGACCAGGTAGAGGAATCACTAGCGGAGGAGTATGCCGACATGTTTCACCTGAGGAAACGACTGGCCAAAGATGATATACCTGTTATATTTTGGCCCACGGCCACCTCTCAATTCGACATACCCAGAAAGTTGTCAGAAGAATGTGTGCACGACATCTGCTCCAATATTTAGACAACCCTCCACCGACTGAAATCAAGATCCCTTCCCTACGATGGGTATGTTGACCATGTCAAGACAATAGGAGACCTCCTGTGTCACATCGACCTGGAAGCTCTTCCTTCGGCGTGGAAACTGTGACCAGAGAGGTGTAAAGGAAACATTGAGTTAGCCTGCCTCCGTACACTACAGCAGTTGCGTCGCCTCATTGGTGATGCTCTGACGGGAGTCCATATCAGAGGATGGGGAGAACATGGAGATCGACATTTCACTCCGCTTCCTGCCTAGAAGAACTTGTTCGACATAATTTCTTGCAACTCCATCATGTCAAGAAAGAAATCGAGTGGGGTTGTTGTTCAGGAAAGGCGAAACACCCAACAGAGATAGGCCTTGAGTAATTTCCAGAAGCATCAGGCCTGATGGGAACAAGCTATTCACGAACTCCTGAATCGGGCCATCGAAAGCATAAAACAGGCCTCCCACCTAAGAGAGGACAATCAACAGTCATTTCTTGCCTCCCCAGAAAGTATTGATTCACAGGTGAACCCGATATCAGATCCATTTCACCCCCATATGGGGGCACGCAAGATCAGGCGGGTAGCAATAGGAGTAGCCACTGCCGCAATCCAGGGTCAACCCTAGCCTGCAAGGTTGGGGGCATTTTTAACAACAAATTCCTTCGTAAGACCAATAAAAATGGGAAGAGACTCAACATCCAAGGAACGGATCCAACCCCAACTCTTATGGCTAGGGGCATTTTTACCACCTCAACAACAACCTCCCCCACGAGAATCAGTATTCTGACGTCTAGGGAGGATAGTCAGAAGTGGAGGTTCCTTCCCTATCTCTTCCTTTGAATCATCACCCCCTTCAAGAGGGTGGCGTACCGTAAGGTCACATTAAAGAACTCTCTGCGTCACCCTTCATCAAGGAGTCTGAAGGCAATCCTAGGGCAGGAAGGGGAAGACTAGTAAAATGCATGGGAGATCTTCTTTCTTTATTGAAGATGACATCTCATCCACCCCGTGATATGCATCCATCAATGCCATAGAGGTTAACCCCATGGGTGACACCGAAGATGATGCAAATCCAGATGGGTCGGGAGACGACGATTCTGTTCCGGCTGTGATTCACAATGAACCATCAGGTGTGCACACCTAGAACCAGAGGTCCGCCCTTAATATGGCTACCCCTCTAGCTAACCCTCCTCTGCTTACCCTGTGAGCTTCCAACAAGGATAAGAAAAAAGGACCGATTACCCTTAACCCGCCTCCTTCTCTCAATAAAAACGAGCCACTTACGCTCGAAGAGAGTTTTTCTCGACAGGAAGAGGAAATGAAATAATTGAGGCGGCTTAACACTGAGCTACTCTAGAGGAACCGTATTATTAAAAGTGCTTCCTAAGAAGAGCCACACCTTGCACTCCTGGAAAGTGCACCTCAAAGGCCAAGGTTTGCCCCGGCAAACGAAGCACGGTCAGGGCCCCCTCCCAATGTGGTGCATGTCCCGTCCAACTACCTGAACATGGATTCAGATGAATACCAAGACTTCCCTCCACTAAGGAATCAACTGGAGTGAGTACGTCTGCACCCTCCAAAGGGGTCACAAATGACATATGCACCCTTGGTGCCGGCCGAGCCGGATCCTCAAGCAATGCCTCAGGCTACACCTCCCCAAGACCAGGCCCAACAGGATGTAAACCAGGGTCTCGCCAACACCATAGAGGCACTGACAGCTCTATTGGAAGTAATAGAAGGTCGACGTGCTCTGGTACAGCCAGAGCGAAATCCCTACCCATATTGGGTGAGCAACACGTATGCTCCGCCCATTTTTGGGAGCCCAATATTCCCTATTTTCAACGGATCAGGCGATCTGGAATGGCATTTGATGCACTACACGTCTTATTACGACCCGATGATGGGAAATCCAGAACAACAAAAAAGTAGTGAAGCTCAGATGCTTCGTGAATACCTTGCAAGGATCTTCCTCCGTCTGTTATATGAGTCTTCCAGCTTAGTCAATAAAAAGTTGGGAAGACCTTTGGATGTCGTTCCTGTTCCACTTTAGCTCAATGCTGCCAAAAACAACGGTCAGCGACCTCATGAATTGTAAACATATAGAGAATGAGAGGGTCTCAGATTTCATTGCTAGATGGAAGGGTCTGACCTACTCTCTGAACATGCCAATTCCCCAAGATGAGATACTTTCCATATGCATCGATAACCTTCAAGATGAGCTGTGAACACCGTGCATACTAGTTGAGTGCACCACTGGCTTCCGCAATCTCTCTTCCATTGCCCAGAGAATTGAGGAATCCCTGTAGTGAATTAATATGAAGTCCTGAGCAGCCTCACAGGCTCTTGTAAAGAAAACAGTTAGAGGTGAATCTTCCTCTATCACTCTCAAGCCATCCCCTGTGCCTTCTCCACCACCTAGGCCTCAACCAAATCGTCAAGGGACCCCTGTATATCAGCGGACACCTCCGCCCAAGCGGGAAGATCATAGAGGATTGAAGAAGAACCAGTTCAAGGAATGAAGACACAAAGTATACTCGTTCTGAGAGGACCAAGTCCGCGGCTACTTCATCGCCGCCATGAATTGCAATTTTCTCCACCTCCCAGAGCCAAGGAAGTCTGAAGAATTCTGTCGCGATGATAGGACATATTATTATCCCTACCATCGAATGTTGGGGCATAATATCCAGGAATTATTCATCTTGAAATACCTCCTGCAAAGGATGGTAGACTCCAGGAAGGTCAAGCTGGAACCACCCCCATAACATTTGACGTATATTTCTACCACTGACTCCGAAAAAGGGGAGGGGTGGCAGAAAGTCACCAGAAAGAAGGGGTAGAAATTTGATGACTGGATGACTCAGAAGACTATCAATCGAGCTCAGGGCATACTCTGAGCTCAACTACAGTACCCGGTGTTGCCACCAACAACTCTTAATGTCGCACATCAAAAAATATCGACCCCACAACCCTCCACGAGCCAGTCATCTAGGCGTAATTGAAAAGAGAGGAGACAAGCGCAAGAGGAGCAGTTCACAATGAGGATGAAGTTAGCCCCGAAACTGTCAGATTTTATGCCCTCAAACTTGGCGCCATGGGCACCAACCCACCAAACAACACCATCAGGGACAATCGACCAGGTTGACCTGTCACAAGAAGAGGAGCTAATCTTTGTTTCCATAAACTTCGTTCATCTAATGGAATCGTTACCTGAAGAAGGGTATGGTTACAGACCCAATTTCCCAACACAAGGGGCCGGGAGGGGGAATAGAAGAAGGAGGGGATACCAGGGGAGGCACAGTCACGGCAGAAACCAACCCTATGGTTTTACCCCGACCCAAACCGTTAATATCGCGGAAACCCGTGGGAGAGCCCTTCAATGAACTCAACATGAGAAAGAATATATCTCCACGTCCACAAGAATCCACTCTGGCCCCGTCATTCTGTAGTACCCATCAGAGAAGGACCAAGTGTCTAGCCACCTAGTGTGCACGAACAGACTGGCCGGACTGAGTCCCCAAAACGTGGGAACACCATCGACATCTGACCCCACTGCCGGTCCCTCCTCATCTAATACTCTAGCTCCTAAAGTGCCTGCTAAAACTCTCCTGCCAATGGGGAAGAGTCGGTCACTGGAGTAGAAATACGATATCATTAAGCAGTTGGCATCAGTACCACCCAAACTGTCAATCCTGGATGCCCTAAGTTTGTCAGCAGATCTCAGGGAGGCACTTATAGAATCCATTCTCATCCCCCAGGAGTTTCAAGCTAAGGTATCCGCCACCGAGATTTACCGGATGGATACTATCCCGGTTGAATGCAATGCGGTGATTTCCTTCATAGATCAAGATGAAGATTCCATCATACAAGGACACATCAAACCAATATATGTTTCTGGTACACTAAATGATTTTGAGATTCAGAAAGTCTTTATTGACAATGGCTCTGGAGTTAACCTCCTTCCCCTACGGACACTTTGTAAGTTGGGCTACAGTGAGGATGATCTAATACCCTCAGCCACAACTCTGTTGGGTTACGACAAGAGTGAACCGAAGCTGATGGAACAAATCAATCTAAAAACCCATTTTGGTGACCTTGTGGCCTATTCGGAATTCCTGGTGGTCCGGCAGAACATAGTATTCAATGCCCTGCTGGGAAGGCTATGGATCCATAAGCACATGGCCATTCCTTTATCCTACCACCAGTGTATTAAGTATTGCGTCAATGGATAAGGTGGATCGTCGCATGCTGACAAGCCCCCTTTCAAGCTATTTGAGTCACACTTCATTGACGCCAAGTTTTATGAGCAAAAGAAGAAGAAGCATTTGATCGATGGTATTCACTGGATCCTCACTCGAAACGTCCTAGAAATGGTTCCTGATGACCCCCTCAAACAGATCGACAAAGACTACGTACTGCCCATCAACCATGTTGAGAGTAGGAGTTCAAGTCCGGACACGTACTCAGCTATACTCATGACTTCATCCATGACGCCCGAGCATAGCAGTGCATAAAAGACAACTAATCCTCAATTTGGGGGGGTGGATACTTGAGCGAGGACGCCAACAATGCCTCGCCTCGAGACTCCCAAGAGCCTGTGCTGAGAACTCTCCCCCCATAGGATCAAGAAGATGAGAATGTAGGGGAAGAAGAGGGGGAAGATCTTAGGGATGCACCTCCCACATTTGAGGAAGGTATCTCCACCACTGTAGATGAGCTCAGGGAAATAAACCTGGGTACCGAGGAAGATCTGAGGCCCACTCTCATTAGTACAGCCATGTCACCCAAGGAGAACGAGGTATATACCTCTTTCCTGAGGAAACATCGAGATTTTTTCTCCTGGAATTACACAGAAATGCTGGGACTCGATCCCGAAGTGGCGACACACCACTTATGTCTATCAGAAGACCATCAGGGCTATAAACAAGCTGCTAGAAGGATTCACCCCACACATGCTGAAAAAATAGAGGCTGAAGTTGATAATCTTATTAAACCAGGATTCATTTGGGAGGTTCAATACCCCATATTTCTAGCCAACATTGTCCCTATCAAAAAAAAGAACAGAAAAATCCGTGTCTGCATCAATTTCAGAGATCTTAATCGGCATTGCTCGAAAGATGATTTCTCGGTCCCGATCACCGAGTTATTAATCGACGCAACGACTGGGTATGAGGATCTCTCATTCATGTATGGTTATTATGGGTATAATCAAATCATGATGGCCTGAGAAGATGAATAATCCACTGCCTTTAGGGCCTATCAAAGAGTATTCTGTTACAGGGTCATGCCCTTTGGTCTCAAGAACGTTGGCACCACATATCAACGCACTATGAATCATATCTTTAAACCATTCCTGGGGAGATTCGTCGAATTCTATGTGGATGACTTGGTGGTAAAATCAAGACAGTTCTAAGATCACCTGTCAGACCTTGAAACTATTCTCAACAAACTTTGACAACATAGCCTGAAGATGAACCCCTTGAAATGCTCCTTCAGGGTTACCTCTGGGAAATTCTTTGGCTTCGTCGTACGCCATCATGGCATCAAAGTATAACCTGAAAAGACAAAGGATATCCTTGGTTTACCACCTCCCCACAATCTCACTAAGATGAGAGGATTCCAAGGACACCAGGTCTACATTAGACGGTTCATAGCCAGCCTGGCGGGTAAATGTTTTCCCTACACCAGGTTAATGAAAAAGGGGGTTACATACCAATGGAAAGATGATTTCCAAGAGGCATTTGAAATCCTAAAGAAGTTCCTCTTAAGTCCACCGGTTCTCATTCCCCCAATTGAAGGAATCCATCTTATCCTATATGTGATGGGCCTAGAGCGGTCACTGGGAGCCTTCCTCACACAGAAAAATGACGCTGGAAGTGAAAACATTCTCTATTACCTCAGCCAAACCATGATCGATGTTGAAACTCGACACTCAAACATTGAGATGAGTTGTTTGGACTTGGTATTTGTAGTTCAAAAATTGCGACATTATCTGCAGCATCATGAAGTCCATTTGGTCTCGCGTAGTAACCCGCTCAAGTACATCCTCAGCCGCCCGATGCTGACCGGGTGCCTATCCCGACGGTCAGTCATCCTGCAATAGTTTCACATCTGGTTTGTGCCTCATAAAGCCATCAAAGGCTAGGAATTTGAAGATTTTCGGTCAGAACTCCCCTTGACAGGGACCACCGCACCTGACATTGAGCTACCTGATGAATACATCTTCTCGGTTCAAGAGGAGTTCCAGACATGGGAAATGTACTTCAACGACACGTCCTGAAGTTTGATAGGGAAGAGGATGAAGTATCCCAAATTTAACAAGGTGGTTTTGGGGATCATACTCATCTCCCCAGAAAAGGAAGTCTTTCCATATTCTTTCCTCCTGTCAGAAGGATGTATGAACAATGAGGCAGAGTATCGAGCCCTTATTGCAGGCCTGGAGCTCGCACTCCAGGCACAAGTACATCACCTTAAGGTAAAAGGTGACTCAGAACTAGTCATCAAACAAGTCAATGATGACTATGCTATTAAAAAGTAGGATCTTATTCCCCTATTTGACCATGTCTGAGGGTTAATGGAAGAATTATCCACAGAACCAAAATTGGCCTATATTCCCCGGTCTAAGAATGCCCAGGACGATGCATTAGCTAATGTGGCCACATCCCTACCTGACCCAGACTAGGATGAAACAATTATCAGTATTGCTCATCATCGAATGGTCTTTCCATTTGTTCAGACTAAGAAGGAAGAAATCAATTAAGTCAGTCTTGTCCCTGATCCATATTCTCCTACCACCGGTTGGATAAACCCCATTACAATCTACCTTCAAAGGGGATAACTTCTATCAGAAAGGGCTAAATGAGAGAAAATACGGAGAACGACAATCAACATTGTCCTATATGGTGGCACGGGTCAGCATGAGGTCCTCTATAAATGAGGCCTCAATGGGGTCCTCCTCAGATGCATTGATGAAGAAGAAATCGCTGCTGTCATAAATGATGTACATGCCGGAGTATGTGGAGCACATCATTCAGGGTCTAATCTTTCCCATCAGGTTCGAAGGAATGGGTACTATTAGCCCACCATGGCATGAGATTTCAAGCACTTTAACGCAAAATGCAACTCCTTCCCAATTCATGCCAAATTCATTCACCAACCCCCGGAGTTACTTCATCAGGCCAAGTACTCCTGGACATTTTACGTCTAGGGAATGGACGTCGTGGGACCATATCCTCCCGCCACAACCAAACAACTGAAGTATATCCTCACAGAAACCGACTTATTTTCCAAATAGGCAGAAGATGTACCCCTTCGGGAAGTCGGGGTAAGAAACATTGTCATCTTTGTGAAATCCAATATCGTCACCAGATTTGGCATCCCTCATACCATATAGATGGATAACAACACCAACTTCTGCTTTGATGACTTGGAGAAACTATACCAAGAATATGGTATCAAGGCTAACCACTCATCCCACTACCATGTAGTGGTCAACGGATAGATAGAGGCTTTCAACAAGACTATGTAAAACATTATCCAAAAAATGGTGGACAAAGACAAGAAATCATGGCCGGATAAACTACTTTATGAATTGTGGGCTTATCGAACCACAATATGCACCACTACTCAGGCTACTCTATAATCATTAGTATACGAAACAGAAGTGGTTCTTCCTATTGAGCTCCAATTTCCCTCACTCAGTGTTGCCATTTGTGATCAATTCTCCAAAGATGAGAATCAATAAAATGGCTAGGTGAATTGGAACAGCTGGATGAGAAGTAGTTGCACACTTTGCACCATCTGGAAGTATATCAGAACCAGATCGCACGATCCTTCAATAAAAAGGTTTGTCTTCGGTCTTTCTTGGAAGGATAATTGGTGTTGGTCCTCCAGACCCCAATGATTCTTGAAAAGAAACCTCCAAAGATGGAGCCCAAGTGGGAGGGACCATATGTTATACACAAGTTCTACTCCAATGGAGCATATACCTTGATCTCCATGGATGGGCTGTTCACTACTGCTCCTATGAATGTGAGATTTCTGAAGAAGTATTTTGTATAACCAAAAGTAGTTATCGTCTGAGCTGCAGGACGTTAAAATGCCAAGCGCCTATCGTCCGAGCTGCAGGACGTTAAACTGCCAAGCCCCAATGGTCCAAACTCTATAACCCTAAACTAAGAGTATTTCTTCCTCACCGCACGATGTTAAACTACACAGATTTTAGAGAACTATGTACGGCTTGATTCTCGCCCTTGCAGGATACGTAGAGATGCCAGGATTCTGTATCCTGGCCCAGCCATCCCCAAATAAAGTTAAAAGTTTCTTTTTCCCCCGTGTACAGACCAACCCTGCACGGGGTGTATCCCTTTTAGAGAACAACGTACAGCTTGATTCCTGCCTTTGCAGGATATGTAGTGATGCCAGGGTCCCCCATCCTGGCCCATCCACCCACAAATGAAATAAAAAAAATGCCCTCTTCCCCCGTGTACAGACCAACCCTGCACGGGGTGTATCTCATTCAAATAATTATGTGTGGTTTGATTTCTTCTCTCACAGGATATGTAGTGACACATGGACCCCATGACCGGGTCTAGACACCACCTTAATCACCGCCCTATTAGAATACCTATTCACACGTTACACAACTGGGACTTCCGCCATTCCTTGTTTCTCACAATGAGTATTACTCACATAAGCTTAGGAATTATGGATGGGTCCCTTTGTGTCAAAACAAACTACATGGATTTCAGATAACTATGTATGGCTTTATTCCTACCCTCGCGGGATATGTAGTGATGCCTGAATTCCACATCTTGGCCCTGCCACCCCTGAATAAAGATTAAAAATACCCCTTTTCTCCCATGTATGGACCATACCTGCACGGGGTGTATTATCTTCTAAAGAACTACGTACGCCTTGATTCCTGCCCTCACAGGATACATAGTGACGCCAGAATTCCATACCCTATCCTAGCCACCCCAAATGAAGCTAAAAATACTCCATTTCCCCTGTGTAAGGACCAGACCTACACGGGGTGTAGTCCTCACCCTTACCTCATGACGTTAAACTGCACGGAATCCCCTTTTCATGTTGGTTCATCTTTATCCTCACTGCACGACGTTAAAACTGCACGGACTTCGTCCTCACAGCATGACGTTAAAACAGCAAGGACTTCGTCCTCACCGCACGACGTTAAACTACTCGGACTTCATTGCAACCCACCCAAGATATACGACGAAACGGGATGGGAATACTCCTTTCTCATTTGGATGCATCCCCTCCATACATCAGACTCCGCGACTCGGATAATTGAGGATATTCATATCCACTCATGGCCATCGGAAGTGGAAGGTTATCGACCCATGGAAACCTTTGTATGACTATGCATACCATGCCCTCAGCGGCTCTGCTTATTGATAGACCCTGGCCTATCTACCAAAGGCAGGATTTCCTCAGGTGATACTCTTTTTATCTCCATACGCTTACCAGCCTCAGAGCCCCCATATCATATCTCTCGTTCCAAAAATTTATGGAGCAGTGGTTTATAAGTTCGTTCCACTCTCACATCCAAATGTTTCCAGGGTATCCCTACCTGGTTAGCCTATGTATCCGCTCGTGGTTCACATGACGATCTGCATCTACCAACATCAATCCAGGGCAAGGCTACTATGACTCAATGGGAAATTGCGGTGAAGATGTTTCTTGTATGCTTGGACACCATTATCCCCATATGCCAGACTCTGTGCTATGAGCAATCCCGAATTTTCATAATCATCCATGGCCATCGGAATTGGAAAGTCATCGACCCATGGAAACCTTTGCATGACTATGCATAACATGCCCTCATTGGCTCTGCATATTGATAGCCCCTGTCCCATCTACCAAAGGCAAGATTTCCTCAGGTGATGCTCTTCCTAGCTCCGTACGCTTACCGGTCTCAGAGCCCCCATATCATCTCTCCTGATCCAAGAAGCCTCAGAACCACGGTTTACACCATCCACCCCTCTCCACGTCTTAGAAATGCCAAGATATTCGATCCCAGTTGCATTCTAATCAAGAGTGGCCTTTTCAACTTCTTCCTTACCGCATGACATTAAACTGCATGGATTAAAGGCACGCCCCATGTGCAAGATAAATCAGCGCAGTGAACTCTTTGAGTTTTAACAACAACTAGGGATGAACATGCCCGACATATCCAGATATTTATTTACTAAATGATAGACTTCGTGTCCCGGATAATCGCATATCCTCATAATCATTCACGGCCATCGGAAGTGGAAATTCATCGACCCGTGGACACCTTTTCATGAATATGCATACCATGCCCTCAGTGGCTCTGCATATTGATAGTCCCTGGCCTATCTACTAAAGGAAATATTTCCTCAGGCGATGCTCTTCCTAGCTCCATACGCTTACCGGCCTCAGAGCCCCCATATCATCTCTCCTGATCCAAGAAGCCCCGGAACCACGGTTTACACCATCCACCCCTCTCCACGTCTTGGACATGCCGAGATATTCGAGCCCAGTTACATTCTAATCAAGAGTGGCCTTTGCAACTACGTCCTTACCGCATGACGATTAAAATTGCACGGAACATGCCATTGCCGCATGGCGTGAAGCTGCAAAGACATATCATTAAACATCCAAGGAAATGCCTCCAACTACCAGCATTTTCATGGATTTAAAAATTCCCCCCGTCCTCAGTACACGAAATTAAACTGCACAGTATCTTTAATAATGCTCCTCGTCTTTACCACATGATGTTAAACTGCACGGAAGCCATACTTACCGTATGATGTTAAACTGCATGGAATTTAAAATGCCCTCTGTCCTCGCCACATGACGTTAAACTGCACAAATTTAGTAATAATAACAATGCCTTTTGTCCTTGCCGCATGATGTTAAACTGCATAGTCGAAACCTGTCATGGGTTCAGTCTGGAATGGAGGATTTCCTATGTCTCTCAGTGCACGGGCTAGACTTGCACAAACCACCATCTCACACCAGTGTGAGAAGGGATGACTTCACCCATTCCCGGGAAGTTTAGCCTAGATGTTTATCAAGTATCCAGGCACCCTCTTTTCATAAACCATACTATGTACTCAAGAAAAATCCGAACTCTCAAAAGCCACCCCTGGTGGTCCTGAATCTCAACTTCCCTAATGTTTCTCAGCTATCGGGATAATACAATCATTGACCTAAGGACACCTTTTCATGACTATGCATACCATGCCCTCAACAGCTCTGCATATTGATCTCCCCTGGCCCGTCTACCAAAGGAAAGATTTCCTTAGGCAATGCTTCTCTCCATACGCCTTGTTTCGGTGCGGATGTGCGTCAGGCTTCTGTTCCGACGCTGTTCCACTAGGACGCGTTCGCGCGTGCTCCCGTCAACCCGAGGGGATGGGAGCGCGGCTTGTGGCCCCGCAGTCCCGCTTTCCAAGGGCGGGCGGCATCCGTCCCTTATTCAGGGACGTCTGCTCCTTGATCGAAACCGGGATGATGGGATGTCGGCTCCTCCTTCCGTGGACGTCTCCCCGGAACTCGTCGCCTAATCCGGGTCTCCCTCATAGATTTAAGAATGTTCATGAATCTCGTTCCCGGCGCCATATCTCTATGGACACCGGTTAATTACGCTGCTTCCGCCCAGACGCTCCAAGGAGTCTGGTCAGGGCAGCAACCTGCGGTGAGGAGACCGGGTGGCTCTGGGTGTTGGGGGCGTGTCTTAACACTGCGGCTCTGCATGTCTGCCTTCCGTCCCTAATAGGGCTTCTCGAAGGCGTGATGGCCTAAGGCATCCCGCGCTGGGTACGGGGAACTGCAGTACCTGAGGTTTTCCTCAGCTTCCCATGTTTAACACAGGGTATGCCGCGAGTTTAACGTCCAACGGGGACGACATCGGACTGATCAACACGAGGAGTGGATCAGATGACAGAACCCCTTGCGGGGAACCTCCGACGCTGGGGCCAGCACATGGGCGGATTCCCAAGTGAAGTGGAGTGGAATGAAATGGCATGACCCCATCGGGGTGTGGCGGCCCGGGTAAGGATCAGGATGGATGATGGAGTGAAGAGCTTGGACCCCGTGGGGGATTCCTACATACCGCGCGTGTAGCACGGATCAAAGTCAGCGTAGTTCGGATATACAGTTTAACGTCATGCTGGACGTTGGCAAGCCAACTCACGAGGAGGTCTAGGCTGCCAGGCGGAGGATTGAACCGAACCACCTCACGCATAGGGGGATGGAACGGCCGGGTGGATCACAGTTTCACATCATGCTGGACGTTGGCAAGCCGACTCACGAAGAGATCGAGGCCGCCAGGTGGAGGATTGAACCGAACCACCTCACGTAGAGGGGGATGGAAAGGCCAGGTGGATCACAGTTTCACGTCATGCTAGACGTTAGCAAGCTGACTCACGAAGAGATCGAGGCCGCCGGGTGGAGGATTGAACCGAACCACCTCACGCAGAGGGGGATGGAACGGCCCGGTGGATCACAGTTTCACGTCATGCTGGACGTTGGTGTTCGGGGCTTACACCCTAAGGAGGCCCATATGCGGCAAAGCTCAGTTGGAGAGGAACTTGGGCCGAAGGTGAGAGACGCCTCGATCCCTGTCACGCCCTCTACTTTCTTCGGCAGTGGGGAAGCACAATAGAGATACACACGTGCGGTCTCCCACAAGGGCAGATTCATAGGTGAATCGACGCGAATGTGAACCCGGGAGGGGTCCACTGATGGACGAACCGACGTGAAAACGACCGGGACGACCAAGTGGTGGGCTTGAACCTCAGGGAGGCTTCCTACGTACCCTGTTTAGGAGACAGGGATCAAAGTCCACGTAGTTCGTTCTGTCAGGACTTACGCACTGAGGAAACCTGAGTGCGGCAAAACTCAGTTGGAGAGGGACTTGGGCCGAAAGTAGGAGACACCTCGATCCCAGTCACGCCCTCTACTGGCTTCGGCGGTGGGGAAGCACAATGGAGATACACATGTGCAGTCCCCCACAAGAAACTAGGGGTTTGTAATACCCTACCCCCATGGGCGAAGGCCACTCCAATCCCGACATCCCTGCAGAGACGAGCGGGTGGGGGCCACATCCAAACCGGGGGGGACCCTGCGTGCGAGGCACGGGATCGGGTGATGCGGACGGTTTAACGTCTTGCCGGACGAAGTACAGTTTAACGTCGTGTGTTGAGGACGAAGCAGACGGTTTAACGTCTTTCCGGACGAAGTACAGTTTAACGTCGTGTGTTGAGGACGAAGATGCTTGACAGTTTAATGTCTTGCAGCGCGGACGTGGTGTAGTTTAGCATCATGCAGGACAAATGCTGAACAGTTTAACGTCTTGTAGCTCGGACGTAGTGCAGTTTAACGTCATGCGGGACGAATGATGCCTGGCAGTTTAACGTCCTGCAGCGCGGATGAAGATGCTTGGCAGTTTAACGTCTTGTCGCGCGGACGATATGCTAGACAGTTTAACGTCGTGCAGCTTGGACGTAGATGCTTGGCAGTTTAATGTTTTGTCGCACGGATGAAGGAGGCTAGGCAGTTTAGCGTCGTGCAGCTTGGACGTAGATGCTTGGCAGTTTAACGTCTTGTCGCGCGGACGAAGGAGGCTAGGCAGTTTAGCGTCGTGCAGCTTGGACGTTGGAGTGCCGCCAAAGGGTCCGTGTCACTTCGCGCGAGCCTGGAGGGCCGCAAGGGAAGACAACGCACGGTGCGGGCACCCGGGATGAGGATCATCGGGCGCCACGCAGGCGGGTACCCTCAGGGGGTCAAAGTGGGCGACCCTGGCGGTTTGCGCGCAAAGGAGGAACTTGGTGCGCAATACCGCAGGTCGGCGCGCAAAAGGGCGGGCTGGCGCGCAATTGGGCCAGCGCTTTGCGCGCGGAAGATGGAGATTGCGCGCACCGGGCCTCTGATAGCGCGCGGGGGCAACGGCTCATTCTTTAACGAATGGCCACTTTGAAAGAGGGGGGTGCGCGCAATCGGGCTAGATTGCGCGCACCCGGGGGCAATTGCGCGCAAGAGGCTTCTTTTGCACGCGAATGCCTTTGGGTGAAGATTTGTTCAAAGGAAAGGAGCCAAGGGGATTGCGCGTGAAGGCGAACCCCGAGGCTTTCTTGCGCGAAAGAAAGAAGGTTACCTGAAGATCGGCATTGCGCGCGGAGGGGGTTGGATTGCGCGAACGAGCGACTCTTCGAATTCCGGGAACCTCTAAAACGTCGGGGGTCGCCTTATATTTATAGGCAACCTCGGGCGCGGAATCTGGTTCGCGGGCGCGCAATGTCCTTCGCGGGCGCGGAATCGGGCCCGGCGCGCAAGGGAGTCGCGCGGGCCACGGGCGCGCAAAATTGCGCGCCGGCCCAGCGCATTGCGCGCATCCCGGGAGGTTTGCGCGCGACACTCCAACTTTGCGCGCGGGTCTCCTAAATTTCCGCGCAAGGCCTCCGGGCCCTCCGAAACGTGCTTCTGACTCCAAATATGACCTCTCTTTCCGCATCCAGTGCTTCGTTTGGGAACAACGGACTTTTCCGGCGTCTACAAAAGCCCCCCCTCGGAATCTGATCGGCGAGAGGTCGCAACGATCGGGTTCCGAGGGAGACGCCGGAATGCCGAAGTCCTGGGTGGCGCGGGACTGTGGCGCGCAAAAAGGGGCATCAGGCGCGAAATTCACTGGCGCGGTCGCGCAAAGCACTTTCCGCGCAGCGCGGACACCCGGCCTCGCCTATAAATAGGGGCCATGGGTCCCCCGTACCGTACACCGGCCTTCCGCGCGACAAGCTTTCAAGCTCTTGTGCGCGAAATTGCCATTGCGGGCGCGGAATTCACCCGTTCATCGCGCAAACCTTTCCGGATTTCGGCTTGTTTTTGCGCGAACACCCGGGGTTTTACGCGACAGACTTCCCAATTGTGCGCCGTCCACTAGGATTGCGCGCCAACTCTCAAACTTCTCTACCAGCCTCTTCCGATTCCGCACGCCTCATCCCCTAACCCAGACGACTCCCGGAGCTTCTGAGATGGCAACGAATCAAGGGAATGAGGGGGATGCCGCCATTCGCAGAGCTGAGATGGCGGCGAACGAGGAGGTCTACGGAGCCAAGGAGATTGTTTCCAACAATCAATCCTTGTTCGACTTGCTGACGCCGGCCCAGAAAACATATCCGCTGTCGCACAACCTGCCGCTCTGGAACTTTGGCATCCTAGATGAGGTTCCGGTGCCAGGGTTCGAGGTTGATGCGCCAAGGACCTGGGTGACTCGGGAGGACGAGCTTCCCCGCTATAACATCACCAACAATGGGCATCCTTCCAGGGAAACCAGGCACTTAGATGTCTATGTCCTGAACCCAAGGACGCGAACCATCGTCGGTAGTGAGCCTACTGCGGAGAAATCTCCAGCCCTCTACTCGAGCACCTATCGCCAGAGTGTCACTAACGACACCAAGGGCTGGCTGAAGGACTGGGACTTGCGGTCTGGGGGAAATTTCACCAATGAGTGGGCCTGGGCATTCTGGGTACGCCACACCTGTGATCACTTCGCAGAGGAGCTGCGGTACATCGGCCTGTTTGAGGCGGTGTGGACGTCACAGTTCCACTTCTACCAGCAGTCCGAGCTCGGGCCGGAACTCTTCACCCGCTGGTCCCCGGATACCAACACCTTCCATCTTCACCATGGGGAGGTCAGCATCGGTCTCTGGGACATCCACTGCATCGGAGGTATCCCGCTGGAGGGTTACCAATACGATGATTTCCTGCCTCCAAAGAATACCTGGGGCGACAGGTCACGAACTCCCATCCTGACATGGCATCTACTGGACCTGGCTACGCAGCGGCTCGGGGTCCAGGACTTCCACAAGGACATAGCCTACAAGGAGTGGTTCAGCCAGTTCTTGGAGCATGACCCCGCGGTCAAGATGCCAGGCAGGGGGAAGCGGTGCCCGACCGCGGCTCAGAGGAGCCGGAACGGGTCGTACTGGCGGGTCCTGGAGACGGGCGATTACCGCTCATGGGGGTACCGCGTCATCGAGGCCCGGGACCCAAATGTCCGGTACGCGGCGTTCCTGGCCGCCTTTCTGAGTGGGTGGCTCCTGCCGGTGCGGGACGCGAGGATGGGCGTCCGCCCGACGACACTGGTGATGGCGGGTGCCATGGCCGCCAACAAAAGATACAACCTCGGGGTCCCAGTGCTGGCTAAGCTGTACGCCATCCTGGGACGCATCTCGCGAGGGGGTTCACCACGAAGGATCTGTGGGCCCTTTCAATTCTTCCACGGCTGGGTGGCTGCTCACCTCGGTGGGTACACGTTTCCAAACGCCGTCATTCCTCCGGGCAACGGCCTGCGACCCTCCCTGCTGAACATCGCGGGGGTCACTCCGATGACCCTAAATGAGGAGGGCGTGAGGATTCGGATTGGCAATCACGCCAATTTCAACTTCAGCCCGTTCCCTACTCCCGTTGGCCAGATGATCGACAATGGACAGGGTCCGCTGGAGCAGCACGAATACTTCCTGAACATGCGGGGCGGGGTGCTCGTGACTCTGATCGACGTGAAGGTGATCTGCGAGCCCTACGTGCCAACCCGGTTTGCCAGGCAGTTCGGGTGCCTTCCACGGATGCCGAAGAGGGTATTCACTGCCGTCCGGGAGGAGACGAACCCTTGCGTCCTTCGCCAGATGTGGCTGATGTTCGCCGCTTTCGGCTCTGGCGACGTCATCACTCTCCCTCCTACCGGGGTCGACGCAGGCTTGGCAACCGAGTATGCCGAACACTGGGCCATCGCGTACCCCGAGGGGCTTCTACGGAAGCCAGTTCGGCGGCTCGAGGTCACTCGTGCAGAGACCGGGCGTCAAGGAAGGAGGTGAGGCGCCGTCACGCGGGGGAGAACGGAGGCGCACCAAGCAGTGGAGTCGGCGCGAGCAGGGACTTCGGCGGCAGGCACATCGCAGGCTGCCGCCACGACCTCGGCGCCCAGAGAGGGGGCACGTGCGGTGGTCGAAGAGCGGCCCGGGAAGCAGGTAAGGCGTCTGCTCGAACCCTCCCACGATGCAGTCTTCCCAGTGCTGTGGTCGGCCTGGATGACCCTGCGGCAGTCACTGGGGACCGAAATCATCTGGCAGAAGATAACCAGAGAAGGGATCCATATGCCAGAGGTCGGGCGCCATTAGGTTGCCGACAGGGTGAACTTCCACCGGCGGTATGCGTATCTGATGGCCATGGATGAGTACGCGCGCCAACGTGGTCAGCGTGCGGAGCCATCCCTTCTGGTAAAGGTGATGCTCGGTCTAGAGCCTGCTCCAGAACAGATGCCGCCGGAGGAAGGTGATAGTAACAATGACTCCGAGGAAGAGGAGGAGACGGGGGAGGATGAAGGCTCGGAGAGAAGGCCCTATCCGGGGAGCCCGCGGGAGAGCGGCGAGGTGGCCGGCTCGGACAATATCGATATCACCGAGCTCCTCGAGGTCCGCTTATATCCCTACTCAACCTGCTTCATCCATCCTCTTATACAGCTTCTAACCCATTTCTCCACCTCTCTCATGAGTGCACGGATGCTGGTCAGGCATCCTCAGCAGGAGTAGGAGAGGCGCCAGCAGGACAGGGCGGGGGCCAGACACCCATCATTGAATTGACAAGCGCTGAGGGGTCCCCTACTGCAATGGTTCCTGCAGCAGCCGGGACAGCGGAAGATGCCGCTCGGGATTCCCGTAAGTCTTCTTACTTTACTGCTGGCGCTTGTCGCTAACGATCCGTGACTAACCGCGGCATGCCTTGCACAGTGATCTCAATACTGGAGGCTCGTCAGGCTGTCGAAACTGGGCCATCCACGAGCGGACCAGTGGCAGACATGCCGCCTCCTCCGGAACAGACTTCCCACACCGAGCCGGCCCCACCAACTACTGATCAGGGGGCAACGGACGCCGGCGGTGCTGCCATCAGAGAGAGGTCGGGGGCTGACGAGGGTGTCAACGCCGCTGGGGCGAGAGAAGAAGGTCTCCCAGATGTAGGGGAACCTATCCCCTATGAGGACATCCCAGGGGCGGACCCTGCAGTAGACCTGCTGGCTGCCTTCCCTGCCTACCGGCCTGCCGACCCCGAGGAGATGGAGGACTCGGACGCGGAGGCGGTCGAGGAGAGCCGGATAACGTGCCGCAGGGGGTGTAAGTGCATCCAGCGCTTCCTCAAGCGACCCTCATCGGAGTGGCTGGGGCACATGGGATCGCTTCAAACCTGGCTGCGCTTCCTGTGTGCTGGGGGAGCTGATGCTCAACGCCTCCATCTGACGGTCCGTGATTTCATGGCCGAAAAGATGCGCGAGAGCCGCCAGCGTGCCGACGTCGCACAACGTCGGGACATGTTGGAGAACACGCAGGCGCTCCTCGTGGCGGAGCAGGAAGTCCGGCGCCTCGAAGGGTAGGCGGTAGAGAAGGAGGCCTTCGTCGCAGCGTGCACTGAGCTTGTGGAGCAACTGACGGCCCAGCTGGATGACGCCCAGGTACAGCTGACAGAGGCGGGCCAATAGATGGTCACACTTCAAGTCGAGCGGGAGCGTGCACAAGCCAGGATCGACGAACTGCGTGCTGCGACCGCCGACAAAGAGAGGGCATACAGAGAGCGAGAAGCAGCCCTGGAGGCCGCCAGCCAAAGGGTAGCGGCGTTGGAAAGACTCAGTCAGCACGCTAATCCCTAAGGGCTTTGTTTTTTCCATTCCCAGAACATTTTTCTTCAGCTACTTTGATCCATTTGTATGAACCAATATATTTATCTGCATCTTTCGGCTTAACATGCTCAACCACAATTCATTGTCTCGCGGGAGCGTTAACCAAGCTTCAGGCATCCATAATTTGTCCTGGATTTCTAAAGAAAAGAGGGAGGTCATTCCTAGGAAAGGAGACCTCAGACCTAATCAATGTATCATCCCCCCAACTTGTTCTGACACACGAGCGGGACAACGCTAGGGGCGTTGAGATTTTATCCGAACATAGGGAAATGAGAAAGGGTGAATCGAGTGTCCCGAATTCAGAAATCCACGACGGTCGGCCTTCTAGGAAATGCCCAAGACGGCAAGCGGAAAATGGATCAATCGACCATACTACTGCAATAGACGGACCGAAGGTCATCATTCATATTGCAGGAGGCGGATCACATGTCATCATCAATACCGCTTTGGGGGTTCCTTCAGGCACAAGGGTGGAAATCTGGATCAACAGGGCATGCGAAGCGTGGGGCGAAGTGATGATTTGTTCGGACAGAATCTAACACTCCCAAAATTGCGCCACCGTGGGGAAAGAGTATTAGGCGGATGCACTAATCTGGCCATGAATCACCCCGATTCTCAGACAGAATCTCTTTGACGAGGAAACTGTCGCTTCCCATCATTGCAATGGGGCATCCCGAGCTGAATCGGGGAGAATATCACAACTGCACCATTCTACCAGAAGCCAGGCCAGACGGTCGGCGACGAGGAGGGGCGGGACTTAGCGATCCCTGAGGCTGGACCCGAGTCGATATGCTCGGGCGTTCCTACATACTCCACCAGGCTGGAGATCAAGCCAAACGTAGTTCTGGGAGTGCAGTTTTAACATCATGCGGGACGTAGAACCCCGTTTGGGGAGATCTTAGTTTAGGGTCGTAGAGCTTGGACCATAGGGACAGATCTTAGTTTAAGGTCTTAGAGCTTGGACCATAAGAGCCTCAAAGTACGCCACATCGTGGTCCTATCCCCTGGATATGCGAAGATGCACCGAGGGATAGTGTCAAGAGTGTCGAGGTTTCACCTGGTCAGAATGGGAGGTGGAAAATGTAATGTGAATCATGCGGCCATTCACTCAAGGACTGGGGGCACCGGCGTAACGATATGGGAGTACTGCCGACCGTGGCGGAAAAGCAGCATCAATATCGCGCTAACCGTTGATGGAACGAGACAGCAAACGAGCATCAACTGCTCAAGCGCAGGATTCATATCGATTTGCTGCCCGAGGCCCTTGGGGGCACCAGCCCGAGTCGGTGGGAGAGCACTGAGGCATTGTGTCCAAACCGCTCATGGGGGCTCCACCCAGGGCGTAGGCGATGGGTCCGAATGAAAGGGAGCACGAAGCCTGAAAAGTGGAAGAAACCCGACCAAGCTGAACCTGACCCTCCTGGCAATAAACCAGAGTACTCTTGACACCGGTGGACCACTGCAAGGGGTCGAGGGACACGCCTTGAGGGTGACCCAAAGGCGGCGGATTCCCCAGAGAAGGGGGAATCTCTAAGAGGTGGGGGGCTGGACCCGAAGTTTCAAACATCCGGGCGTTCCTACGTATCCCATAAGGATGGGAATCAAGCCACACGTAGTTCTTGAAGCGCGGCGCAACACAATCAGGCACTAGCGCGGGGAGGGGTGCGGGTCTATCCCTCGCACCCAGAAGAAGCGAAATTTGATATTTCTTGTTTGACCTTAAAGGTGGATGGTTTTTCTTTGTGCAGCGACAAGCCTGTGATTAAGAAATCCCTAGCGTCGCCACAATAATCAAGCCATGAAAGGCATTGATAAATGGCGTGGTTATTAACCAACGCCCAATGTGAGTGTCCCCTGAGGAGAACATCACGATGCAGTGCCGTTTCTCATCGGGCGGCCAAGACGATCACAGTTTACGGTCGTGTGGTAGGACCAGGAATCCACTTATTGCGATACGGCGGACCCAGCGGAGGTGGGGACATATCCCAGCCCTGCGGTCATGCACGATTCTAGGAGAAGGATCCTGGGATAGGGGCCTGCGTATGTCCATCACCCGAGGGGCAGAGATGCTAGCCTCCAGCTATACTGGGCCCAGAACGCGATTGTTCGGGCGACTCCTTCCTCCTTATGGGGACGAGGGTCTAGTTGCACATGGCCCTTAGGGAGGACATCCGCATATATCCTTGGTGCTCAGATCATGGGAGCCTCGAAAGACACCATTACCCTGGTTGGCCTGCCTAACATGTAGAGGTGTACTGAAGGTCAGTTATGAAGAGAGTGTCGAGATTCCACTACAACGCACAAAGGCGGAGTGTGATGAGGACTACGCAACCAACGTTCAGAGCCTGAAAGAGCCGACATGGCGATCAAGGATGTCGCTGACCATATTCGCAACACAACATCCGATCGCGTCAGCCTAGGATGAGGCAAGCAAACGAGCATCAACCGCTCAAGCACAGGATTCATATCGATTTGCGGCCCAGGACCCGCCGGTAAATCGACCCGGAGCGGTAGGAGAGCACTGAGGCATCGTACCCAAACCGCTAACGAGGATCCCTTTGAGTGAAGGCTCGAACAAGAGGAAGCGCGAGGCCCGACAAGCAACACAGGACTTGTCGGGATTGAATCTGACACTACGGGTCATAGACCGGAGTACCCAAAACATGTTAACAGATCACCGGAAAGGGTCGGAGGACTCACCTTGAGAGCAACCAAAGGACGGCAGATCCCTGTGATCAACCAAGAGACGGGGCTGGACCTGAAACACAAGCGTCCAGGCGGTCCTACGTATCCCATAAGGATGGGAATCAAGCCGTACGCAGTTCTTGAGAGGCAGTTTAACGTCATGCAGGACGATGAGGGGTGTGAGGTAGTCCCACACACGGGGGAGGCGTATGGCGCGGCCAGTAGACCGACGTGAATGAGGACATAATCCCCCGCTCATGCGCTACGCCTCGCACAAAAAGGAGGGGAACTTGGGCCAGAGGCCCAACGCAGGATAGAGATTCCCGGGAAATGGGGCTGGGCCTGAAACATGAATGTCCAGGCGGTCCTACGTATCCCATAAGGATGGGAATCAAGCTGCACGTAGTTCTTTGAAGTGTAGTTTAACGTCATGCAGGACGGAAAAGGAAAGGAGGGGAGCGGAAGGCATCCCCAAACGTGGGGGGCGTACAGCGTGGCGAGAAAACCGACGCGAATGAGGGCATAGCCCCGCATTCATACCATACGCCGCATACCCAGAGGCACTTGGGCCAAGGGCCTGAGATGGGATGGAAATTCCCGAAGGATGGGGCTGGGCCTGAACCATGAATGTTCAGGCGGTCCTAAGTATCCCATAAGGATGGGAATCAAGCCGCACGTAGTTCTTAATGTGCAGTTTAGCATCATGCAGGACGAATGCTGAACAGTTTAACGTCTTGTAGCTCGGACGTGGTGCAGTTTAGCGTCATGCGGGACGATGTACAGTTTAACGTCATGTTGGAAGATGTACAGTTTAACGTCATGTTGGACGATGTACAGTTTAACGTCATGTTGGACGAATGCTGAACAGTTTAACGTCTTGTAGCTTGGACGAATTGCACTCAGGCAAAGTACTGCTTGAGGAACCTAGCGTTGGTGGGAGGAGTGACACGCTCACCATCCATAGTTGCTAGAGAGTACGCGCCATTGGGATAGACCTTGTGGACGACAAAAGGCCCCTCCCACTTGGGCTCCAACTTGGGTGGCTTCCTGCCGGGGATCATTGGTGCTATTAGGGCCAGTACTAGATCACCCTGCAGGAAGGAGCGGAGGCGAACCTTCTTATTGAAAGCTCGAGCCATTCTGCTTTGATGCCTCTCCAAGTTGTGCAGAGCGCGAAGCCTATTCTCATCCAGTGCTTCCAACTCGACTAGACGGGCTTCAGCAACTCTGTCCGGCGCTTGCTGGTCGTAGACCGCAGTGCGCAAGGATGGTAACTGGATCTCGATGGGCAGGACGGCCTCAGCTCCATACACCAGGGAATAAGGGGTCATCTGGGTGGAATTGCGAGTCGTCGTCCGATAATCCCAGAGGGCGTTGGGGAGCTTGTCCGGCCAACTCTTCTTGTTCTGACCAACCATCTTTTGTAGAATGTTAGAGAGGGTTTTGTTAAATGCCTCGATCTGTCCATTCGCTTGCGCATGATAGCGAGATGTATGGTTCGAGCGAATGTTGTACTTGGCGTACAACTTCTTCAACTCGGCTGCTCGGAAATTGGTTCCGTTATCCGTGAGGATAGTGTGAGGCACTCCAAATTGATAAATGATGTTGGAGGTCATGAAGTCAGCGATAGAACAGGATTTGACCTCTCTGAGCGGAATCGCCTCTGCCCATTTGGAGAAGAAGTCTGTGGCGGTCAGAATGAACCGGCACTGGCGAGCCGTCGCCGGTGGGTAAGGTCCCACAATGTTTAGTCCCCAGACTGCAAAGGGCCAAGAATACCTGGTGGTATGGAGAGGCTCTGGCGGCCGATGCACAAAGTTCGCATGAACCTGGCACGCATGGAACCTCCTGGCATACTCGATGCAGTCATGGATCATGGAGGGCCAGAAGTATCCCAACCTCCGAATCTGATGGGACAGCTTCGGCCCAGTCTGGTGGGCACCACATGAAACAGCATGAACCTCTTGCATGACTCGTGGGATCTCAACTCCCTGAAGGCAACAGAGGAGAACACCATCAAATCCGCATCTATAGAGGATCTGCTCCAGGCCGGGACTGCTCTGGAGGACAAACTGCGATGCGCGGCGTCGAACTCGCTCGCGCTCGGCCCGATCCGACGGGAGAATGCCATGTTGGAGGTACTCAACCAAAGGCGTCCTCCAATCAGGGGCTGGTTCGACTGCCGTATCTGTGGTACTCGGGGCTCCGGGCATAGGGGAACCCGTGGTGAGATTACTTACCGACGGGCCGCAATCTCCCTCCGGGATAACGGGAGCGATGAGCCTGCGGTGAGTCACGTGGATGATCAGGTTATCATGTTCAGGCTCTGCGAGTGATGCAGCAAGGCTGGCCAAATCATATGCTCGACCGTTCTGCGACCGGGGAATATGGACAATTTCTGGCCGAGAAGGGAACTGGGCCATCAGAAGGAGGGTGCACTCCAGCAATGGCACAAGTTCCGGCTTCCTGACAACATAGTCGCCATTGATCTGCTTAACGACCAGCTCGGAGTCCCCTTTCACACACAGACGGGGCGCGTCGATCTCGAGAGCTAACTCGAGGCCAGTGATGAGGGCATGGTATTCCGCCTCATTGTTGGTACAGCCCTCTGACAACAGGAAAGAGTATGGCGGCACGGCTCACTCCGGGGTAATGAAGACGATACCCAAGCCCACTCTGTTGAGCTTAGGATTATCGTGTCTTCTACCGGTGGGGCTCCGGGAGGCACCGTCAAAGTGCATCTGCCAGCATGGATCGGCATGATCGACCGAGAGAATGGTCTCATCAGGAAAGTCTAGATCCAGCGGCTGATCCGCGGAGGTCGGGTGAGCTGCCAGAAAGTCTTCCAATGCTTGCCCTTTGATGGCCTTCTGAGACACATACCTGATGTCGAACTTCTGAAGAATCACAGCCCACCGCGCTAGACGGCCAGTCAACATAGGCCGGATCAGGATATATTTCAATGGGTCTACCCGAGAAACCAACTGTACCTCATGGTGCTGCAAGTAGTGCCGTAATTTCTGTACGGCGAATACGAGCGCCAGGTAGCTCTTCTCGATGGGGGAATACCTAACTTCCGCATCGAGGAGCATGTGACTAAGGTAATAGAGGCTATTCTCTGTTCCCTCATTGTTCTTCTGGGCGAGAAGGGCACCAAGGGACCGTTCCAGGGCGGTCACATAAAGGACCAGCGGCTTCCCGGATACAGGCGGCATCAGAACCGGAGGTTGAAGCAAGTACTGCTTGATTTCCTCGAAAGCGGTCTGACACTCCTTATCCCATACATAGGTGGCTCCTTTCTTCATGAGCCGAGAAAAGGGCTTACACTTGCCGGCCAGATTCGCAATGAATCGGCGTATATAGGCTAAGTGGCCTTGGAACCCTTGCAGTTCCCGGATGTTACCTGGGGGAGGCATCTGGCTGATCTCCCTGATCTTCTCCGGGTCGACCTCAATACCCCGGTATCTTACCACAAAGCCAAGAAACTTCCCGAAGGTGACCCCAAAGGCACACTTCAACGGGTTCATCTTCAGGCAGCGAGACCGGAGGAAGCCGAACACTTTCTCAAGATCTTTGAGATGGTCCTGACGCTGGCGCGATTTGACCACCAAGTCGTCGACGTAGCATTCCACCAGTGTGCCGAGGATTGGCTTGAGTATGCGGTGCATCGACCGTTGATAGGTGGCACCTGCATTCTTCAGGCCGAAGGGCATGACCCGGTAACAAAAGATACCTTGGGGGGCCCTGAAGGCAGTGAACTCCTCATCCTCAGGGGCCATCCGGATTTGGTTGTATCCGGAGTATCCATCCATGAAGGAGAGGGCTTGGAATCCTGCCGTGGCGTCAATCAACAGCTCTGTCACCGGAAGGGGAAAGCCATCCTTCGGACAGTGGCGATTGAGATCGCGGAAGTCGATACAGACTCTAATATGCCCGTTCTTCTTCCTGACCGGCACAATGTTGGCCAACCATTTGGGGTACTGAACTTCCCTCATGAAGTTGGCTTTGATAAGCCTATCAACTTCGGCCTCAACCATGGCACCGTGGGATGGGTGCATCTTCCTGGGAGGCTGCTTGAACCCGCGATGGTTCGCCGGGAGACCAAGGCGGTGGACGGCTACCTGAGGATCTAGCCCCGGCATCTCATCATAGCCCCAAGCGAACACATCACGGTGCTGCCTGAGAAAGTTCATGTACTGCTGCCGCTCCTCAGAGGGCATGGCAGCACTGACCAATGTGGGTCTTGGATCTGCCTCGGTTCCAAGGTTCACCTGTACTAACTCATCGACCGTGGCGGAGACGCCCTCCTCAAAGGCTTGGGGTGCGTCTTCCATGTCCTCTCCACTCGGGGGGGAATCGTCCACAAGAGATACTGCGTTGGAAACTGCATTGGGGCTACCAGGTCCTGCTGGGCCACTGGTGCTGGCACAGGCAGTTGCGGTCATCTCATCAGGAGACTCACAGGCCGTCGAGACCATGGCTACGTCCAACCGTTGAATCGGGAGGACGTAAGCGTCATCCAAACTTGCCCAGGGATCACTTGCAACAGCGACAGGCTCAACCTCACCTGCCAGGATCTGCTTATCCTTGTTCTTGTAATAGTCCGCGTCCAGATAGCGGGCTTCACATGAGGCAAAAGGAGAGGCGTCTCCCTGAAGCACACCTACTCGACCATTGAGGGAGTATTTAAGGCATTGGTGGTATGACGAGGGAACCGCCGCATGAAGGTGGAGCCATGACCTGCCCATCAATGCGTTGTACGCAGTGTCTTGAGAGACTACCATGAATTCGGTGTTGGCAACCAGGTCACCGAATTGGGTCTTCAAACGTATCTTGCCGACCGAAGTTTGCTCGGTGCGGTCGTACCCCTGGATCCTGAGGTCGGAGGGGATCAAGTCATCCTCAGACAACCCCAACCTCCGGAGCGTCCGAGTTGGAATCAGGTTAATCCCAGACCCCGTGTCGACAAGACAGCGCCGGACTTCAAGGACATTGAACTGGCCAGTAACATACAGCGGACGAATGTGCCCCTACATAGGAGGGTCTTCATCCTCACTAGAGAACGAGATAACTGCCTGACACTCGGCGTCCTCAATCGTTTCGGCGTGAAAGGCCTCTGCAGCCGCAACCTCGGTCTCAAACTGGAGGGGGCTCTTTAGGGCTTCAGCGAGCGCCTCACGCATCTCAGGTGACAGGCGCAAAGCCTCAAGGATGGAGAGCCTTGCTGGGATGTTGGCCAAGTGCTTCAGGACATCATACTTTCTTTCCAAGCGCTAGCCCCTGGTTTCAGGAGGTTACTCTGCGGTTGGAGGCATGATGGGCCTTGCCGGTTGGACCGGCGGCCGACTGGTACTTGGCGCATCTCACTGTTCACTTGTTGAAGCCCGGGAAGTGGTCACCGTACTGGGGCCAGGAGGCCGGGATGGACTTGTGGCAGGACGGAGCTGGTCGCGACGCGGCTGAGGTGGTTCTGCTTGGTCCCATACCACAAACAGTGGCGGAGGCGAATCCGTCATCCCCGGATGGGGGGGGGGGGCTGCGCGCGCTGAGCTCGGTTTTGAGCCTGCTGCCTAGTCTCAGCGGCATGCACGGCCTGGCTGGAGGTACCAACTGTTGTGCCCCAGCGACTCCTGTTGTTGCGGTTCCTCCGACGGTGGCGACGACCGGGGACACTAGGGAGGTCCACCTGGTGTTTTTCAACGTCAGGAACTGAAAAGGGATTTACCAGCTCGACGATATTAACCGAAGCGTACCCAACACTGTCATCTGATGAATCATCCATCACCGGGTGGATCCGAGGAGGGATCCCCATCTCTGGGGGCATGAAATCACCGAGAGTGCGGGATAGTGGCGGAACTGGTGGGGCGCGCTCTTCCTTCTTGCGCCGCCGTCATTTTCTCTTCTTGGAAGAGGCAGGCTGGGACGACGATGTCGAAGCAGCACCAGCAGATTCTGGGGGCTCAGGCTGATTCAAGCGCGCACGGATGATTCCATGGGCGCGAATGGTCGTCTTGCGGGCCATCCAGTTATTATACTTCTGGGATCCGTGGTCGGAGACCAGCCGCCATTCGTCCTCGTTGTCACCATTGTCATCTGATCCCACGAACACACCCGCCACTTGTGCTGGAGCTGGGCCCAACCTGATTACATTGTTGTTAATCTGGTCTTGGAGCCAATCCTTAAACACGTAGCACCGCTGGATGGTGTGCCCCAGGGCCCGATGGTAAGGGCAGTAGCGGGGGTTATCCGTGAGATGCGCCTCCTCTGGCCTCCAACACTCAGGCAGTCGCACAATCCTTTGCTCCAGGGCGCTCCGGAAATAACCGGGGACCTGATCCTCGTTGAATGAGTAAGTCAGGTATCACGGGCCCCTGGGAGCGTGGTCTTAACGAGGGGCTGGAGGGGCCTGCCGAGGAGGTGGACCCTGATTATCTCACCTAGGTTGTGGCGGTACATTACGCGGAGGGGCCGGCCGGTTCTGGGGCTGCCGCTGCTGGGCCGGGAACTGAGCCCGTGGAGGCGGATTCCTGTGAGGCTGTGGAGATGGCCTCACCGGCAGTAGCTCCAACGGCCTAGGGGCCTCTATCTGGGCAACAGCAGCGGGCTCAGCCCTGCTGACTCTCCTTGCAGGGATCATAGGAGGCAGCGGGCGTGCCTGACTGGCCTGTTGCAGGGCCTCCTCAAGACGTTGAGCTTTGTCTGAGAAGTCCCTGAACCCTCCAGGGTAATTCTGAGTGATCAAGGAAGGGACCAGCTCAGTCTTGACGTTCCCGACGCACATTGTCAGCAACTGCTCCTGAGTCAATGGCATGTCAAGGGAATACGTGAGACCCTTCCATCGGGCGACGAAATCCGCGACTCGCTCATCAGGCCTTTGCTTTCACTTGAAGAGGTCTCTGATACTCGTCTTCCGGGTCGTGGAACTAAACTGATAGAGGAATTGTCTACGAAGGTCCTCCCAGCTAGTTATCGACCCGACGGGGAGCTGGCTGTACTAGACAAACGCTGGCCCTTCCAGTGTCTGGACAAAGCAGCGAAGCTTAGCGGCCTCCTGCTGCGCCGGAGTTCCCAACATAGGCCCGAACCTCGAGTTGAAATGGGCCAAATGCTGTGGCGGATCTCCAGTCCCGTTGAAGGGGGCGAAAGTGGGATTCCCAAATCCCGGAGGTGCCGGCATGTCATCCACCCATGCTGGGTATGGCTTGCCATCCGGTGGGATCGCCACTTGCCGAGTTTCCAAGGCTTCCAAGCGGGCGATGAGTGCCGACATCGGATTGTCCGGATGTGGTTTCCAGTCCTGGCGAGGATCTCTAACCACGAGCGCATTGCATGGCCCTTCAATCGAGTCGTCGACCGGGTCGTTGAACTCGGCAGCTCGTGGGATGGCGGGTGGAGCATCCCTTGGGGCGGCGGGAGGAATCCGAGCGGGGTCTCTCAGGTAATCACGCTGCTCGGGAGGGTGCGGCGAAACATACCGCGCCCTCTTGCCATAGGCAATGGCCTCTCCCCTGTCGGCAAACACGGCATCATCACGGTTTCCCGGGAGAGTCTCGTCGAGGAGCGGTTGTTCCTGTCCCTGCTGTCCTGGCCTAGGATCACCGTAGTCAGGCCGCTGCTCTGCAGCGCGCTCGGCGAGGATCTGGTCAACTAGCTTCTTCTGCTCGACGAGCTGTTGACGTAGCGTGACCTTCTCGGGATCCTCATCCTCCCTCTGCTTGGAGGCAGATGGGTCGGCGGGCTTTATAGCCCCTCCGTGCTCTTTACCTTTGCTGACGTTTCGACTCAACGTCAGTGCTTCAGTGGGTGTGGGGAGACCCAGGAGGTTTCTCTGGTGACGAGTAACTCTCACCGATGGGTCCAACAGCGGCTTGTCTTCGGGGGGAGAGCCCCCGTCGAGAAGTTCCAAGACGTTCCCCTCTCCCGACAGGTCAGCCATATTGACCGTTTCCGTCCCTGGGGATGTACCCTCAGGGCCACCCAGTGAATCGGGCTGTCGGCGAATCGCACTGAAGCGTAGGGCAACGTACTGCCCCCATCCACGGATATACACGTGGGGGGTGGCTTCCTCGATAACCTTGTGGAGTACTTGAAAACACTCGACGCATCGTTGTTGGAGGGCCTCGTGATGCCCAAATGACCCGGGGTGCCGAACCGCGGGGAGCGTGGCCAGGTCAATCTGACGGCACTGCTCACCAATATCCTCCAGGTGCACTTGACTCCCGGGATATGGCATTTGTAGGCGGTGAAGACGGGAGTGAGTATCCCGGAGAGTTCGGCGGAAGCATTCGAACTCATCCGGGGTGAGTGATTCGGGTGCATCAAAGTCCGGTCTTGCGACTGGACAAAACTTCTCAGGGAAGTGGCCCTCTGCAAGGACGGTCCAGAAGCTCCACGACTCAAACTCGGGACCCAGGTCTCCTTGGTCCTCTTCAACGACTGGGAATGGACGGGGAACCGGTAGTGGTGCCGAGGCGGGCCGTCGGGCCGACGGGCTGGCCGGCGGTGAATACGGCGAGCAGGCCGATTGGCCTCCATATCCCGGGCCGCCCTCTGAGGGTGGCGGTGCCCCGGCTACCACATCATGATAGGACGGGCCGGCGAGCGAACATCCTGCCATGGCGTCGGTGCTCGCCGAGGGTTCACTAGATCGTGGTTCGACCGTTGGTCCCCAGAAAAAGTCTACGGCTTCTCCGATCGAGGCGGAAGGCACTTCCGGAGGGGCCGGTACCAACCGCAAGCTTGATCCTTGGGGGTCTACCAGGCCCTCGCTACTCCGGATATACCTTCGGAGAGAAGCGAGGATCACATCGATCTCACTCTCGGGGAGTACGAGGCTGACGTGCCGCATTCCTACCCCTGCCCTTGACTGGCGGGATTGGGGGGAGGGCTCTGTCGCCGAATCATACTCCGCCTCTGTATCAGAGAAACGAACCGGTCGGATCTCTGTCCGGAATTCCCTAACATTCTTCCCTCGACGTCGATGCCTCGCCTTCCTGCCCCTGGGTGGTTCTTCGGGGCATGGCTGATCTCTGTCCTGGCGTCCTCCGGCCGCACCGGTGCTGGGGCCAAGAGGACTGGAAACCAAGGTGCGAGGAGCACCGGGACAGATATCAAAGGGGACGCGGGGAGAGATGATTCTGGGCAGGCCTCCGGGCCGGGATCGGAAGGTGGGATGACCCATGCCTCTTGGATCGGCCACACGGAGTAGACCCTGCTGGTGAATAGCGCTACCGCGAGGTGGTCCGCGGTGGCTATTGCATGTACTAGCAACCGGGAGAGTCGACCCAACCTGCCTTTGGGGCGGTCGGGGCCTCGATCCAGGTCGGGCATAGAAGTGCCCCTGCTCAGGATGCGCAGGGGCCTGGCGACTGGAGCCAGCAGTGGCTTGGGCCAACGCGGCCGCTGTGGCTAGGGCCCCAAGGTGGGCGTCCTCTTCTGCTCGTGCCCGACGTTGGCGTCGGGACAGACGAGTCGGGGTCAGCGGTGCAGGCATGAGAGCCCGCTCTTCGACTTGAGAAGCCTGGCGGCGGCACCGACGTGGCCTGGCGGGAGCCCTTATCGCGGATCCCTGGAGCGAATCTTGGATAGGGTGGTCCCGGACATCTTCCACCTCATCCGCATAGGGGAGGGAGCTGTCGGAGCGTTCCGGAGATAAGCTCCCGAAGCGGTTGGATGTCGAGGTAGGCAGCGGTGCCTCCCTGCGCGGCCCTCGGGGGCGGCGGTGGTGGCGAGGTGCAGCTTCCTCGAGGTCTAGGCGAGCCATGTCCCTGGTGGGGATGACTCCCTCTTCCTCATATCTCCGCACCAAGTTGTTGAACACCCTCCTCTGGATGACCTCCGAGGGGGAGAGAGGGTGTGGTTGCCCCGCAGCTGCGGCTGCTGGGACGGCTGTGGAACGGGCGGGACCGCGCGGAGTAGCCGCGTCGGTGTTTCCCCTACCCCTGCGCCAGTGGGCGGGCGGCGTTCGGTCACTGGATCGGGCGACCTGATTCCTGAAAGCAGGGAGAAGAACCCGTTAACACTGACAGGAAAAGGAATCGACAACCGACCGTTAGTGCCACGACGCTCTCCGTGGGGGGGACCCAGGCCATCGACGTCGTGAGACGGAGTGCCCGATTTCCCTTCCCCAGCCCCTGGCGGGTAAAAACTGAATGCTCGGCCGGGCAACATGCTGGTCTTACAACACCTCTGAAAGCCATCGGTCTTCGTATTGAGGAGAAGAGATTCACGTCGGGTTCACCATTTTTATGTTTCGGTGCGGATGTGCGTCGGGCTTCTGTTCCGACGCTGTTCCGCCAGGACGCATTCGTGCATGCTCCCGTCAACCCGAGGGGATGGGAGCGCGGCTTGTGGCCCCGCAGTCCCGCTTTCCAAGGGTAGGCGGCATCCGTCCCTTATTCAGGGACGTCTGCTCCTTGATCGAAACCGAGATGATGGGATGTCGGCTCCTCCTTTCGTGGACGTCTCCCCGGAACTCGTCGCCTAATCCGGGTCTCCCTCATAGATTTAATAATGTTCGTGAATCTCGTTCCCGGCGCCATATCTCTATAGACACCGGTTAATTACGCTGCTTCCGCCCAGACGCTCCAAGGAGTCTGGTCGGGGCAGCAACCTGCGGTGAGGAGACCGGGTGGCTCTGGGTGTTGGGGGCGTGTCTTAACACTGCGGATCTGCATGTCTTCCTTCCGTCCCTAATAGGGCTTCTCGAAGGCGTGATGGCCTGAGGCATCCCGCGTTGGGTACGGGGAACTGTGGTACTTGAGGTTTTCCTCAGCTTCCCATGTTTAACACGGGGTATGCCGCGAGTTTAACGTCCAGCGGGGACGACATCGGACTGATCAACACGAGGAGTGGATCAGATGATAGAACCCCTTGTGGGGAACCTCCGACGCTGGGGCCAGCACATGGGCGGCTTCCCGAGTGAAGTGGAGTGGAATGAAATGGCATGACCCCACCGGGATGTGGCGGCCCGGGTAAGGATCAGGATGGATGATGGAGTGAAGAGCTTAGACCCCGTGGGGGCTTCCTATGTACCGCGCGTTTAGCACGGATCAAAGTCAGCGTAGTTCAGATATACAGTTTAACGTCATGCTGGACGTTGGCAAGCCGACTCACGAGGAGGTCTAGGCTGCCGAGCGGAGGATTGAACCGAACCACCTCACGCAGAGGGGGATGGAACGGCCGGGTGGATCACTGTTTCACGTCATGCTGGACGTTGGCAAGCCGACTCACGAAGAGATCGAGGCCGCCGGGTGGAGGATTGAACCGAACCACCTCACGCAGAGGGGGATGGAACGGCCGGGTGGATCACAGTTTCACGTCACGCTGGACGTTGGCAAGCCGACTCACGAAGAGATCAAGGCCACCGGGTGGAGGATTGAACCGAACCACCTCACGCAGAGGGGGATGGAACGGCCGGGTGGAACACAGTTTCACGTCATGCTGGACGTTGGTGTTCGGGGCTTACACCCTAAGGAGGCCCATATGCGGCAAAGCTCAGTTGGAGAGGAACTTGGGCCGAAGGTGAGAGACGCCTCGATCCCTGTCACGCCCTCTACTGGCTTCGGCAGTGGGGAAGCACAATGGATATACACACGTGCGGTCTCCCACAAGGGTGGATTTATAGGTGAATCGACGCAAATGTGAACCCGGGAGAGGTCCACTGATGGAAGAACCGACGTGAATACGACCGGGACGACCAATTGGTGGGCTTGAACCTCAGGGAGGCTTCCTACGTACCCTGTTTAGGAGACAGGGATCAAAGTCCACGTAGTTCGTTCTGTCAGGACTTACGCACTGAGGCAACCTGAGTGCGGAAAAACTCAGTTGGAGAGGGACTTGGGCCGAAAGTAGGAGACACCTCGATCCCAGTCACGCCCTCTACTGGCTTCGGCGGTGGGGAAGCACAATGGAGATACACATGTGCAGTCCCCCACAAGAAACTAGGGGTTTGTAATACCCTACCCCCGTGGGCGAAGGCCACTCCAATCCCGACATCCCTGCAGAGACGAGCGGGTGGGCGCCACATCCAAACCGGGGGGGGGACCCTGCGTGCGAGGCATGTGATCGGGTGATGCGGATGGTTTAATGTCTTGCCGGACGAAGTACAGTTTAACGTCGTGTGTTGAGGATGAAGCGGACGGTTTAACGTCTTGCCGGACGAAGTACAGTTTAACGTCGTGTGTTGAGGACGAAGATGCTTGACAGTTTAACGTCTTGAAGCGCAGACGTGGTGCAGTTTAGCGTCATGCAGGACAAATGATGAACAATTTAACGTCTTGTAGCTCGGACGTAGTGCAGTTTAACGTCATGCGGGATGAATGATGCCTGGCAGTTTAACGTCCTGCAGCGCGGACGAAGATGCTTGGAAGTTTAACGTCTTGTCGCACGGACAATATGCTAGACAGTTTAACGTCGTGCAGCTTGGACGTAGATGCTTGGAAGTTTAACGTCTTGTCGCGCGGACGAAGGAGGCTAGGCAGTTTAGCGTCGTGCATCTTGGACGTAGATGCTTGGCAGTTTAACGTCTTGTCGCGCGGACGAAGGAGGCTAGGCAGTTTAGCGTCGTGCAGCTTGGACGTTGGAGTGCCGCCAAAGGGTCCGTGTCACTTCACGCGAGCCTGGAGGGCCGCACGGGAAGACAATGCACGGTGCGGGCACCCGGGATGAGGATCATCGGGCGCCACGCAGGCGGGTACCCTCAGGGGGTCAAAGGGGGCGACCCTGGCAGTTTGCGCGCAAAGGAGGAACTTGGTGCGCAATACCGTGGGTCGGCGCGCAAAAGGGCGGGCTGGCGCGCAATTGGGCCAGCGCTTTGCGCGCGGAAGATGGAGATTGCGCGCACCGGGCCTCTGATAGCGCGCGGGGGCAACGGCTCATTCTTTAACGAATGACCACTTTGAAAGAGGGGGGTGCGCGCAATCGGGCTAGATTGCGCGCACCCGGGGGCAATTGCGCGCAAGAGGCTTCTTTTGCGCGCGAATGCCTTTGGGTGAAGATTTGTTCAAAGGAAAGGAGCCAAGGGGATTGCGCGCAAAGGCGAACCCCTAGGATTTCTTGCGCGAAAGAAAGAAGGTTACCTGAAGATCGACATTGCGCACAGAGGGGGTTGGATTGCGCGAACGAGCGACTCTTCGAATTCCGGGAACCTCTAAAACGTCAGGGGTCGCCTTATATTTATAGGCAACCCCAGGCATGGAATCTGGTTCGCGGGCGAGCAATGTCCTTCATGGGCGCGGAATCGGGCCCGGCGCGCAAGGGAGTCGCGCGGGCCACGGGCGCGCAAAATTGCGCGCCGGACCAGCGCATTGCGCGCATCCCGGGAGGTTTTCGCGCGGCACTCCAACTTTGCGCGCGGGTCTCCTAAATTTCCGCGCAAGGCCTCCGGGCCCTCTGAAACGTGCTTCTGACTCCAAATATGACCTCGCTTTCCGCATCCGGAGCTTCGTTTAGGAACAACGGACTTTTCCGGCGTCTACACGCCTCTTGGCCTCTGAGCCCCCATATCCACCCCGAGATTTGAAAACCCTCTAAGAGGCAGTTTACCAACCTCTTTCACAACCCTACCTGAATATGGTGGAATGTCTCTGATGAGATTACTAAGAACCAGGAGAAGTCGTTCCATTTTAAGGAATGTCCTAGCTGTATGACTTTAAACTGTGCCAAGCTCCAACCATCCTTCACGCTAGCTAAATGCATAGGACACATACCCTTATTCCACACTCCTGATTAATACAGATGTTCCCAAACCCTTTCAGACATCACATACCCTTTCCGATCCACCCCTGGTGGTTTTCATAATTCTCCAAGACACCCATGGTGGTTTCCATAATCTGGACTTCCATAAAGTCCTCAGGCCATTAGAAATGGATAGTCATTGACTTGAGGACACATTTGCATGACTATGCATACCATTCCCCTAGCGTCTCTGCATATTGATCACCCCTGGCCCATCTAACAAAGTCAAGTCTTCCTTAGGTGATGTTGTTCCTACCTCTGCATGCAGATACGGCTCCCATGACTTGTGAAATGCCCTGCATGTAGTTCAAATATAAACATGTTCCCCCCCATAAGAGTCTAAATGGTATTGAGACATCTTTGAATCAACCAAACCTCGTCGGGGCCCTCTCCCCACCATATCTGGTCAAAGCTATTCGACCTAAAACATCAGTAATGATAGTCTTATCGGTGGGACTTTAAACTGCTCACAAAAAGAGGTACAAAACCCATTAGGCTGAAAACCCGAAAAGGGCAACCTACGAAAAAGCTGAGTCGTACCCACTAGGTCCACTCCAAATGAGCCCAAGCAAAATTAGGGTATTGATGGAAAAGACAAAAAGTTTGTGGGGTTTTTTATAAAATCCTAGCAATAGTCAAACTGTTCTCGCTGAGTCCCTTAGCTCAAGAAAAATTTAGAGCATTGTCCAATCACTCATCAATTTTTAGGACCACTCTACATCAGAATAGCCTCCTCTTCATTCTGATCGGACCCCATTCTGATGGGGGGAATTTGTAGGGTCCTTAAAAAAACAGTAAAGGAGTATGGGAATCCCCTTAATTTGAGAAAAAATTCTACCCAATTTCCCACAAAGAATTGGAAAAAAATATAGAGAATACTCAAGATTGGAAAAGGAGCAACCGGTCCACATATCGGTCCAACATTGATGGTGTGTGGCCGGTTCAGCGAGCCGCCCCCGCCATGGACAAACATCGTTCGCAAAATGAAGGTGGGAACCCCTCTGTGGGTGCGAAGTAGGACGGGTGCCAGGCCAGTCCACCATCACGAACTGCCCCAACTGCGAAACGTGCCAACCGGCCCAGACCGCATGCGTTGTAATTCGCGGAACAGAGGTGGATCCCTACGCGGCTGCAAAGCACCCCCGAACCGATTTGATTCGCGGACGGGGTGCATTTAATGCCCCCCGCGAATTGCGGATTGACCAAGTCATCTATAAACTGTGTTTTCGATCATGGGGATCCTCAAAAGGTGTCTCATGACCACAGATACATCTCTTTCCCCCCTCTATAAAAGGACATCGAGGGGGAGAGTAGGGGGATCGATCGGATTCGGGAGCTTAGGATTTCGCGAACAGCGAAGTTCCAATTCGCGAACCAGAACAGGTATGAAGCTGGAGAGGAATTAATAAGGAACCAAAAAACGCATAACAAATTGGTGAACTGCAGACTTAAAATAAAAAAATCGCGAGCCATGGCCCCTTCGTGGATGTACTCCCCTGCGGACCAGGGATTTTATGACCCTTTTTCGATCTGACGCACCGCATTGCACCCTCCTATGCGGGCGAAGCCCTGACCGGTGAACCCCCGACCGACATCTCCCCTGGCCGCCGCTGCTCGCGCGGACTCCACCATGTACCAACCAGGTACGCGGGCCGAACCCGAAGCCGTGTACCACTTTGGTATATGGGATTCCTATCAGTCCGCATACCACCCTAGTACGCAGACGGCCTCTCCAGCTACGTAGCAACCCCCTACGTGAAGGGTTCCACTCCTCATGCACCCATGGGGCCCACCAACTTCTTTGGTGTTCCCATTCCCCAAGCCAAATAGAAGCCTTCCAACCTTGCTCGATCCTTCGAAATCCCTTCCTTGGCCTATTCATCGATCCTGATCCAAGGCCTCTACCGAAGCCACCAGACCCGTATGATGAAACCTTTAGGTGCATCAACGTGCCACTTTGTGTTCACATACCCATGGTAGGCGAGAATAAATGGGTTTCCCCTGCTCTTGAGTGGATTCCTGATGCATTACTCGGTTCAAATTCCCACGGTAGTGCAGGGTCCGAGCCCGAGAGTCTTATTTATGCCTCTCCACTTTCCAGGGTTGAGGGACCCCACTCGTGTTTCCTTTTGATGAGTGTCGGTGGTGAGCACTTCTCCCATCTCCTGGGGGTGGCTGGGAATCCCTCCTAGAGTAAGCCCCACACCATCTTCTCCGGAATCCAATGACCCTTCCCCTCTCATCACGGAAGGTTCATTGCTCTGTTGTGCGACTCCTACCTTCCTCTAACATCAGGGAGAAGGAGAGTCCAGTGGTCCCGAACTTCTCCTCCCCTCATCGTCTTCCTCCCCTTTCCTTGGTAGGAAGAATGTGTGAGGCTTTCCATGTCTGTTTCATTATCTTGTTTCTCACACCAAGCATGACTCACGTGGGCTTAGAGATTTGTGATGGTCACGACGTCCGCACAACGACGGACCTCGAAAGGAACTACGTGGGTATTGATCGCTGTCTCCTAAGTAGGGTACGTAGGAAGACTCCCCGAGGTTCAATCCCAATTAAACAAACTATGTGGATTCTGATTCCTCTCACAAGGATACGTAGGAATCCCGTATCATGGGTTCGATCCAAACGCTCAAGTCGTTATCTATCCCCCTGGATGACAACAAACTCCAGAGCGCCCAGTTATGAGGCTTTAAACCAGTGCCGTCTCAATGTGTCCAAACTCCTCGGAGTCATTAATCCAATGAGGGATGGTAAACCTCAGGCCTAAATGATTCTGAATCCCTACGTTCAGTTGACCATTTCCAACCACGAGAAATCCATGGATACTATTCTTGGGTATAAACCAAATATTCGCGAACATATAAATACATCTTAAATCTATAAGAGAGTCCCGGAACAGGCAATAATTCCCCACAAAAGGGTTCGATGAGCCCGACTTCCCATCCTGTCGACCAATGTGAGTTCTTAAGCATCACTGGACGAATCACCCAACAAATGTATGCCTTTAGAAAGAAGGTCCACGTATCATTGGATATGGAAACTTTGGGCGTTTATAAACAAAAATGGTGAACCTGATATGAGTGATTAAGCAGAACCCAACCTTCTCTAATCAACCGTCAGGCCGCACATGTTTTTTCCCATCGGTTGAAACACACCTTAAACATAATCCTAAATCATGTCACATCCATATAAATCAAATTAATATGTTAACATAAATTATTTAATCCAAATAAATCTATATATTAAAAAAATCTTCCTTATTAACAATTAATTTTTGAAATAAAAATAAATCCAACAAAGTACTTCCATTTAAAACCAGTTTTACGAATATAAAATATTCTTAATAAACATTATATAAAAAATTAAGATTAAAAAATCCAAACATGTCTAAAATAATAATATCATTCCCTAAAAACATATAACCATTTTTAATATCATTAGGAAGTGTAATGACCCATTTATATCCCACACAACACTTAAAATCTAATTAGTGTAGAACAAAGCAAGGAATTATTACAACATAAAATATTTCAAACAATTTTCAAGTCAAAATAAAGTATTAAAAAACTCAATCCCAAACTAAATAAGCCTTTAACCATTAAAATGACTTCATGAAATCTTAAAATAACTTTTAAATCATACATGGTTATTTAAAACATGAATTATTAAAAATAATATTTTATCCAATCAAACTATTTCATTATAAAATTCAAATAATCCTTTACATCAAAAAATATATATTTGAAAACAAATATAAATTCACACTTAAATGAATAGAAATCATTAAAAAAAAACAAATTAATCAAAAACTTATTTAATCAGAGTCCCCTCTTTATACAACGATTAAACAAATTAAACATTAGAAACAAATTTATGAAATCATTAAATAGTCACATTAAAATTATGAAAAATACATATCGATATCCCATGATACCGACAAACCTATTTTAAGTAAATGAACACATCTTTTATTTACATAAATTACCAAAAATACTACATTGTTCTAACCAAAAATTGTATATTGATTTAAAAAATATATATCATACCATTGTAAAAGTATGAAAACGTCACATTAATATTAAAAATTCTCTTTTAAAATATTGATAACTTAAAAAAATTAAATTAAATCATTCGTTTCCATTTACCTCAATATATACTCATTATATATTCAATGAATATACCATTTTCTAAAATAATTCCAACCCATGAGTAATCATGTATGTTGTAACCAAAGTTTGTTAGATCATTGAAAGCGGTGAATCAGTTATCCCATTTTATGAAATATTATTTTTAATTCAACCATTATGATCAATTAATTTCTCAATAATCACAATGTTTATCTCACAATATCACCCTAATATTGAAAAAAAAATTAAATAGCACAATTTTTTTAAAGGTTTATCCTTGATGTGGGATCATACTCATTTTTGTGATTTGTTAAAACAAATAAAAAATATTCTCCTCTATAAACCGAAGTGGTTACACTGGTAATATCCCAAATACCATTAGTATAGAGTGGTGCTATGTTCATTTCAGAGTCCTAATAGAAACAACAACCTCCCTCTTTCAGGAAAAATAGTTCAAGCTATAATAAGAAAGATCAATTTTTTATCTCTGGTTTATCCTACAATAGTTGATATGGATTATCCTTATTAATCCTTCAAGATCAACAAAACTCTATGCGCTCACTCCATTAAAAAATTTGGGGATAATATTCATGATTAGATAAATCAATCTTTCTCAGTGTCTTTAGAACATCAATGATTTGATTCTTCATCAAATAATTCAATGCTTAAAAACTTCATGTATACTCCTCATCCTCCTCATAGAACTCCCATATATCGTATCCTTATTCTCTCTCTTAGATATAGTATTTTATTGAATTTTTTGTTCTTTTCTTCGAAAGTTTGTTTGGTTTCATTATAGTAATAAAATTATTGAAAGGAATTTGACTTCTTCTTCATTATTTTATACATGTATATTCAAATAATATTAAATGAATATTTTTTAATATTATTTTCATATTTTAAATATGTAAACTCCCTTTAATTATAGTGGAAAGAAGAATATTTATTCATACTGGTGGATATATTCCATTTTAAATTCTCTTGATAGTTTTACATAAAATCCCAGTCAATACTCTCTAAAAATATCAATGATCCTTTGGATTATGTTCTTTATATGACATCAAATGTCAAAATATTATTATATATAGAATCCACAACATCCAATTTGTTATTAAAATCCTCTATGTGTGAATGGAACCATGCAATGAGATATATCCCTAGTACTCATTATATGGAACTCCTCTCATCACTTCTCATCTTGGATCGTAATTTACTTGAATAATAATCTGGTTTTAATGCATATATAGTAGTAATAAATCATCATTATATTTAAATATCTTATTTATAAATATTTATTCTTGATTTTTCTAATAATTTATAATTAAATTGTTATGGATAAGTATAGGTATATAACATCACTTCCAAATATCAGGAAAATAATTATTTCATTAAGATAAATGATCCTTACAAATTATAATATAACCTTTATAAATTCTCCAAGAACCCTTAATAAATTTTCATGATACTTATAAACCTTAAAATCATACTTATGTAGCTACAAATAACATTATAAAGCACTATGATGAAACCATTGAAGATGCAATGACTCTTTTAGAGTATATAATCATTCTTACATATCCTTTAGTGGTCATTGAGAAGACTTATATAATTTATTAATTATTTTACATGGAATTGAAATGATCCTTACGAACTTATCCAAGGACTATTGTAAAGTCCTAGATGATCTTTATATTGCTTCCAATCACCCATATGTTTCTACTTCATCCATACAACTCCCAAATATTTTTCTATTTTACATTGAATTACTTCTTAGTATATTACTTACTATGTGTGCCAGGTTAAAGGATTTTTCAAATTTTAATTCAGATATATAATTATAGATTTTATCTATATTAATTAAAACCACCACACAAAGTTATTAAAAACATCAAATCAACTTAGAATCATCATTGAAAAGGTCATTAACAAATGATCACAATATCATTGATTTCTAATATTTGTTGGATGGTTCCTCATATCATCAGCCAATGTTTCTTCCATAATATAGATTATTCAATATCCCTACTAGATGAATTATTAATAAACAATTTTTTAACTATTTTATAAATTTATTATTTATCCTCACTTTTCCTTAACTTGAATAACATCTCATCAATCATCACATGTGATGGATACTAGCTTAAATCATTTACATCAAGAAGTTCACGAAAAACATTTTTTCGAAAAGAAGTGAAATCCATATTAATTTAGCATTAAATAAAAATGGAAACATCATAAATAATCTTACTTTTATCCTTTTAATAGTTTTTTATGAAAAGTACCTCATAAAAATGTTGTGACATTGTACAAATCATATTGAAAAGAAATACAACTTCTTGTTCAAAAATCTATATAGAGACTTAAATCCCCCTATTTGGATTTGTTTTCAAGACCCAATTTCCTTCCATAATAAATTTTATATCCCTTTATTTAAAATAAATGAAAAGGAATATAAGGGTAGTAATTCTCATCTTATCATTATCCTACATCCATGATTCGGAAAATAAATTTATTCTGCCCATTCATATTTAAGATTATAGCTTGATCCAAATGATTTTGTGCAGGGTAGAACCACATTAATATTAAAAATATTCCTTTTTATAGTTAACTCAAATTATATGTAGGATATCTCAGTATAAAAAACAAAATACATTAATCTAAGACATAAAAGATTTATGTTCATATGTTTAACATGTTATATCATTTTATCTTCCCCGATCTAGTGTTTATACATCCAAATTTAAAAAAATTGTATTAAACTTATTTTAAACAAACTAATAATAAATATTAATGTGAAATATATATAACTCCCCCATTTTAATTTTCTCATACAAAAACGATCAATATACCTTTAAAAACATACTTGATATAATCACACCAAGAGCAAAAATTTTGGTGGTTGGCATACCTCAACTAGTTACATAAATATGTTGTCCAAATTCCTAGTTTTCAAGTAATAACTAACCCTTTATAAAATCTTCCTCAAGGGATTCACTAATTTATCATCACATTATGAATATTAAATTTTTCTAATGATAAAAACCTCTTTCTTATTTTACAAACAATTTATCCATCACTCATACAACTCCATCATTAATACATCCCCTTCAACTCCTTTTATATTAGTACAAATAAAGTAAATATGGGAATTAAGAGGAACCAATTTTTTCTTTAGTAATAAAAAAATCCTAAGATTTTTCACTCAACCACAATCCTTAATTGTTTTTAATCTCCTCAGGGAGATAATTCATTATGCTTCCTTTTCAATTATGAACCTCCAAAGGTTTTATAGACAAATTTTCCCCATCAACTCTGTTATTATTTGGAGTTATCTTCAAAACATTAGATGCCAGGGAAAATGTATTATATAGTGTATGAATAATATTTACCATCAATTCTTCTAGAGATATTGGGATAGTTAGAAATTCCATAAACCCATGTATTACTCAGTAACACATTCAACATGTATTATCTTGAGTCTGTGAGTCATAAATTTTAGATAACACCTCAATAAATTTGTTAACTTCATGAAAAATAAATTTTTATCCTTTATAAATATAATTTTCCAATAATTTCCCCTTTTTTGAGCCATTTCCTATTAAACTGTCCAAATATATAGGCACCAATTTTACCCTACTAGTATTTTATTTATTATTCTATTGGATTATTATTATTATCTACAATGAATTAATTATTTTCCTATGAATTCTAAATTCCACTCCATTTCTCCCCATAGAGAATCTTCTCAGGCAGTCTAATCCTGTATTCCTCTATACCATGACCCTAATAATAACATATACCATAGTATTTTTTGTAATAATTAAAAGATATTTTTAGTTATAAGATTTGGTGAATTCCTAGAAACAACTTTATTTCATTGAAAATGTGTTCTCTTATTCTTAGCAGACCTACCCCTTGGTTTAGTCTACTTTTTTAATAATGACATATTTAACCAGTAAGAGTATTCATTGTATCAAAAGATCACAAAGAAACTAGAGGTATCCTCTAAACCGTCACCTCCCAAACTAAAAATAAATCTATCTATAAAATTCATGATGTTATCATTATTTAAACTAAGTCAAACTTTTCTTAGTGTGAGGTTATCCTTTTAGATGTTACTCTCTTCCATTAATGCAGAAGCGGGTTTCTCACCAGTTTTATAGGTCCCAATTATACTTTGTTTGGTTTTAGAACCATAACTATTAGATATAATATGTTTTCATTGAGTTATATTAAGAAAAAAATTAAACTATATCTTCACACACTTGTCCTAAGTAGCTTGTGAGGACTCATTTATAACCTCAAATGCCTTTTCAAAATAATTCACAATCTTTTTTAAATAATTTTTAGCTTCAAGAAACATTTATCATGTTTTAAAAATTTCATATTCTCTTAGAGAAAGATTAACTTCAAGATACCTATTCATATTGACTTTATCTATCACACTAAGATTATATTTATTGATCTCATCCATGTGCGTTGCTAATTTCTTGACAAAATATCCATTTATTTCATATATATATCCTTTTTATTTTTCTCAGAAGACAATTCTCCTTTTCATATCTGTGTTATGCTCAAGAAAAGTCTCAAACTAATTATTTATTATATATTCCAACTCTATTAAATCACTTTCATCCTATTCTGTACTTTAGGTATAAAAACATCATTTAATATGTGAAATAAAATGATTAAACTTCTCAACAGATTCATCTATTGAATAGATTATTGATAGGAAGCAACCTTATTTTTCTTTAATCGCCATTCAACTTATACTTCTACTATATAATATATTCTTGATTCCATTAGATTTTATTTATTCTATTGAACCTTTTTACCATTTATAATTTTACATATTCTCATCAACTACATCTCATTCATATTTATCAACATTATTATTCAAAAAAAAAATCCAAATTCTATTATAGCTACAAAATTTTTGTAGGTGTTTACATTCAATTTTACTCATTCCTGACATAAACATATTTTATCAAAGAGAAATAAATATAATTTAATATTAATCATCTTGATCGTTATAAAAAACAATTGACTATACAACTTTATCTTCTTCGATTTTGAGCTTCTAGAAAGCTTGAAAATTCATTTCCACATTAATAATATTTTAGAAAATAATAATTTTTATTATTTTATAATATATGACTATATTATTTGACAAATAAAGATAAATATCATCTATGACTTCCAAATATGAAATCATATGATCAACCTTATCGAGAAAATTTATCTTTAGCATTTTCACCATTTTTGAATCATCTAATTTTTATTAAAATCCACTAACGTGTTAGATAATTTTATTGAGTCAATTTTATTATTAATCAATGTAATATTAATGATCCATTATTATATCCACAAACATGATACACCCAATTTTTAATTTTTTTCTATTTGAATTTAATTTTTCTTTCATAACATCACTTAAATTTATCCCACATTACCTTAGAAGTTTGATGGACCATTACTTTTTTATATTATTTTTTTAAAAGACATAAAAATTGAATTTTAATCCTTTCCATAAACATAGATATTTATATTTACATTAAAATGAGAGGGATATTATTTAGAAATTGGTGGAAATCCCTAAGTTACAGGATCTCTAACTTTCATCCAAGAGATATAAAACAGGGTAACTTTATATTCTTCCAAATATGATAGTGCTTAACATAATATGTAGAGACAATACTATTATTAAATGAATTTAAATTATCCATTCTCAGTAACATTATGGACCTAACAAAGGGGACCTTGGTTTTTACTAATACCAATTACAGTTCCTACATTTGGTTAAATCACTTAGAGGTGGGTGAAAATGTGATCACTTTTTATAAATTATTATTTTTAATTTAAACTTGATTATTAGTTACTATGTGGATTATCTTAATAATTTTTTCATATCCTCACATAATTATTAAAAATTTTAAATTTAATTTGATATAAAATGTTTTAATATTTTTAGCCTAATTTTGAGATCCTGGTCCTTATTATGGTTGATTACCCCCCCAATCATACATTATACACTATAAACCCAAGTAGTTTCACCAGAAATCATCACAATCCCATCCTTATAGTTTTTCATTAGGCTCTTTTGAGAGTCCACTAGAAATAACTAGTCCTCGGAAATTATATGGAAAATTAGAACAAAAATAATCAGGATAACTAATATTCTCCTCGTTACTCCTACAATAATTAATATTGGTCCTCTTTTCCAAGCTATCTGGATTGAAAAAACTCTTTGTACTCACTCCTTTAATAATATTTATGTTTCATATTTATGATCATATCAATTAATCTTGTATATTATATTATGATTTTAATGATCTGGTTCTTGGAAAAATAAATGAATGCTTGGGCACTTCAAATATTCTTCTTCTTCTCTCAGAACTCTATGATTTGATATCCTTAATCTATCTATTTGATGAAATATTATATCATCATCTCAGTTATCTTCATTACTTGATTTTTGGCTTTCATCAGAGTTTAAAAATTATCAAAGGTAATCTAAAAACTTTCTTCTCCCTTTTATTATAATCTTATATTAATAGAATATTATATGAATAATTTGAATGTTTTTTTCATATTTGAAATATTGAAAAATTATTTAGTATTACACCTATGTGATCTATTCATTAAAATGGATCGATATAATCCATTTTTAATTCTCTATATATTATCATTACAATCATCCATTAAAATTTCCGTGAGACATTAGATTATTTCATTCATGTGATATTCAAATATTTGAATCTTATTCTCTAAAAAATCCAAAACATTTAATTAATTTTGAACTTATTAATTTTTTTGTAACCTCATGCATTACAATGCAGTCATGTTTCATATAGCTTGGGACTTCACTCATCAATTCACAGTTTGTATCATGATCTACATGAATAGTGATGATATTTTAATCCATGAAGAACAGTAATATAGAATCATATCATTTAAATATAGTTTTTGGAATATTTTTTCTAGAGTTTCTCAGAATGTTAATCATTGAAAATGATCCTCACAAAGTATAGTCATACAACTTTTCTTAGTCAAATTTTGAGACAAAATCCATAACGTAAGGATAATGTATCCTTATAAAGTGTAAATTAATCATTATGATGTCCTCAAGAATCCTTATAATATTTTAATGATCCATGAAAAATATAGAAACATATATACATATCCATAAATGATCCTTATAGTGTTTTTGGATTATCCTTATGAAGATTCAATGAATTTCATTGAGAATGTATTCATCCTTAATATGTCTTCAATTATCCTAAAACATTCTTCTAGCCTTTTCCAAATTTACTATCCAATGCTTAAATAATCCTTATAGAACTCAACCAAAGGCTCTTAAAAAATTCTCAATGATCCTTACACAACTTTGAGTCATCTTTACAATGTTAGATCATCCTTAAAAAATCTCCATGACATTTCCTTGTAGCTTCGAATGCCCTCTCATTATCATATTTATGAAATTACTATGGTTTGGTAGTTTCAAATAATTAAATTTAGAACTATAATTATAGATTTTTTGTTAAAATTATTTTCCAATCATCTCATTGTCTTATTTAGAAACTCAAATGAACTCAAAATGATTATATAAAAGGTCCTCATCACATGTACATAAAAGATTTTATTTCTAAACTCTATTGGATGGTTCCTAATATTTATGGCTACTATTTTTACCTATTTATTAATTCTTTATCCTCCCCCTATATTTCAATATCCTAGATATAGTTTGAGTTATTGTACATCAGGTTTCGTTATCAACACTAGTATTTAACTTGAATACTAACACCCAAATCATCACAAGTGAGGGTTATTGTGATATATCTATTTTTCCTAGATCATAAATGGAATCTATTTCCCCTAAGAAGAATAATCCTCATCCTTTTCCATTACAAAATAATTGAAATAGATTAATTTTCTCTATTTTTAATTATGTATGAGAAACACCTCATCACTGTAATAGGAATTACACAAATGATATTGCATCCAAATATAAATTTATCAATAAAAATACATTTAGGAACTTTAATTTCATTCCCCCATTTGATTCATCACAAAATAAATCACAACAATAATAAATCACAGTATCGTGTAAACAATAAAAAATCCATTATTTTTTCATTTCCTTACATAGAAAAAAACTACCTTTAATTTCATATACATGACGTTCAATTTCAAAAGTCTCTAACCATTACCCTTACTATATATATATATTAATTAAAACATAAATAAATCACATTAAACATCACAATAAATAATTTTTCTATTATTAATTATCTTAATATGTAATTAATTTTTACTAATAAATTATTATATATATGTGAATTTTAATATTCGACTCATAACACTTAAGAATAAATCGATCAATCATCATAAATAAATCACACCATATCATTAGGCTAATTCAACTAGTTTTAGTTAATTACTTAATTATAAGTAACATATTCAGGAAACATCATCTATGTTCATTGATCTTCCAATTATTTAATGAAAAATCATTTTATAAATTCCAATAAAAAATACACCATATTCAAAGGCTCAAACACATGATATGTCCCTATGTGTAGAAATAATTCATGGATACCCCAGTATTCACTCTAAATCTAGGTGATCTTAATACCCTAAATTCATTTAAAAAAATAGTGAAACCAATCCCACACTTCCCTAGTAACACATAATTATGAAAGGTTGTGTTGTACAAGTGTACAAACAAAAAATTTATAACAAATAAAAATAATCTCATTTCTACTATTTCCCATAGTAATTGAAAACATAGAAATGAAAATGGTATTGAAACATTTTTTAACATCCTCCCTAATATAAAAATACACCCAAGGTGAAATGTCACACAATATCACGTGTTCTATCCATTCAAAAAAATTAATAGACAAAAACCAATTTTATTTACATATAACTCATAGAGTTATTTACCCTTTATAGATTATCACATAAAGAAAATATATTTAACTAAATAAAATTAATAATAGTATTGTCAATAATTAATAAAAACAACAATAAAAACTAAAATATATCCTAATAGATACCACATATTAAATGCATCAAAATAATACACTAGTCAAACTAAACCTAAAAATAATTAACAAAAAAATTAAAATAACAAAAAATAAAGTAACAAAAATAGCCCCTCAATAGTACTCCAAGAATGAAATAACAATAATCTCCAAGATGTTTCAACATCATATACAGTAACATAGGTTTAGTTTTGGTACCTACAGTTCCATGTATGTGATCTATATACACTCAGGCTGTATAATTAGAGTGTTACAACTATAGGCCCCACACGCCCTAATAGGGGGTGAATTGGGATGTTCAATTCATCTTTTCTTCCAATTGAACGTGTTCAAAATGTAAATGTAAATGTAAATGTAAAAACACTTTGAACTTTTTAATCTTCAAGCACACACAATACCCACATTCAATATGTAAATGTAGGAATATAGTTATTTTTATTGGTTCACCCAAACGGAAAATCCAAGTATCATATGTTGATGGTGTATCGCTGTAATAAGGGATAACGCAACACATTGTACGAGATACAAAGGTTCAAGAAAGATGTATTGTATATCCTAGTGTCACTCCCATATCTTTTCACATTAGAATCTGTGTTGATGTATGAAATACAAGAATATTAAAAAAGATAATCACTTATAATGGTTTGTTACAAAATATAAACTCCATAAAAGAAAATGTGTTTTCATTATGCTTATAATCCATAATTCAATCCTTAACTTCAATGAAAATAATCACAACAGTCTCCTTCTTTATAATTTTCTAGATCTATAAATTATCATCATCCTTATTCTCCTTATTGAGTTTTCTCCAAATTATTGATTTATTCCTCTAAATTTTTTTCTAAGAATATTACACATCACACCACTAATTAGTTCATAAAAACACTCAATGAAACCCTATTAAGTTGACCAAGTCAACAAAAATCTAACAAAATATAATATGGATTCAAACATATAGAATTTATTGTATTTATTTAATTTTTGGCTTGACTAATATATCAACCTATTTCCTTTATATAAGGTATGTTGTTATCATTTCCATTGGTTTCCATTCTCTTGGAGCATGCATTTATAACCATGAATCAGGAGGATAACTATAATGGTAAAGTTATGGAATTGTTGTAATTTTAAGTATGAACATACAGTTTATGTTAGTTGTTAGGAAGTCACATGATGTGTATTGGATTCCAAACCAATCTTGCTAGTTGAATACATAGTGTGATAATGTTTCATGTTGTGTAAGCGGTACACATCATGTAACATGAAATATCTATTCTAAATTAAAATGGTGAAGTGTTTTTTGTTTTAACATAAAATAAAAGGGTTTCATGACATGGTAAATATTACACACCATGTAGTACCATAATTTACAGTTTTTAGCGTGTCATATTGGTGTTAGAGGCTTAATTATCTATTTCATCATTCAAATCTCAACTAGAGCTCTTACCCAATGAATGTTTGTGTGATTACTTTCCTCTAGATCACTCCATTCAACTATTGATCTGCAAGGACAGGTGCCTCATCACTTCGGTTAATACTTCCTTCCAATATCTCAATTATTTATTGTTGTGGAACTATTAGTGGTAGGGATTGATAATCATATCGTGCTTTTTATTAATAAATTTAAGTTTATTGTTCATCCTTTTATACTGAAGGCAGATCTTGAGGTTTCTAATCCCCTTTGTCAAAGGAGATTAGGTTTTATAAAACCTTGAGGTAGGTAGATCTATTCAAGTGTTTTAATTTCATGAATTTATTATTTTTATTAATAAATCCGTGATATTTGAAATGGGGTCGCACATATCAAAATTGATAAGGGTATAGCTTCATGTTTAAAATGGGGGTTTTATCATTGAAAACAGATTTTCCATGATTTCAAATGAAAAAATTATATATTCAAACCCTAAAGCATATTGACTTGGATTTTAAATTTATTTAAAAAAACATGAACATGGTTTTAAATAATATAATTCAAAAACATTACATAGTGGGATCCTTGGTTGTGTCGATAAAGAAACATGGGTAGCCTTATTGTGTGTGACACCACTAAGATGTATCCTCTTGTATATAGGTGGACTATGGTGGGCCATGATGTTATTTTGATACAACCTTCTTCCTTGTTAGAATTTTTAGTGTCTAGTACATATTTTTCTATAGACTACACCCCTTCTAGAAGGTGCATTATTGTTTCTGGTTTTTTATTACATGATAGTTCATTCCATGGATGTTGGATCACATGTATATTTATATTTCATTATCTTTACCAACTTTTTTTCTAGTTTTTTGTTTCATGATTGTTTATTTCATGAATCTTGTATCAAAATTATATTTATATTTTGTTATCTTGACCTAATTTTCTTCTGGATTTGTAAAATATGACATGTAATTTGTGAAAACTGAAGGATTGTATGATATTTTTTTAAAACAAGATTATTTATAAAATGGGGGTAAAACTATTTTATTTTAATGTTATAACGTGTGTATTCTTATCATTATATCTTATATAAATTTAAAGGTGGTATCCTACTGGGATCTGTTTCTCACACCCTAATTATGACCTTTGGGAAGTCGTATACCATGTTTCACATGATATAGGTAAAGGGAAGATAATTTTGTAGCATGTTAGATTTTATTTACATCATTGTTTCAGTTTGGGGATGGTTTGGAGGTGACATTTGTCCTCAGGGAGAATTTTATTCTATAAATTTCGTAATTTGTAGTTTTTCATATTGGGAATAGATGTATCTACCTTATTTATTCTTCATACTCTATTTTTATATATTCTTTTCCTTATATACAAGACCTGTTTTATTATCTTTTTTTTACCTCACCATGTAATGGGTTGACTTGGGTGACTGGTCTGGTTAGACATAATTGTTCTATTATAATTTGGTATCAAAGGGGTTACTCAACCTGATGTATTTCTGAACATCTTTATTTGGTTCTATGTCTTGGAGAAAAAGGAGTAGGATCATCTAGATTTTGACAGTAGGTGTGGAAAATGGTCTTAGCCATCTCACTACCATGTCTGAAAAAGAGTTTCATTGGGTGGACAGAAAATATTTACTAAGTCCAAGACCTAGTATTTTTTATTATTTGAATAAATTATATGGGAAATTTGTTTAAATTAATCTATCTACAATGTTTATGGTATTGGTTTATAATTAACGCTCAAATTTACCCAAGAGATGATGGTAGAACGATCCTTGTAGTTTAGCTTGGGTTGTCGAATCCTCAGAGACCTAAGAAGTAACCTACAGACATGTACATTCTATGGAGTTTTTTTGGATATTAAGTGGCCAACATGGGTTAATTTTATATGGGTGTAAAGGATCACTAACAAATTTATGTTAATTCAAATTAAGGTAATGAGTTGATATTAGTTTATTTCTCGGGGTGGATTGGATGAATTGTTTTTTTAATGATTTCAATTTCTTACATTTGAGATGGGTTCATTTAAGAAAAATAAACAAAATCATCACTTATTGGTTTAATTCCTACACAACCTAATACTAATCACCTATATACTTGAAGGATCAATGTTTTGAGCACTCCGAGGTAAATTTTCGTATTATCACTAGAAATGTGTGACCTTAAATTCAATAAGGGTGAAGAGGTTTTAAAATCATCAAATAAAAATATCATTTAAAAGAAGTGATTAGTCATTAATGGAGTGAGAAATAACATCCAATACAGCCCCTTTCTACTCCCTTGGATCAACCCATAAAATAGTTATCCCTCCATTGATGACATGTCTTCAACAGAAGCTGGAAGTAGACTTACGAGGGTGGAATTGAAGAAGTAAAAAACAACAACAATAATTGATCACTCCACCGTTGTGTGATAAATATAACAAAGTATGGTGTGAATAAATTCACACCTTGAACCAACGGTATCAACTTGATATGTATAAGAACATAATAAGATTAAAGGATGAACTCTTATTAATAAACTAAGGGGAATTGAACAATTTACATGAGAAAGAAATGCGATTACAAACACAAAGCGGCAACATAACACTACAATGAAACCAAGAACCAAAGATGAAAAACTCCTCCATCAGAACTACCTTAAATAGTAATTTTGGGAGCCTTGGGTCGAGCCTCCGACAGTACAAAGCATCCAACATGATTATGGTAGGCCTAGAGTGGTTGAAAGCTTGTGGAACTTGGACTTTTCCACTCTTGACCCGAGGTGGCACCCATCTTGCAACAACCGAACAGATTCTCTTGTATAACCTTCTAGATGGCCGACTTAGAGTGGTACATAGAAGGAAAAAATGGATCCACGGATTTATACTAACCACCTGTAAATGTGGGATGCATTTGGAGTTGGGGATTCCGAGATATGATTAGATTGGTAGGATGTTTTCTGGGCCGCAGAATCTGGCCCAAAATTTTATCTTCAACTTGGACTGCCTAAATAACCACAATGGAGGATGAATTGGCACTGGATCCTGAAACATTATTTGTTCCTATATATGTCATCTAGCATCCCACTAAATTTGGGCTTCCTTGGGCCTGTATGTTGGGCCCCACATTCCCATCAGTGGGTTGGTGTCCAATCCACCTTCTCCAGAATTGTTTGCATGAAATCCCATTTTGGTGGTCTTATAAAGTGAATCATCCAACACTTCACAAGTATGAATTGTTCTCAATATAAATATAAACCTGAAAATTAAATATTAAAATAAAATCAAGATCATTGGGTACTTTAAATGATTTTAAAAAATGTACCACATAATAGTGCATTTTAAGAAGGAATTACAATCATAATGTGAAATGATATTCAAAGTGTAAAATGCACTAAAATTGGTGTTTATGAATAATGAAGAATATGAATATTATATATATTAACAATGAATATTGTCCTCATTTGGTGGATAATCAGTTTCTATAAGGTCATTTGAATAAAACAAGTGGTGAGTTTGTTTAGCTGGATACATTCCATTCAAAAAGTGTTACCCTTTTGTCATAGAATTCATGACAACATTAAATTATTATTTCATTAAATCGTTTTTTGGGATCATTGTTTTTGGTTGGTTGGACTTGAAGTTTATCATGAAAGATTGGTTATTTTATTTTTTTTAATAGAGAATTCCTCCTACAATATCTTTTCCATCTATGATCAGTTAATCCACAAGGTAGGATCCACATATAGATTATCTAGTGGGCCCTTCTTTGGTAGAAACATTATTATATACCATTCAGACTCTAGGGTTAATGGGCTCAGTGAACCCGAGATGAGTAGTGGATCATGGTTCAAAATATACCAATATTTATCCACTTGTATTCTATGGTGTCAAAGGATCACAATAGTATGAGGAGTTATTTGGATGGATTGAGAGGATATTTAACTTCTTGAAGGCACTAGGATATTGTCATGTGGGTTTTCCCACATATATGCTTGAGGGAACAAGAATAATATGGAGGTACATGATAGTGCATGCTAATTTTCATGAAGGTATTACACGGGTTTATTTCAAAAGGATCCTTAATCATTAGTTTTATCTGTATACTTTACATGCGGAAAAGACCTTAGAAATTCTAGCCTTGAAGCAAGGGGAGCATACTGTTCGGGAGCACTCCACCCATTTTTCTAAGATTGTTCATCTAGAACTGGATATTTTCAACAATGATTATCTAAAATATCGGAGGATTGAGATAGGGATGAGGTCCAATGTTTGTTTGATGATAGTTATTTTGTGCCTTATTAAAATTTTATAGGTAATGGATAATTTAGTTTTGAATAAGGTCAACATGGATATAAGGAAAGGTTTGGATGGATCTTCAGTAGGTGAAGTAATTAGCCAAGGTGCATCTTCTATTCAGAAAAGGAAGTGCAAGAGTGGTCAGTTTACTTTAAGACATGTTTTAGGAGATTATTTAGGGAAACAACCAATTATTTTCTACTCATTGGGATGAATGGACATACCAAGTCTCATTGTATAGTGGATCCTATGACTTTTCATCTTTGTCAGTGATATGACCATTTGAAATGTTTCTATGGTAAGATGTCACACAGTTGTAAGGCAGGATCCACTTTCACCAAGAGATCACAGGTTCAGGTTGATGATTCCATGGGTGGTGGGCCTCATTATCATTCCAAGGGGGATGTCTAGATGGATATTTCTAGATAAATATATGAAGAATAGTGTGCACCAATGTAATACCAAGCTATGCCAACTACTATTAGAGGTATGATGTTTATTTCTTCTTCTATGGTGGCACCTTCATTGATATAGGTGCTAATCATTATTTTATATCATCAAATTGGGTTGAAATGTTGGGTTTCTATTAGGATCTTGGTTGATTGTCAACTCTTTTAGGAAGAGGTCCAAAAAAGTATTCAAATCCCTTTCTTCTTGAGTAACGATAGCTTACTTTGATGGGGTTTAGGATTTCATAGTTCTTGATCTTAAAATATTTGACTTGATTATTGGCATGGATTGGATGATATGTGTGTTGGCCCATATAGAATGTTATCATCAAAAGGTATAGTTATTATCTACCAATGGGGTCAATCATGTTTTCCAGGGTGAGTGGGACTCAATATTGAGAAGGGTGGGGAATATTGTTCCTTATGTCAGCATAATCTCATGCAGGTTGTTAGAATTTTTTATTAATGTAGTTAACCTTTTCTTAGGTGGTCATCTACTCGATGTTTTTTTCTTACCCTAAGGTTTTTTCTAGATTATCGTTATTGTTTACATCCACATAGAATGTCCTATTTTACTATTGACATACTCCCAAAAATGAATCCCATTTTTATTCCATCCTATCGAATGGAACCTAGAGAGTTAGTGGAACTTTAGGTCCAACTTGAGGACCTAGAGGTGAAAGGATTTACTCATCCAATCATATCATAATGGGATTCACATGTACTCTTTTCTATAAAGGTATATAGGATCCAGAGGCATTGTATTGACTATCAAAAGTATAATCTAGTGTCAGTTAAGAAAAAGAAGGATTTACCAAGAACTGAAGATCTATTTGACCATCTCATAGGGAATATTTGGTTTTCATATATTAAACTATGGTTTGGGTCCCATAATTTGAGAGTATGAGAGGAAAACATACCCAATACAGTGTTTCAGAGTCGATATGGGAATTTTTATTTCTTATTTATGCTATTCAGACTCTTTAATGATCTGACAATATTTATGGTTTTAATGAAAATATTCTTCCATTGGTTCATGGAATATTTTTTTTGTTATGTTAATAGATGATATCTTGGTGTACCCTTAGACATAGAAGGATCATAGATACCATTTTCATATATTTCTTTGATCCTTGAAGGAACATCGTCTATATAGTAAGCATTCCAAGTGGGAGTCTATGATTTGGGAAGTAAGGTTTTTGGGGAATGTGATATCAGAGAGGGTTGTCTCACCTAATCCTAAAAAGGTACAGGTCGTTCGGTCTTGAGAGAAGCCTAAAAAAATGATTGTGATCTAGATATTTTTGGGTTTGGCTAGTTATTATGAATGGGTTTTTGATACATCCCCAAGATCTCATCTTTGATGATATCTTTGAACTCTAAGGGTGTAATGTTTGATTAGAATGAAACTTTTCAGGGAATTTTTTAGGTGCTGAAGATGAGGTTGACTTCAGCACTAGTTTTGATTCCTTTAGAACTAGGTTTGGGTTATGATGTTTTATGTGATGTTTCTGGTATAGGATTGGGTTGTGTTGTGATTTAGGGGAAACAAGTTGTGTCTTATTGCTCTCACCAGTTATGCCCTCATGAGAAGAACTTCCCTACCCATGATCTTTTTTTATTGTAATAGTGGATCCCCTAGACCCCACATAAAAAAGAATTTTGATTAATATATCATTTATACAATTATAAATACATGAATTACACTTACCATTGTAGTGTAGACATTTTTACTTCCACAATTTAATGGTAATATCCATAGATTAATTGTCGCATGAAAACTGTATAGAGGATACCATGATGTAATTATAACCTTGAGGTACTATGAAATTAATATTAAACAAATTTGTTATGGTCTAGATAAATTATTATAAATGGAAAATGATTGGGTTTGACTATCAGGTGTTGGGGGATCATAAGCATTCAGACTTCTTCTCAAGAAGTTCACACTTGGTTATATCTAGTGGTGATTTCATCAGGAAATACCCTCACATAAGAACACCACATGTTTTGGGTGTCATTTGTTGTTATAATATATGGACATGTGTATTTTTCTCCAAATATGAAATAATTACAAGTGTGTATCATTTTATTGTGTACTTCAAAGAATGGAAAAATACCATGATAAGGAAATCAGGATGAGGTAGGTTGTGTTGGGTGTGCCATTGGTGGTATGGAATTGATTGAATGATCAAGAAAGGATTTGATACTTCTAAGTTGAGGAGGATACATATCTCCGGCCTTGTTGATCAGAATGGTAATACCTTAATAAGTCCTTTTCCATGGAAGTTGAGGGTAAATCCATCCTATTAGATCAACAAATATTAAATCAAGAAAGGATGATGACACAACTGTGCGTCCTATATTATGAGATATCTAAAGTTAAAGAGGTGACATTACACGCTGTATCTTTATAGGTTAGTTATCATTTCTATATGTATCCTTATCTATTGATGGGACTTGATGGGTTTCTATACTCCACTCTTGGTGTGTGAATATTATTCACTATTGTCAATATAAGGGCCTAGAGGGCCACACATAAGAGAAAATTGAATAATACTCACTATTCTACTGAATAGGTATATTGTACCCGGTGGGCCCCACCACGGGGTCTGAGTGTTGGAAAAGTCGTCAGTCACTGAAGAATAAAAAAATCATTATTATTCAAGTAAAGAATGTTTTGGTTGAATTTATTTATTAAATTTATTTACACATTCAATAAAAACAAGGAATAATATTTATCGAATAAATATTATTTTAATATTCTAGGTATGTTTAATATTACCAGGAATGAAGAGTTGAGATAAATGATAAGGTTTTATCAAGTAATATATTTAATATATATTAGAGGTATGTGATAAAAAAATAAATAATTTTTTTTATGAAATTTAATTCTTCATAATTATTTATTCAGTGGACGTTTAATAAACATGGGTTGGGGAACCCTTTTGGGTATTTTGAGAATCCACTATAAATAGATGAGTGAGGATCTTGCGAAAAAATGATTCACCATTCAATTTACAGAGACTCTCTCTCCTATCCAACTTTATAGAGAGAGAATCTCCTGATCCAATTGAACAAATCAAGTTCATCTCTATGAATCAAATGTATGTCGATGCAGTGATCATCCGGATGTTGAAGGTATCGTCTAATCACCTTGCAGACACCCGGAATTAGAAAATTGGCAATCCTATAGATTTCTTGAAGCCTATGTGGATAATATAGATGGATTCAACTTTATATCTTTTAAGCATCGATCACCATTGACAAGTAGATGTTGAGTGAGGATTCATATCAAAAAAGGTAAGTTTTTTATTTAATTATTGTGCTCTATTTAATTTACATGAGATCCTCAGTGCATACCATGGCTTAGATATTCAGAGATGTCAAGTATCATCATCCCAATGATGAAAAAAATTAAATTCCCTAGATCATTGGTTTCCTCTATGACCTTGGTACCTTAAATTGGTATCAGAGTGATCATATAAATTTTCAGATCCAAATAAAAATTATGTTTTATTAAAATTATGAAAACAGTATCAATTTGTCCCAATGATGCTAAAGGCATTTCAATACAATAGTGGATATCCAATTTATGGTAATATGATGTTTTTAATATGGATTGATTTCATTGATTTTGGGTGTTAAAAATTGAAAAATAGATGAAAATAAACATGTTATTTTTGAAGAGTTTATTTTTCAAATCATATTCCACTTTTTTTTTGGAAATAATATATAATAACTAAAGTAATTATTATTATTATATTTTTTTATTATTTATAGTTTTGTTTATAGCACAAGGCACACTATCAGAGATCCTCTCATCTGGTCCATGGGAACCATCTTCCCTCACTACCAGTGCAGACTTTCATCGCCCACCTCCATGCCTTCGGCCAACATGCCTTCTGCCACGAATCCTCCATTAGTGGCCAGATCTGGTGAGATCCGACGGGATCCCATCCTGTAGCGCACAGTCAGCCGACTACGGTGTCTTCATCAACCTTCAAACTAGGAGGACTAATGTCGTATTCATACTCTAGCATGCACCACTATAGACTTCCACCACTCCTCACAGCCATACCTGGTCTTTGTCTACCAGGAGTTTCTTCACAGGGAGTCGTCTCTCCCTTTGCCTCCATGGCCGCTGGGGATATGCCCCCTACCCTCATGATTCTAATATGCCAAGATACATGTTTCTCCCATTGTTATATTAGGACAATTGGCGATCTTGTTATCAAGTCCATATGCGGAACCTCCTTTCTCATGTTGTGGGTGACCAATTCTTCACCCCCTTCGAGATGTGATGACCCTAGCCACCAGTTACCCTAGTCATGGGTTCTTCCGAACTAGAAACTCCCCAATGTAGGGAAGGATGGGTGTTCATGACAAATAATGGGTCTCAGCGAACCTCTCTATCCCATAATACCCCAATACCAGGTTTTCTCATCCATATATGAGTATGCGCAGGTCCGACGTGACCCGTTTTGGGCTAGCATTGGGTTTCCAGGCTCGTGTTACTCCAAATTAATTTAATAGATTAATTTAATTTTATAATTTAATCAAATTAATTATATTATTAATTTATAGTTTAAAATATATTTTAATTCTCAGATATAAAATTAATTTATTACAATTTAATTTAATACTCTCATACTTAATTTATTACAATTTAATTTTTTATCACGCATTTAATTTACCCATGACCAATCTTGAGCATCAACCTTCCTTATGTGTATATCTACATCATTTAATCAATTATTTATCTGTGTAAAATTATTGAAATTAATTAAGATAGATGACACATTGTCATTTATTTTTCATCCAATATGTATAAGGATCTACATGTCCCATTTATCTGATGTATATTGCACCCCCAATTCCCCTCACATGCACGTTGTTACTTTGGTACCTTTGATGAAAAAAATGTATGACACAAATCCTGCCAAGATGAGGAGGTATTCCATGAAGAGGACGGTGTAATACGCAAGAAATTCCAATTCGAGGAAAAGTCTAGACGAGTCGATGGCACATTGGAGGGGGATGTGATGCCTTGTGGGTCAATCCACGTCTTAGGTATGATACCCCTAGATAGTATGTTTTAGATTCTCAGGGCCAGTCAGATAGTTAATTCTTATTATGCATTTATTTATTATTTTATAAATTTTACGACTGTGGGAAATTATGTGAAATAATAAACCATAAAATGCATAAAGAAGATGTGAATTTTTTATATTAATGTTTAGTAGTTAGTGAAACAACATAGTCTAAAAATGATTAATTTAAATTGATTACATTCATCAATAAAAACTCAAAAATCATCAATGAAGTATTAATTCACAAGCATCTCTCATCATTTGAATTTGAGCACAACCAGGTGTTTGGGGTGTTCATTCAGTCATAACTGAGGGTGTCTCTTACTACATTGGAGTATTTATGACAATGATGGGTTGTATTAACTGAATTTATTAGTAAGGATTAACCAAAACTAACATTATATCACTTTAGAGACAATTTTTTATAAAATAATGTCTATGATTTTAGAAGCAGGAACTTCACTCAACAAATCATGAAACTGCATGTTAATGTTGTTGGCCAGTCAAAATTATACCTTGAATTCTATGAGTTGTGGTGTAAACATTGCTTGTAGACTTTGAGGGGAGGTTTTAGTATAATTTAAACTATATTACTAAAACTATGGATTCTTTTGATTCAAGTAAAAAGGGTTCATAGAATTCAATAAAATAATGGGAGACATTTAACAATTTAATAAATTAATCAATAATTTCTTAATTGGTAGTCAAGATAAATAGCACAGTCTTCTAGATTTTATTTTTGAAGAAAATGGAAAGTAATACCACAATACACATTGCGTTAATCTATTACATAGTCAATGTCCTATCCATCATTAATTTTCATGGTTAGTATAGGTGCTAGTGCACAATACTATGATATAGGGAACTCAAGGTGCATGTGTCCTTATAATTTTTAAGCAACCTCTGGAATTGAGGAAGTAAAAATCCTTATAGAAAACTCATGTATGAAGAATATGATGGTTATGTCATTATTATATCATCATTGTATGATGTCATTTATGGTCACTACATTGGTACAAGGATGAAATAACATGCAATCTCATCTCGAAGAAGTTAACGAGGAGAAAGATAAGCAAGATATGAATGTTTGATAACTATACTACTCTTCTGTAAATTCAAAGGCAGATCATAGTATTTCAATTGATCCCTTTATCATATCATTTTCTCTCATTACTCTAATTTTTTTAAGATTAAAAAATGAAAAGTATTGATTAAACGCTTCATTAACTTTAGGTAGGGTTTTCCATGTAAATTAGAATATTAAAGAAAAATTAATATTTAATTATTAAGGTGAATAATTTGAAAGATAATGCGATAAGGCCAATGGAAAGACCGATTCCAACGAATCCATCACAATATTGCTTCAAACATAGAGTTAGTAAATATGTGGTCATTTTCTCCGCATATCATGAAAAAAATCTATCAATGATTAAACATAATGAATTGAATTGAATTTTATAGTACCCACTTCTTCTTCAATACATATTCATCATTTATAAGTATTGTTTCAGACATAATTTTGGTGTATTAAATACAATATGTGTCTTACATATGCATTTCAAAATATATTTACCAAGTATGTAATAGAAACCTTATAAGAAGTAAGGTGAATTCTCCAAGTGAATGAGAAATGGTGATTCTTATGTTAGTGATGAGAGCCACATAACTTTTAATTTCCATGTTAATTATTTAATTCAAACTATTATTGAGTATAACTAATCTAATACGTCTATTGGAAAAAAGAGGCATCATTTGAAGTTCATGAATTATTTTTCTGTTCTATCATATTTAACCAATAGTTTAGTGATGCTTGAATCATTCGAAGTATGTGATGAATATAAAATATAAGGCTTATATACCAAGCTGTGGAATGATAACTTTTCATCAAATACAACTAAAAGTGGTTGTCAAGGATATACCCAGTTTTTTATTTATACTCAATAGAGATTAAAACCTTAGGTATTATCGACATATATATATATATGTACTTATTTTGGTTGAAGAAACCATTAGAAATAAAGGTATTCAAAAAATCATTCATAATAACTTCAACATGAGAGATTGAACTTTTCCAAGGGAAATCTACTTGTAAATCAACATCATAAGAATCCTTTATGTTCTTAAGGAATGAGAGTGATATATGACATATTCTAGGTTCGATGATATAAGGTTCTTTGGGCTAACATGATGAATAATATCTTGACAAAGCATTCATAAATCAATATAATATACTGTGGATTAATTCCCAAACGCACATTACCTAATCTATATCATGGCATTAAAATAAATAAGTAGGATCGATGGGAATTCATACATCTTAACATTGATTAATTAGATTTATCGTAGAGAAGTTCCTAAACATGCGTTTTATATATAAAATTCTGGATATAAGTAGTATCAATTTTGAAACTTATAGAAACATCCATTATATTTCTAGGAGTTATTTGTAAATAATAGGAAATATCCCATAAAAATATACCAGCTATCATTATAAATGAATATAATGACAATAATAGTATGATGGAAGTACATTGTTTCATAAATAAAGGTTTATATATGAACATAGTTTATTAGGATATAAAAAAACATGCAATAATAAAATCACAATGGTCATCTAATGTGATTATCCAATACATTTTTTAGGATATTACCGAAATCCATATGATATAAAAAATATAGTCAAGTTATAGATTATATTTATTTAAAAGGGTGAACATATCTTCTTGAGATAGTGAAAGAAATATTGACATGGTTTTATCCAATGACAATGATTTTAAAATGGTTAGCATATGAGAATGTTCACAAGTGTATGTGGAAGGGGAATGTTCTAGAGACACATACTATGTAAAAAGGTTAAAACCATAGTGATGGTTTTATATTCACCATGGATAGTGATAAATTATTCATTTTGAATAATAATTCCTACAGGTGAGAAGTATATGGAAATTACATAATATTACACAGATTAATTAAAATTTAGTAATGGATTCCATGTATCGAACTAAAAAGGGGATTATTATTTCGAATGTTGTGGTGGGTATTCAGGTGAGACGATACAAGGATGGTACAAGAGAACGACTAATAAGTCTTGATTTCAAATACCAAGTTGCTATTCCTAAATACATTATAATTTTACACATCATTGCTAATTTATATGATAATTTAATAGGACATTGGATTTAAAGACCATCATTCATTGAAGGTGTCTAGACGACGCAACCAGAAAGGGATGGTGACACCCCAGGAAGCTAATAAGGGTTTCATGCAACAAAAATACAACTCATGAATAAAGTAAACAACAAGATCATAGAACATTCATTTGGAATAAATCTTTTCCATTTTTCTACTGGTGTTTTGTGGGAGTACCATTGTTTTGTATGTAGAATATGGTTGATAACATATAGAATCACTTATCAGTCTTACATATAGTTAAGACTAGGATGAAAGTAACTCCCCTATAATTAAATTAAAGTAGCAACCCAATTTCTTGGGAACATGATCTAATAAGGTAGATTTAATGGTTTATTGGGTATATTCAATCATACATATAATTACATGGAATTGAAAAATACAAGATGAAACAATTCAAGATAGAGTTTTTTCCAGTATCACATTGAATAAATATATCCAAGTAGACATGAAAATGAATAGGAGGATGTTAAAGAGGTGAGATAAATTCAATATGCCTCATGGATGGATCAATCATGTATTCCATGATATGTAAATGATATTATATTATTAACAAATACATTATAATAGGAAAATATCATTGATTTATATGAGAAATACTTCTGAATTAGTTAGAATTATCTAATTGTACTTGAGAAAGTACAAAAGATATGTACATAGTAAGTGGAGTTGAAAGGATACTAGTTTTGAGGGGACACAAACTAGTCTTCCTTATAAAAATGTGATATAATATCGCATTCAGGATAAGGAAGTGAGAAAGAAAATATCATACAATAATGTGGTATCCATTCTTAAATTTACAGAGTATGTTTCAAATTATAAGGAATATAAGATGTAGTTATTAAAAGGAAACGATTTTTTTCAAGTTCTTGGAATCGGACCCAGTAAGTAAAGTTTTTCATTATGGTAATTCTATTACTGGTATTAGTCAATATGTCATGTTATGATAGTAGAAATATGTAATGACCCTAACCTTAGTAGCCCATAGCTGATGCCTCACTTTATAACATTAGCATAGATACAATATTTGAATCAGAAATGAGTGATCAGTTTAGATGTTTTGGAAACTATATTACATATGTAAATCTTACAACACAATATGAAATAAAATAAAACATAAAAAATACATTGGAAACATCAATATTATCCTATATTTCCCCTTTATATGAATCATAATATACCTCAGGGAATCCTGGAGAAAAATAAAAAATAATAAAGGGGTGATCCCATATACTAAGTAAGGATAATCAAATAGTGAAATCTATCATAAATAAATATAATAAATAAAGAAAGGTGAATAAATAAAAACAAATTCTATTAAAATGTAATATTTAGCATGATATGGGAGAAATAGAAGCTGGTCATATAACTCCATATAAAATAATCACATGAGAAACATAATTAACCATTGATATTCTAATAGTTGAATAATCACATTTATTATAAATAACTATTCTCATCAATATGTAACACATAATATGGTTCATCATTAAAATATCTTCAAATATTATTCCATGAAACCATGCATAATCAAGTAAGATATTAGCAAACACCCAAGCTAGTTTATCTCATGAGACATACCGATGCATCGAGGGGATATAGAGGGCCCCACATGACACTTCTTATGTCCAATTTATTCCACTTATGAAAGGCTTGAAACATAATCAACGTAATCCTGTTCACTAAAAATAAAATACAAAATGTGAATACTTTAACCATAAATTATGAATGGTATCAAAATAGTAGATCCATTATTAAACTGAATCATAAACCATTCAATAAAATATGTTCAATGATATCATAAAATATCAACCTCAATTAAGCATAGTATTCAATAGTGGATGTTGAAATAGATGAAAATTCTCTAATAAAATCCTTGAAATTTTTCCAAGAAAAATACACTTTTTATTTTAGAATCATTTACTTAAAAATAAATGGAATTATAAAAGAAAAAATTTTATTTGAAAATAACATTGTGAACTTGTAAAAGAATATTCAAAATAATAATAATATGTCAAGAGGGGGGGAGAAATCCTCCCATTCAAAATATTTTAAAAAAAGTCCTTCTGTATTTTTTCTAAAATTTCAAAAAGTACCTTGTTTTGAAAGTGAAAAAAACATTCCTTTCAAAAAAAAAATTAAAAAGTAAACCATGGGTAAAAATAATTTAAACCTTCATAGGTTAATCGATAAAATCCTTTCTGAAAATATTTTTTAAAACATGGACATGGAAAAAAATATTACATAATGAAGACATAAACTTAAACAATCTCAAAAAATAATGAGATTGTGAAATAACCCTTACATTAGGCATGATATCCATTATACATATTTGAAAATCCTATGTAATTATTTAATAAAATTGATTAATTTATAATAGGACTATATTCATATTTTTGATATCACGTATTCTACTATTATAATATATTATCACCCATTTATTAATAATATTTCGTTATTACCCTTGTTTCAGGTGTTAACTACTTCATTTTCCTATACACCATTCATCATGTATATCCTGATTCTTATGAATAGGAAATAGTTACATCACCTATAGAATTATATTAGGGAAATAGATATCAAATATATTCATTATATCAAATTTTATAAACATTATTAAATGATAAACATTGAAAAAGAATCACATCGCGTCGTAGAGATGGTAGGTTGTACATACAAAGGAGCTATGACATAATTATCCTAATGGTTAAAGGGTAAGTAATATTATTGTATAAAAATAATAAAGAATCAATATCATGTCATAAGTACTATATATATCCATTATATCTATAATTATACTCATCCATGTTATGTGGTGTTGAAAAACAAATTACACCACGATGTGGAGACGGTATGTAATACGTACGCTCACACAATGCATTAATTTTTCTTAGGATGGATAAATCATGTAATTTGGTTTTCCTATAATATTAATAAAAACATATCATCATATAGATTATACATCATTTATTAAATTATAATGTAAATAACTCATGCAGATCAAATAGAAGAATAAATGATCTTGGATGAGTTAGTAAAAACAATTAATTCTTCTTTAGTGGAATCACTTTAGATCTCTTCTCAAGGGATCTAGGGTTCTACTTTTTGGAAGACCAAGAACTCCAAAAAGTGGATATGGATTTTGGAGGATAAATTATATGGTTTTTTAAATCTATAAGGTTCAATGAGGTGTGAGTAATTGAGGTAGGAGGCGTCTTTTATAATTGTGGAGAGGGAATCTTTTAGAATCTCTCAAAATATTAAATTAATATAAATTAATTTCGAATTAGAAATAGATAAAAGTTAGTTATTTCGAATATAATATGAGTATGAATATAAATACTCTCAAACAATAATTTGTATACATGTTTATGTCACGTTCATACGATTATCTTTTGGATTTAACACTTATTTAAACTCATTAACTCTTACCCTGACAACATGAATTTTTACTCGTTGAATGTTAATATTGTTACTAATTAGTGACAATAGAAACATAAAAGATTCATGGATGAAAAATTTAACTTTATATCAATCAATTGTTATAATTTTATATTGTAATTAATTTGATATTATTTAATAAAACATTATTTATGTCAATATAACATTAAAGATAATTTGGATATTTTTCATTAATTTGAATTTAAAAAAATCAATAAAATAGGATATCTTCAAACAAAAACATCTAACATATCACCAACATGTCAAATTTATCTATAAAATTATCATATGAAATTAATTTTCTCAATTTATATTTATTTTAATATTTTTAATATCATTTATTTGATATTTACATTAATTAAATAATTATTTCATCATCATTATATAAGACATTAAGGTAATTATTTATTACATAAAAATTAAAAATAAGTTATCATGATGAAGATAAATTATTTATATTTAAAATTAATTTTTATAGTTTAATATATAATTAGTACAACCATATATTAAAAATGATATAATTATTAATAATTTTAGTATAACATCCTTGGCATTTCATTAAATAAAATATCATAAATTCCATACTCTCATCAATGTGGCTTCCAAAGGTTATAATATCATAAAAATGTTTTATTTTGTCAATTTCTACTCATACAATAAATGTTTATGAGTTTTAGGGTAATTTTCTTATATTTATAAGTTATTTTTACTCTTTGTTGCTTGATTTACCTTTAACCGTGTTAATAAAAAATTAATAACAATTCAATTAATAATGTACAAAAATAAAAGAAAAATATTTACATAATTTAGAACCACTGATTTAAAATATAGAATCCATTTTTAAAAATTCAAAACATAAAAGATTATGTAATTAATTTAAAATTAATATCTTGGATGGAATGAGAAAAAAGGTTTTTAACAATATTATTTATTTATATAAAAAAAATGATTTCAATTAAAATGAAATATTTTATAATTATTCATCAAAATAAGAATCTTATAATAAGATTGATAGGGCTTTTGTAAATGAGGCTTCTTTGGATGCATGAGGATCCATTTCTTGCACTAGCCTATCCAAAATTAATTCTGATTATCATCATATTCTGGTCGACCTTGTGGAAAACGATCTCAAGACTCCATTCCCTTTCAGATTTAACAAGGCTAGGGTAACTCATCCTGAATACATAGATATTATTCAGAATACTTGGAACTCTGTAAATTGTATAAGTGATGATTTTTCTTGTATAACCAATCTCAAAATTCTCAACAAGACTTTGAAGCTTTGGAGTAAATCTTGTTTCAGTTCCCTCGAATCTGACATTGTTTCTCTTGAGGCTTCTCTTCGAAATGTGCAAGAGCTCAATTCCCTTAATGACTTTTCTGATGGTATTTTACTGGAAACTAAGTTGTCATGTAAGCTCAACAAACTTTTTAACCGAAAAGATTCTTTTCAAATGGATTCCTTTAATTCAAATTGGTTAAAGGATGGTGACCAAAACACAAATTTTTTAAATCCCTTCCGAAAATCAGGAAACTTTTCAAGCCTCTTTCTCTAATCAGAAATGGTGATAGTCTCATTGAAAACAGGAAGGATTTATCTGAGCATGTTGTATCCTATTTCAAGGATCTTTTTAATAGATCATCTACCTCCATGGACCCTGTGGAAGGGGTTATTCCCCGGCTTGTGACTCAGGATGATAACTATGGCCTTATTTCTATTCCTTTGTCTTCAGAGATAAAGGAGGCTGTTTTCAGTCTCAAATCTGAAAGCTCTCCTTGACCAGATGGTTTTGGTAACTTTTTCTTACAATCATTCTGGGATATTGTTGCTGTGGATGTTTGCAGTTTGGTAACCCACTTTTTCAAGGATGGTATTATTCCTCGTGGGTTGAATGCTCAGTTTCTAGATCTTACCCCCAAAGTGGAAAATTCAAACAAAATTAATCTTTTTAGGCCTATTGCTTTGGTTAACACCATATACAAGATTATTTGCAAGATACTTGCTTACTTTCTTTCATCTATGGAAAGTAATATTGTCTCTGCTAACCAGTTTGGTTTTATTAAGGGAAGGTCGATTCAAGATTGTCTTATTACTACTTCAGAATGTGTGAATTGTTTCAAAAGTCTGATCTAGGGAGGAAAAATTGCCTTGAAGCTTGATGTGCGGAAGGCTTTTGGTACTATGGATTGGGGTTTAATTTGAAATATTCTCACCATGTTTGGTTTTGATATCACCTTCATTAATTGAGTCAGGATCATTTTGTGATCTGCTCATATTTCTGTTCTTATTAATGGATCTCCCGAAGGATTCTTTGGTTGCTCGAGAGGCGTCAGTCAATGTAAACCTTTATCTACTGTGATTTTTTCCATTGCTGAAGATTATTTAAGTAGATTTATTTTTATTATGGTTGGGAATGGGAATATGAAGTCTGTCCATGCTGGTAGGGGCTTGTTTCTCCTTCCCATCTTCTTTATGTTGATGATATTATACTTTTCACTCAAGGATACAAGGGAAATATAGGGAACAAAAAGAGAGCTCTTTTACATTATGATATGGTTTCTGGTCATGAGATTAGTTAGAACAATTCCTTTGTGTACTTTAGGTGGAACTTTACTCCTATAAGGAAAAATTCCATTATCAGTGATTTAGTTATCAGATAAGATGTTTTCCCTTTGTTTATTTGGGGGTCCCTTTGTTCTGGGGGAGTCCGAATCCTTGCTATTTCTATAGAATTGTTGGCAATATTAGAAGACAGCTCTCAATTTGGATGGGTAAACCTTCATCCTCAGCTGGTCGGGTCTTCTTAGTGAAGTCTATTATCATCTCCAAATTTTTGTATTACTTTTGGTGTATAAATGGTCGGCATCTCTTAGCAAGAGCATTGGTGTGTCAATTAAAAAATTTATTTGGAGTGGTTCCATTGTGGAAAGAAGGCTTGACACAGGTTCATGGAAAAATGTCTGCAATCCTTATGATGTAGGTGGTTTGGGTATTAAGAATCGAGGATCTTCTAATGATTCCCCGCAAGCTGGGTTTATGTGGAGGCTTATTAATGTTCATTCAGAAGCCCTTTTCTTCCTTTGGGTTAGATTCATGAATAAACTGAAAGGTTGAAACTTTAACTATCTCAGCTATTCGATATTGCCTGCTTTTAGGTCTATTTTTTCAATTATTGATAATGATTCGAGATGGACTATATCTAAGGATTCATATTTATCTTTCTGGAAGTGCAACTGGATTGGGGTTCCTTTGATTGATTTGACTCCAGATGGAAATAAAAATCTGGATATTGACATATCTATTAAAGATCAACATCAGAGTATGAATAATATGCCTTCTCATTTTATTTACACTATTTATAGATATTTATTCTCTCATCAGGAGGAATTTTTAGCTTGGGAACCTAATTCTAATGGAATCCTCTCTTATAAAGTGTTCTATGAGCATTCCATATACAATAACAATGAGTTTAATTGGATGGGTAATTTGAGGGGAAACTTTATTAAGCTTTCTTGATCAACTTTGGCTTGGTGAGTTGCTCATAAAAAGATTCCAAATAATGATTTCTTGCAAACTTGTGGAATATCTCTTTGTTCTAATTGAGTTTTGTGTCATTAAAATAGGGATGATATTGATCATCTTTTCCTTAGTTTTGTGGCATCTTCGGAAATGTGGAAGGCTATGGATGATATGTTTGAAGTGTCTTTACCTTGGGTCACAACGATTCTGGATTTTCTAAAGAGCTGGAGTAATATCAGATTATCTCCACATCTTCTGTATCTTTTCCATGTGGCTGTGGAAGAGGTCATTCACTGCATCTGGAGATCCAGGGAAAAAATGATTCATGACCAGTAAACCTTTCAGGTTAGTGCCGCACTGGTTGGTATTTTATCTGTTATTCGCAACACTTTTGTTCCGAAAAAAATCTTCTATTCAAATTCCATGCATGACCTCTCAGTTTTAACTCAGTTTGGGGTCAAAGGAAATTTCCAACCTCCTTTTGGAATGATTGAAGTTATTTGGAAAGAACAGTTATCTGGTTGGATTAAAATCAATTCTGATGGTTCCTCAAGAGGCAATCCGAGACCTGCTAGTTTTGGGGATTTTTATAGGGATCATTAAGGAGGTGTTCTTGGTTGTTTTTATGGATCTTATGGACATACCTCCGCCCTTGAAGCAGAAATTATTGGTTTGATTACAGAATTTGAGAAGGCTGAACAATGTGGTTGAAAAATTCTTTGGATTGAATGTGATTCTAGTATTGTTGTTCTTGCCATTCGATCAGGTTTTATTCATCTTTCTTGAAATCTCACCAATATATGGATCAAATGTTTGTATTATTTTTACTCTATGGATCATATTGTTACCCATATATATCGAGAGGCTAATGCACTCGCTGATGGTCTTGCAAGAAAAGGTGTTAATGGTCTTGTATTTTAATGGGACAATCAGATTCTGAATGATCTTCTTTCTCTTATTAAGAGGGATCTATGTAAATCTCCCATTTTCAGACTTGTGTAATGTTTTCATTTTATTAAGCGGTCTTGCTTATATGGGAAAGGTCTCAGTTTACCATTAAAAAAAAGAAACTTATAAGAAAAATTCCAAAAAAACAATGTAAATATTGATATTAATATTTCAATGAAGAAGTTAATGTTTAAAAATATAATTTATAGAAGTGTAAAAAAACTATATTTAAAACAACTGTGCCATCAAAAGGTAGTAAAAATTCATTTTAAAAAATATAGCCTTTAATGAGTAAAATTGGATTCATTCTTTTCTTATGGATATAAAATCTTTTGTATGAATTTAAAAACATTATATATATATAAATTTGATAATGTGGTCGATACTATTAATTCACTCTATTTTAATGGAATGGCTATAATGTTCAATAATTAATACATCACAGTGTGTTCGAACTCAGTATTAAATGGAATGAAATCTATTAAATTTATTTAAAAAGAAATCATACCATAAAATTTTCGAGTGTTACATCATTCCCTCCTACAAAAAATATAAAACAAAACGTTTCCAAAATAACAACCCATAAAATGATTTGGGTAGTTTTTCATTATAATTTCCTCAGGTTCCCACACCACCTCTTTTATTTTATGATTTTTTTATACTACCTTTACTAGACGAGTTGTCTGATTACTCAACAGTTGGTCTCAAGTGTTAATAATCTAGATAGGCTCTTCAAATTATGATTGATCTGGTACCCATTATATTATTTCATAGGTGATATTATGTGTTGGTTATGGAATGTATTTCCTTATCCATGATATGTGGAATACATCATGAACATTAGGAAGACATGGAGGAATTTCTAATCAGTAAGCTTCAACCCAAATACTTTCTATAATTTTGAATAGTCTAATGAAAATAGGGCTCATTTTCCCTTTCATACCAAATGTTATAACATCCTTACATATAGATACTTTTATAAATACATGATTTCCCACTTGAAATTTCAAATCCTTTCTTTGTTTTCCAGTATTATATTTTTCCGACTTTGAGCTTCGTTGATATGATCCTGAATAGTAATTACCTTTGTCATTTTATCTTCAATATTTTATGTGACTATAAGCTTATTTTCACCAAATTCATCCCAACATGTTGGGGTATGGAATTGTCACGACCCGTCCTCGGGGCCTGTGCTGTGATTACCCCAAGCCCGCCTTCCATAGGCCAGGGGCTGGAGACTAGCACCAAGGCATAAATCCCGGTAAAAAGGGAAGGCATTGCCTTTGTAAAGTAAACAAGCACCACAGAGTAAGCAAGCAAAAAAGTAAACACTAAGTAAGAACAGAGTACAATTGAAAGTGCGGAAAAGAAAATGGGCCAGTATACAGACCCAAACTGAAAGTAAAGTACAAATCGAAAGGGAAAACAACAACTGTAAAGTAAAAGCCGCTACACCGAGCTGTCCACTGGAAATCCCACCTGAAGGGTGGGTACGGATAGCTCCACTGCTCCTCGGGTCCCGTCGTCCGGCTCCGAACACGTCCCGCCCAGTGGTCCACCTCCAGGTACCGTCCTGCTCTACAAGCCTCAGCCAAGATCAACGATGTCCGTCGTCTGCAACCAACAAAACGTAGTGCGGGCATAGCCCGTGCAGGGGTGAGTATAAGCTACTCAGTAGGGACCCCGAGACTCCTGAAGGTCTCCCAAAATCCACAAAGGATAAACCACAAAGGTGAGATACAAACATGAAGTAACAACTGACACTGCTTAGGTATATGCCCATACATATACCTAAGTCATCAATTCCAATACGATCCAACCTCCGAGCCCAAGTACAACTCAGTCCACACAAAAAAGTATACGTATTCCACATAGGAAAGAAAAACGAAATCCACACAGGATAGCACAACACAATCCACACAGGAAAGCAACAGGATTCATCTCACATAGGTATACTTCTTCGAAAGACGATAAAGATGATCTCTGATCCATCTAAGTCGTCGGACCCACGAAGGATCGATAGGTAACTAACCCCCTCAAAAACCCACACAGGATCGGGCCCACACAGGACCTGTAGGCGCTGGTTCACACAGGACCGTTGAGCGCAAAGACCCACACAGGATCGGAACCACACAGGATCGGGCCCACACAAGACCTGTAGCACTGATCCACGTAGGATCGGTGAGTGCTGTAGTTGTCGTCGAATCCACCAAGGATCTCTGTACTGTCGTCGTCGCAGTCACAGTAGCAGTAGCAGTAGCAGTCACAGTCGCAGCCAGCACTAGGGTTCCCGCACACAACAAGCTCGTTCGGGAGGGTCCACTCCACAAGCCGAGAGGCTGATACATCAACTGTCACAAAGTCCAGAGTTGATGTATCCAAAATTTCCGTATCGTCAACAGGAACTCAACGCAACAGACGGCGTGTCGATCGGACACCCGGTCTGAGAGTTATTGGCTTTTTCGTCCTAGGGGCACGGTTGGTTTTTAAGGAAAAACCAACCCGACCGTACTCCACCTGCGTCCAAACCTCGGGCGGAATATTGCAAAAGATCCATCTCACTATGAGGAACACAACAAAGCTGACGGGACGTCAATCGGACGTCTGTAGCTCAAGATATGAGCGTTTCCGCTCCGAGGGCCCGATTGGTTTCGTGTACGAACCAACCCGGCCGAACTCAAAGTATTCCGAAACCTTGAGTGCGATATACCTAATCGACCGTTTCGATCCAAGGATCACATCGCCACTGACGGTTCGTCAATCGGAGGTCCGTAGCTCAAGTTATGGCCAAAAGACCGAATTCGATTCGAAAACGGGGGGTCCGGGTCCGGGTTCGGGCCGACCCGGCCCGACCCCCCTAGGTCGGCCCGAACCGGGTCGACCTGAACTGGGTCTACCCGACCCGGGTCCGACCCGGCCCGGCCGGCGGCGGCGCGGCCTGGGCGCCGCTCGGGTGCCATGCGCGGGGGGCAGAGCCCCCGCTTCTCTTGTGGCGGCGCGGCTGAAAGCCACGCCTTTGAGAAACCGGCCCCCCTCGTGGGGGCCTGCCTTTGGGAAAAACGGGGGGCCACCTGCCCCCCATTGTGAAACCGACCCCCCCTCTTAATGGGGGGGGGGGCATTCAAGCTGGCCGGGGGAATTAAATTCCCCCAGTTTTTCCCCTTCCGGCCGGCCCAACCTGGCCGGCCGGTTCTTCTTCAACGGGACCGGCAAAGCCGGTCCCCTTCCCGATTCCGACACCGGCGGCCCGGCTGGCCGCCGGTCTTCCCGTTTTTGTCGCGGCCCGGAACCAGCCGCGGTCTTCATCGTCCGGCGCGGTGCGACGGCATCGCGCCCCTCCGCCGCGACCCCGCTCCGACCGCGGCGCCGCGCAACGATAGGCGTGCGATTCCCGCGTGGTGCGACGGCACCACGCCATCTCGTTCATCCTCAAGAAAAATAATAATAATCAAGAACAATGGAGGGGGAATTCGGCCGTGTTTGTGCGGTCCGACCCCCTCTCGTTAGATGATAACCCTTAAATATTTATTCACAAGATTATCATGCTAGAACCAATAACGAGAGTAAATAAATAATCAATAACAAACCCCTACCTCGGTTTCAAGAATGAAGATCGTCAACGACCCGCGGAAGAGCGTCACGGTGGTCGGCTTCACGGAAGAAGGACGTCGATGTCGTGAAGCGAGGATTCAAAGTTCTTTGACGACGATTTCGTCGCGGGAAATCGTCACGGAAGAAATGACGCGGAAAGAGTACGTCATCGGTGTCGCGGGTATGGCGTCGCGGAAGACGATTCCCGAGAACGTGGCGTTCTTCGTCGATGCTCGAAGGTTCTTCGCGTTCTTCGTCAAAGTTTGAAGAAGAAGAAGAAAGAGCTCTCCAATCCTCTCAAGAGCAAAGGAAACCAACCCAAAATAATAAAATAAGCTTAAGCTTATTTTATTACACAACATGCCTCTTATAATTTCAAAGGTTTGAAATTCAAATTAACCCACCTCAATTAATTAAGCCAAGTTGTCAAACATTAATTGAAAAGGGTTAAAGGAGAGTTTTTGAGAGAAGTTGAGGAGTTGGGGTTCGTGTGGGCCCCACCACACTTAATCCTCCCAAGGGAGGATAAGTGGTTGTGGGTCCCACCCCCAACTCCCTTTGGGAGGTTTTAAAAAAAACAAGTTAAAATAAAAATTTGTATTCCACAAATTTTATTTAACTTATTCTAAAAACCCAAAAACTAACTTTCAACCTGCAATAAACGCAACCTCGGAAAAGGTCCCCTTAAGCGAATATCGGCGCTGCGAGTTCATCGGTGCCCTCAGAATTTGATTCCAGGCACTGGTTCAAAAGTTATAAATTCTCGCTCGTTCGTTCACTGAACGTACCCGAGCCAAACTTCGGAAGTTGATTCCGGGCACTCCGAGCCTCAGAATCAGGTGCCGTCAGAAACCGCGTTCTTGTAAAATTCCAAAGAAAAATAAGAAAAAATTTCCCTTGAATTTTACGGGTCTTTACATTACTCCCACCTCAGGGCTTTACGTCCCCGTAAAGATACATCAAAAACTAGGGAAACAAATGAGGGTACTGAGCACGCATCTGATCCTCCCGCTCCTATGTGCTCTCCTGGAGGTTCCCATGCTGCCATCTGATGCGTACAAGAGGAATCGATCGCCCACGTAGGACCCTCTCCCGTCGATCCTCTATCTCCACCGGGACCTCCATAAAAGTCGCCCCATCGTCAACGTCAAGCTCCCCATGGTCAATGATGTGAGTCGGGTCGTGCACGTATCTCCTCAGCTGAGATACGTGGAAGACGTCGTGCACCCGGTGCAACTGAGGTGGTAGAGCCAGGCGATAAGCCACCTCGCCAATCCTGTTGAGGACCTGGAAGGGTCCGATGAAGCGCAGAGATAACTTTCCGCCTCGGCCAAATCTCCGTATACCACGTCGAGGTGAGACCCGCAAGAAGATGTGGTCACCATCCTCAAACTCTAGTGGCCTCCTCCTCCTGTCAGCGTATGACTTCTGTCGGCTCTAAGCTGTCCTCATCCACTCTTGGATGACCTGGACTTTCTCTGTCGTGGCCTGGACCATCTCCGGTCCCACAAGTGCTGACTCCCCAGGGTCTGTCCAGCACAAAGGAGATCTACAAGGTCGGCCGTACAACGCCTCGTACAGTGCCATCCCGATGGTGGAGTGGTAGCTGTTTTTGTACGCAAACTCCACCAAGGGTAGGTGGTCCTGCCAGCTACGACCAAAGTCGAGGACAGATGCACGGAGCATGTTCTCGAGAGTCTAGATGGTCCTCTCCGTCTGACCATCCGTCTGAGGGTGAAAGGCTATGCTCAGACGTAGCTGCGTCCCGAACGCCTCCTGTAACCCCTTCCAAAGCCGGGAAGTAAAGCGAGCATCTCGATCGGAGATGATAGATGATGGCACGCCGTGGAGCCGCACAATCTACTGAACGTAGAGACGTCCCAAGCTCTCCACTAAGCCCTGCTCTCTGATGGGTAAGAAGTGTGCCGACTTGGTGAGTCGGTCAACAATCACCCAAATGGAGTCGTGACCTCTGGAGGTGCATGGAAGTCCAGTCACGAAGTCCATAGATATTCCGTCCCACTTCCACTCCGGAACCTCCAAGGGCTGTACCAAGCCTGCTGGTACCTGATGCTCTGCCTTCACCTGCTGGCAGGTGAGGCATCGAGAAACGAAATCTGCTACAACCTTCTTCATGCCCGACCACCAGTGCTGTCGTCTGAGATCCTGGTACATTTTTGCCACTCCAGGATGTACCTCCAAAGGAGAAGTGTGAAACTATCTCAGCACCTCCTCTCGCAAAGCGACTGGTACCATGGTACGTCCACCGAAAAGGATGTCGTGCTCTGCTCCAAGGGAGAAACCATCAGGTGCCTGTCCCGAGGATATCTGTGCACGCCGTGTCTCACAGTCAGCGTCCTCACGCTGTGCCTCTCTGACCTGCTGCAGTAGTGGAGGGGTGACTGTGAGAGACTGGAGGAAGGCTGCTCAATCTCTATCCACGAAGGATATCTGCAAAGAGGCTAGCTTCTTCGTCGCCTTCTCAAGTAGCTGAATGCCCGTCCTCCTGCTGAGGGCATCGACTACTACGTTCCCCTTCCCAGGAGTATAGACTATCTCAAAGTCATAGTCCTGGAGGAACTCGAGCCATCGCCACTGTCTCAGGTTCAGGTCCTTCTGCGAGAAGATATACCTGAGACTCTGATGATCAGAAAAGACTGTAAAGCACTCGCCCATCAGGTAATGTCGCCATGTCTTCAGAGCGAAGACCACTGCTGCTAACTCCAGGTCATGGGTAGCGTAGTTCTGCTCATGCGGCCTCAACTGACGTGATCCATAGGTGATCACTGGATGCTCCTGCATCAGAACACATCCGAGTCTGGTCCCTGATGCATCGCAGTAGACTACGTACCCTACTCCCTCCTCAGGCAACCTCAAGATAGGTGCGATGGTCAATCTCTGTCTTAGCTCCTGGAAGCTCTGCTGACATCTGTACGACCACATGAAGGGTTTCCCCTTCTTCGTCAAAGCTGTGAGTGGTGCCGAAACTCTAGAGAAGTCTGGCACGAATCTCCGATAGTATCCAGCTAGTCCCAAGAAACTCCGAACCTCAGTCACGCTCCTGGGTGGCTCCCATGCTAACACAGCCTCGATCTTCGCAGGATCCACTCCAACTCCCACCTCAGAGATAACGTGTCCCACGAAGTGCACCTCACGTATCCAGAACTGGCACTTCGAGATCTTACCATAAAGCTGGTGCTCTCGGAGTGTGTCTAGTACAACTCGCAAGTGATAGGCGTGCACCTCCTCAGTCGTAGAGTAAATCAGAATGTCGTCGATGAAGACCACGACAAACCGATCAAGATATGGCTGAAAGATCATGTTCATGAGGGCCATGAACACTGCTAGAGCATTGGTTACGCCGAAAGGCATAACCAAGAACTCATAGTGGCCATACCGACATCTAAAGGTCGTCTTCTGCACATCCTCGTCTCTGACTCTGAGCTGATGATAGCCTGACCTGAGGTCTATCTTCGAGAACCACCGTTCTCCCTTGAGCTGATCAAAGAGGTCATCAATCCTCGGTAGCGGATACTTGTTCCTCACTGTCACCTGGTTCAGGCGACGATAGTCAACAAAAAGTTGCAAGCTCCCGTCCGCCTTCTTGGCGAACAATATCGGGGAATCCCAGGGTGAAACACTAGGTCGGATGAACCCCTTGCCTTGCAAGTCCTCCAACTGTACCCGTAGCTCTCGAAGCTCAGCAGGGGCCATCCGATATGCTGGAGTGGATATCGGGGTTGTACCGGGGTACAAGTCAATATAAAAGTCTACCTCTCTGCGAGGAGGTAGCCCTGGAACATCGTCGGGAAAAACGTCCGCAAACTGATCCACCACTGCAGGAAAACCAGGACTCCGCACGTCAACTGCTCCAAGGATGAGGCTAGCCAACTGATGAGTGATGGGCTATCCTCTCCTCTGCGGAAGTCCATCCTGTGCTGCAAAGGCTCCCTTCTCGCCGGTGAAGGTGAACCTGCTCTCGTCGGTGCGTACACATCGCACCTTGCGCCTAAAACAGTCAATCTGCGTATGGACCGTAGATAGCCAATCCATGCCCAAGATGGCGTCGTAAGGCCTCGACGCTGCTACAAGAAGATCCCAGCCGAAACTCTAACCTCCTAGAGTAAGCTCACACTGCCATCACCAGTGCGTAATCGTCGAGTCCGCTCCCGTAGGAGTCTCTAGTCGTAAGGATCGAGCCAACAACTCTGTCGGAATCTCCAAGCTCCGAACAAGGGCAGCGGCTATGAAAGAGTGACTCGCTCCTGTGTCTATAAGTACTGCAGAAAGGGTTGAATAGACACATATAGTACCTCGAATCATCTCGGGTGCGCCGTGGTCGTAGGCCTCTGCTGCCTGGAGTTGTGCCTGTCTCTGCCCGCCTGCTCCCTGTGGTCGGGGTGGACCTCCTGGCGGTGGTGGTGGCAGAGCCTCAAAGCGTCGCCCACCACCTGCTGCTCGGCCAACTCCTCTGCCTCGTCCACCTCCTCCCTGCGGACCGCCATGGTCGACCCTCTGCCTTAGTGGTCCCTCAACCGTCTGCTGTTCCTCGGCACGGCGGGTCGGGCAGTCACGAGCCATGTGGCCCTACCCGCCGCACGAGTAGCAATGTCTGCCTCTCGAAAGACTGACTCCTCGTTGTGTGCCCCGCACTGCAGAGCCAGTGTCCTGAGGTCGTCTGCTTGAAGGTCTGGTCTTCCTGAACCCCTGAGTCATCCGTTGACTGCCAGCTACAGATGACTCTGCCACATGCCGCCCTGCGGTGGGTCTCGGCGCTGGTGTAGACTCAGCAAGGAAGCTCTCGATCAAAAGGGCCTTCTCCAGTACTCCTGTCTGAGTCGGTATGCTGAGGGAGATCAGCGATGCCCTGATCTCGTGTCTCAAACCCTGCTTGAAGGTCCGGGCCCGGAAGAATGGGTCCCGTACCATGTCGGTCGAGTAGCTCGAGAGATCAGTAAATCTCATCGAGTACTGAGCGACCGTCATGCTGCCCTGCCGCAGCTGAAGAAGCTCCTGAATACGCACCGCACAAAGGGTGGCTGGGATGAACTCCGAGCAGAAGAGGATCTCAAAGTCTGTCCAAAGTAGAGATGCCTCATCGTGCACCTGGAGCATCAAGCTCCACCATCGGCCCGCTGCTGCGTGCAGTAGGCTCGCAGCGAGGATCACCATGATGTCTGCAGGTGTCCTCACTAGCCTAAAAACTCGTACCAATGCCTCCAGCCAGTCCTCGGCTGCATGTGGGTCTGTCTCCCCACAAAACCTGGGTGGTCGTTGGCGCTGAAACTCATGCAGTGCGCTGAGGCGACGTGCATCGTCAGCGGCTGGTGCTGGAAGCATCGGTGGCTCGACGGGTAGATCTACCGTCGGTGCCACTACTGACAAATGGCCCTGCACCGAGGCCTCGTCGCTCGGTGGGCTGTCGTCACACTCGACTCTCAGAACCCTAGCTGGCTGTCGTCGTGGGGCCATCCTTAAAAGGAAACAGGTGCGCCACGGTCAGAACAGTATACCTGGTGAGCTGATATAAAGTAATCACAAAGAAAACTTTGAAACACACACGCAATCAGTGTTTTCGTGCATTAAGTTGGAAATCAGAAGTCAGGTTTCTGGTGTATGGATACGTCGGTCGCCGCACCAACACTGGACTCACTGGACTGATAACCACACTCAATACGCTAAAATTTTTTGCTTCACATAGAAATGATCCGAGTTCGCGGTAGAACCGAACTCCTTTGATACCAATTTGTCACGACCCTTCCTCGGGGCACGTGCCGTGACTACCCCAAGCCCGCCTTCCATAGGCCAGGGGCTGGCGACTTGCACCAAGGCGTAAATCCTAGTAAAAAGGGAAGGCATTGCCTTTGTAAAGTAAACAAGCACCACAAAGTAAGCAAGCGGAAAAGTAAACACTAAGTAAGAACAGAGTACAACTGAAAGTGCGGAAAAGTAAATGGGCCAGTATACAAACCCAAACTGAAAGTAAAGTACAACTCGAAAGGGAAAACTGCAACTATAAAGTAAAAGCCGCTACACCGAGCTGTCCACTGGAAATCCCACCTGAAGGGTGGGTACGGATAGCTCCACTGCTCCTCGGGTCCCGTCGTCTGGCTCCGAACACGTCCCGCCCAGTGGTCCACCTCCAGGTACCGTCCTGCTCTACAAGCCTCAGCCAAGATCAACACTGTCCGTCGTCTGCAACCAACACAACGTAGTGCGGGCATAGTCCGTTCAGGGGTGAGTATAAGCTACTCAGTAGGGACCCCGAGACCCCTGAAGGTCTCCCAAAATCCACAAAGGATAAAACACAAAGGTGAGATACAAACATGAAGTAACAACTGACACTGCTTAGGTATTTGCCCATACATATACCTAAGTCATCAATTCCAATACGCTCCAACCTCCGAGCCCAAGTACAACTCAGTCCACACCGGAAAGTATACGTATTCCACACAGGAAAGCAAAACGAAATCCACACTGGATAGCACAACACAATCCACACAGGAAAGAAACAGGATTCAGCTCATACAGGTATACTTCTTCGAAAGACGATAAAGATGATCTCTGATCCATCTAAGTCGTCGGACCCACGAAGGATCGATAGGTAACTAACCCCCGCAAAGACCCACACATGATCGGGCCCACAAAGGACCTGTAGGCGCTGGTTCACACAGGACCGCTGAGCACAAAGACACACACAGGATCAGACCCACACAGGATCGAGCCCACACAAGACCTGTAGCACTGATCCACGTAGGATCGCTAAGTGCTGTAGTCGTCGTCGAATCCACCAAGGATCTCTATACTGTCGTCGTCGCAGTCACAATAGCAGTAGCAGTAGCAGTCACAGTCGCAGCCAGCACTAGGGTTCCCGCACACAGCAAGCTCGTTCGGGAGGGTCCACTCACGAGCCGAGAGGCTGATACATCAACTGTCACAAAGTCCAGTGTTGATGTATCCAAAAGATCCGTATCGTCAACAGGAACTCAACGCAACAGACGGCGCGTCGATCGAACGCCCGGTCTGAGAGTTATTGGCTTTTTCGTCCCAGGGGCCCGGTTGGTTTTTAAGGCAAAACCAAACCGACCGTACTCCACCTGCGTCCAAACGTCGGGCGGAGTATGCCAAAAGATCCGTCTCACTATGAGGAACACAAAAAAGCTGACGGCACGTCAATCGGACGTCCCTAGCACAAGATATGAGCGTTTCTGCTCCGAGGGCCCGGTTGGTTTCGTGTACGAACCAACCCGGATGAACACAAAGTATTCCGAAACCTTGAGTGCGATATACTGAATCGACCGTTTCGATCCAAGGATCGCATCGCCGCTGACGGTTCGTCAATCGGAGGTCCGTAGCTCAAGTTATGGCCAAAATACCGAAGTCGATTCGAAAACGGGGGGTCCGGGTCCGGGCCGACCCGGCCCGACCCCCCTTGGATCGGCCCGAACCGGGTCGACCCGACCCGGGTCCGACCCGGCCCGGCGCGGCGGCACGGTCCGGCGCGGCGGCGCGGCCTGGGCGCCGCTCGGGTTCCACGCGCGGGGGGCAGAGCCCTCGCTTCTCTTGTGGCGGCGCGGCTCAAAGCCGCGCCTTTGAGAAACCGGCCCCCCTCGTGGGGGCCTGCCTTTGAGAAAAACGGGGTCCACCTGCCCCCCTTTGTGAAACCGCCCCCCCCCCCCCTCTTAATGGGGGGGCATTCAAGCTGGCTGGGGGAATTAAATTCCCCCGGTTTTTCCCCTTCCAGCCGGCCCAACCTGGCCGACCGGTTCTTCTTCAACGGGACCGGCAAAGCCGGTCCCCTTTTGGCTTCCGACACCGGCGGCCCGGCTGGCCGCCGGTCTTCCCGTTTCCGCCGCGGCCCGGAACCGGCCACGATCTTCGTCATCCGGCGCGGTGCGACGACATCACGCCCCTCCGCCGCGGCCCCGCTCCGGCCGCGGCGCCTTCAGTTTCCTTCGATGTGGCGCGATGGCGTCGCGTTCTTGATAAACTTTCCGCGGCGTGGCGCGACGGCGCCGCGAAACGATAGCCGTGCGATTCCCGCGTGGTGCGACGGCACCACGCCATCTCGTTCATCCTCAAGAAAAATAATAATAATCAAGAACAAAGTAGGGGGAATTCGGCCGTGTTTGTGCGGTCCGACCCCCCTCTCGTTTGATGATAACCCTTAAATATTTATTCACAAGATTATCATGCTAGAACCAAGAACGAGAGTAAATAAATAATCAACAACAAACCCCTACCTCGGTTTCAAGAACGATGATCGTCAACGACCCGCGGAAGAGCGTCGTGGTGGTCGGCGTCACGGAAGAAGGACGTCGATGTCGTGAAGTGAGGATTCAAAGTTCTTTGACGACGATTTCGTGCGGGAAATCGTCACGGAAGAAATGACGTGGAAGGAGTACGTCGTCAGTGTCGCGGGTATGGCGTCGCGGAAGACGATTCCCGAGAACGTGGCATTCTTCGTCGATGCTCGAAGGTTCATCGCGTTCTTCGTCAAAGTTTGAAGAAGAAGAAGAAAGATCTCTCCAATCCTCTCAAGAGCAAAGGAAACCAACCCAAAATAATAAAATAAGCATAAGCTTATTTTATTACACAAAATTCATCTTAGAATTTCAATGGTTTGAAATTCAAATTAACCCTCCTCAATTAATTAAGCCAAGTTGTCAAACATTAATTGAAAAGGGTTAAAGGGGAGTTTTTGAAAGAAGTTGAGGAGTTGGGGTTCGTGTGGGCCCCACCACACTTAATCCTCCCAAGTGAGGTTAAGTGGTTGTGGGTCCCACCCCCAACTCCCTTTGGGAGGTTTAAAAAAAACAAGTTAAAATAAAAATTTGTATTCCACAAATTTTATTTAACTTATTCTAAAAACCCAAAAACTAACTTTCAACCCGCAATAAACGCAACCTCGGAAAAGGTCCCCTTAAGCGAATATTGGCGCTGCGAGTTCATCGGTGCCCTCGGAATTTGATTCCGGGCACCGGTTCAAAAGTTAGAAATTCCCGCTCGTTCGTTCACTGAACGTACCTGAGCCAAACTTCGGAAGTTGATTCCGGGCACTCCGGGCCTCAGAATCAGGTGTCGTCAGAAACCGCGTTCTTGTAAAATTCCAAAGAGAATTAAGAAAAAAATTCCCTTGAATTTTACGGGTCTTTACAGGAATCTAATTCCATATAACGCTTCATAGAAACCCATTTGTATACTTGAATAGAAACTATTTTAATAGGAAAATTATACCAAAGGTAAATATTAATCTGACATACCTTGAAATTCATGTGATAAATACCTCAACACATCTTATAAAGTTTGAATAGTCCATTATGATTTTCTATCAGTTTGATGGAGGCAGGCGATGCTCAAATAAAGCTCATTATCTAGAGACTTCTGAATAGTTTTACAAAATTTTGATGTGAAATGGGGATACTGATCAGACACAATCAATAAAGGTGCACAATAAAGTCTTATAAATTATTCAATATTGAGTCTTGTTAAGATTTAAAGAGGTAAATATTCTATTATAGCAAAATAATATACTTATTTGATAAGGTCATGAACAATAACCCATATCATTTTTTTCCTCATGGGTGTCCATTGTACTCCCATGGAAAATTCCATCTTAATATTATCCCATTTACATGTAGGTATAGATAGAGGTTGTATGAACCATCTAGGATGTTTTCATTTAACATTTACTTATTGAAAACCCCACAATCATGAAACATAATCAGTAATTTCTCAAATCATATTTATCCACCCAAAATATTCATTCAAATATCTAATCATCTTGGTGAAACCAGGGTGTATATAAAAATTTGATCTATGAGCACCATCCAATAATTCATTTTTCATCTCTAGTAGAGAGGGAACGCAAATCCTTCTTCCAGATTTCAAAATATCATCTTCATATGCATTGTCTTTCAATTTTTCATCATTGGTAGCTATAATTCTCTTTACAAAATTATCATCAGTAGACAAAGAACTTTTTATCTTTTCTAATAAACATTATTTGGAATCCATTTGATAGAGGAGTGATGTTTCCCCTATCGCAATAATTACAACATCCATATTTACTAGATCTATAAATAAATGATTACATTCAATCATCATTTTGTTCAGAACTCTACGATACTTTCTTCTTAATTCATCTACCAACTTATTTACTTTCCATTGGGAATGTTTATGGATTTATCATAATCTTTGAGTAGCTTGAGCCATCTCATTTGACTAGTTTTGAGTTCTTTCTATGATAAAATATATTCTGAACTCTTTTGATCTATATATATCTCACATATTTCACCACAGGGTTATTGTATCCATATCATCATAGAAAATATTACAACAGCTAACTCAATATTAGTAGTTATAAAGTTAGGTTCATGAGTTTTTAACTACATGGGTTTATATTAAGTAACTATATCATTCTTCATAATGACACAACCAATTCATTTATTTTATGAATCTCTATAAATCAAAAATCAATAATTTCTTAATGGTAATGTCAAGATAGAATCATTAAAAAAATATTCTCTTCAATTATTCAAAACATTCTACATGTTATTTTTTCCGTATGGACATAACCCATTTATGTGTGAGCTTTGTTAACGGGTTATCCAATCATGAAAAATTATATACAAAATGCTGATATAATCCTAGAAAACCAATGAAAATACATACCTCATTTATTCTCATTGGTGTAGGTTGTTCTGTGATTTCCATTATCTAAATAGGATGAATAGAGGTTCCATCCTTGGAGACAATATGGCCATGTAAAAAATTTCTTAAAGACAGAATTCTAACTAGATAAATTTTCTATATAATTCTTTCCTTATGATATTCTCAAAAATGAAAAGTAAATCATCCTCATGGTCTTCATAGATTTTATAACACATCAGAATACCATCAATGAATACTACAAAAAAATCATTAAGATATTCCTTGAATACATTATTCAATAGATCCATAAAAACTGAGGGTGAACTATTCAATCCAAAGGGCATTACTGTAAACTCGTATTCATTATACCTTATCAAAAAATTCTTCTTCAGAATGTCTTCTATCGTTACTCACAATTTATGATATCTAGAATGAATGTGAATCTTTGAAAAAAAACTGATCCCTGTGAAGTTGATCAAATAAATCATCAACTCAGGTTATTTTTTCATTATTGTGATGGAATTGATTACCCTATAATCAATAAACAGCCACATGGATACATATTTCTTCTTAAAAAAGAGAATAGGGGATCCCCCCTGTAGAATCACTATGTAGAATAAATTCCTTCTTACCCAAATCATCTTCAACTCCTCTAATTCCACTATGGACATTCTATATAGAGTCTTTGTTATTAGTCTTGTGTGAGAGACTAAATCATTAGAAAACTTGGCTTCATGCTCTGGAGGATGTCGAGATTAATCCTTAAAAAATACATCAATTTATTTCTTTACAATAGGTACATATTTATTTTTATGATTACATTCTTCAACCCTTGATGTTGTTTTCTCTTCCTCCCAAGAATTTAATTTAGTAGAGTGATTGGGTGTGTTTATAGATAAGAATTAGATGTTGATGTTTCTACTCTAAAGATAGGGAATTCTATAAATTCCCCAAAAAATCATAATTTTTTTCTTATTGAATAAATTTTCATATCATATTTTATAATCCAACACATACAAATTATTATATAAAATTCAACCATAGGTAATATTATAAGGTTAATAAGTAAATCATGTTTATGTGTCACAATGGGGACTTCAGGACACATCCTGGTTGTAGTTAGACTTCCCTTGTGAGTTTTCATAGATCCTTTATTAAATCAAAAAGAAAAATGTCTTGTTTTCATAGAAAAATGGGAAGATATAAAATAATAAGATGATCTAGAATCAAATAAATCATTAGATAAATTTGAGGAGATGATTATTGTGTCTTCCCCCACAATGTTTGGAGCTTCAACCTCAGCTATTTTGATCGCATAAACTTGGAATTTCTCCCTTTTAATTGTTTAGGGAATGTTTCCTTAATTCTTTTGAAAGTATTCTATATAGTGTCCCATCTCCTTATCCAACAGCCTGAAGGCCTTCAAATTTTTTATTATATGATAAATCCCCCTTTTAAGGGATGAAGGGGGAGAAAACCCAGAGACATCATTGACATAGGGCAATCACACTGAAAGGTAGAAAGAGTAAGAACAAAATGAGGCAACTGAACAACTCCTCCCCAACATTTGATCTTGAAGAAACTCTCCATCTTTGCAAGGCTAATCGGCAACCAAGTATCCCATATCCTTACAACTGATGTATTTCACATTACTGTATTCTTTCTTTCCCTGAGAATGATGGGCCGGATGGGCTTTTCCCCACATGTTAGATGATTTCATTTTTCATCTGATGGATAAATCATGGAATATTGTTATCCCATAATCATAATAACATATAAACATATATATTATAATGGATTTACTATTTTATTATGGAAATATCTCATAAATAATAAGTAAAAGAAGAAATGAACTTGGTTGAGTTGTTAAAAATTATTACCTCTTAATTGGTGGACTCCATTTATATCTATTCTCAAGGGATATAGGGTTGGTTTTTTGGAAGATAAATTACTTTAAAACTTGGATACAAATGTTAAGAGGAGATGTTGTCAGGTTTTGGTGAAGCTAGAAGGATTAATGTTGTGTGAGGATGTGAGAGAGGAGGTGTTCTTTTATAATTGATGTGAGGGGGTAATTTCAAAACTATCCAAATATTAAATTAATATAAATTAATTTCCAATTAAAAATGTATCCAAAGTGAGGTATTTCAAAGATAATATGATTATGGGTTTAAATACTCAAAACCAATGATTTTTATATAAATTTAGGTATCATTTGTACCCTTATCCTTTGGTTTTAAAACTTGTTTAAACTATTTAACTCTTACCATGACAAAATTTGTTTCTAAGATTTGAAGGTTAATATAGTAACTATAAAATTAAAAACTAACCATAAATGAGTCCGGGATGAAATTTGAAATTTTATCTAGCTGAATATTCTATTTATACAAATTTTATGTCATTTAAAAGTATATTACATATTTTAATATAACATTAATGACAATTTTTTTACTATTAATTAATTTTGACATTTAAAAAATTCAATAAAACAAGATATTATCGAACTAACACTTCTAACATATTAAAAACTTGTAAAAATTATCTTGAAAATTCGTGGATGAAATTAATTTTCTCCAACTATTTTTATTTTAATATTTTAAATATCATTTATTTGACATTCCCATTAATTATATAATAAATACATTATCACTTTGTATTCCATTAAGGTAATTATTAATTTTATTAAAAATAAAACTAAATTATTATGATTAATATAAATATTTTATATTTCAAATTAATATTTATAGTCGAGTTTATCTTTAGTATAACCCTATATTAAATTTGATATAATTACTAAAATTATGAGTATGATATCTTTGACATTACTTCAAATAAAATATAATAAATGTCATACTCTCATACAAGTGGCTTCTAAAGGTTATAATCTGATAAAAAGGATTTATGTAGTAAACTACCACTCAAACAGTTAAAATTGGAAAAGTATTATTGTATTTTTCTAAAATTTATAATAGTATTTTTACTCTTCATTACTCGATTTACCTTTAACCATGCTAATAAAAAATTACTAAAGATGCTATTAATAATGATGAAAAATAATAGAAATGTATTTACATAATTTGGACCCATTAATTCCAAATATAGAATCCATTTTTTCAAATTCAGAACAAAGAAGTTGTAGTAATTAATATAAATTAATCTCTTTGATGGAATGAGAAAATGAGTTTTTAAAGTGAAAAATTCCAAAAGATGGAAGTTTTTATATATCCAAAATCAATGTGGAATTGATTATAATGATAAGAATATTATTAAATGATATAAATATTTTCTATTTATAATTTAAAACAAAAAAAATATTATTTAACATAATAAATTATTTATATGAAAAAATAATTTTAAATTAAATTGCAATATTTTATTACTATTCATCAAAACATGAAAGTTGTCAACAAAATATAAAAAATTCCACCAAAGTAACTTTTGATATTTTATTTCAAATAAGAAGATTATTTTTTCAAATATAATTTATATTAGTGTCAAAAACAATATTTAAAACAAGTGCACCATCAAAAGGTGGTAAAACTACCTTTTGAAAACTATAGTTTGTTAATGCATAAAATTGGATTTATTCATATCTTATTCCAATAAAATCATTTGGATGAATTAATAACATTAAATATATAAATTTCATAATGTTTTAAATACTATTCATTCCCTCTTTTTTTAATGGATGAGTTATAATGATCACTTATTAATAAATCATGGTGCGTTCAAACTTTTTGTTGCATGCATTACAAGCTATTAAATATATTTAAAATAAAATATACAAAAAAATATTGGGGTGTTACAAAAAACGGATATACCCTGGGAAACTATATCTTGATCAGTTTAACTCATGAAGGCGACGCCTCACATAGTAGAATAGCCATGCAGCGAAAACGTGGTAGACCCAGCTACAAAAGTCGCGATTCTATAAAAATATGATCCAAATCATGGGAGAGCTAACATGTTTGGTTATCAAGTTGTCTCTAGTGCAAGTGGGATTGTTGTAATAGTGGGTTCCCCTGACCAAACATAAACAATAATTGTTATTACCATATACTGTATATAGTTAGATTTAAATGATGTACACTTACTATTATAGTGTAGTCATTTCTGTGTCCACTATTTAATAGAAATTTCCATAGATTAATTGTCATATGAAAAGGTTATAGGAGATCCATTGTTATAATGAGATCCTTAAGATACAATGAAGTTAATCATAAGAAATCCTATCATCTTGATATTTCATTCAGACTAGACATAGATGATGTATTACTATCATGTGTGGGGGGATCATAAGCATTTATACTTTTTCGCATGAAGTTCGCACATGGAGATCTCTATTAGTGAGATTTTGTGGGTAGACCCACCAATAGGAACACCACATGTTTTGGGTAGAATTGGTTATTACTATCTATAGACATGTGCATTTGTCTCATAGATTTATCTCATTACAAGTGTGTGCCATTTGATCACATATTTTGATGAAAGGAAAAACTCGTGATAATGAAATCATGGAGAGATAGCTTTTTTGGGTGCACCATTAGTAGTATTGCATTAGTTGAATGGTTGAGAATGGATTTTTCACTTCTAGTTTGAGGAAGATATCTATCTGTTGCCTTGTTGATCAGGATTGTATTACCTTCATAATTTATTGTCCAAGGAATTCAAGGGTAAATCTATCAAGTTTGATCAACAAATAATAAAGAAAGAAAGGATGGTGACATAAGTGCACATCCTACTTTATGAGATATCTAAAGATAAAGAGATTATATTACATAGTGTGTGTTCATGGGTTTTTTTTTTCATTTCTATGAATATCTTTATCTATTTATGGGAATTTAATGGTCTCTATACTGTAACATCCCATGTTTTGAACCAGATGAAAAAGAGAAGGAAATTAATTTTTCCAGTATATGGGAAGGATATTTTTTTAAACCCTGAGAATTAGAACTTTTTTTAAGAGTTTACACTATGATGTAAGTTATTTTAAAAGATATTAAATTAAATTTAGATTAAAAGATAAAATGTAAAATAAATTAAATTATAATTAATTTTGGAAAATAATATCATGGTATATATATTTGAAATATATATATATAAATACATTTTTTTTACTTTACCTGGAAGCTTGTCACGGGTCCCAAGAAACTATTAAATTATTTAAATTGTTTCACTATATTTATGTAAAATAATACATCAAGCTCTAGCGTAAGGTTTAGGTAATACTAATTAAAAAGATTAAAAGGAATAATTTGTTTATTAAATATAAAGAGATGAAAAGGTAATGAAAATAAATAATAAAATAAAAACAGGACATGAGAAGAGTAAAAAAATTTGAAATGGGTTTTTCCATTATTTTCTTTTTTCCCTTCATTCAAATTTATTTATTTTTTATTTTACTTTGTTCTTTGTTCTTTTTCTTTCTTTTTTTCTTTTCTATTTTTTCTCCTTTCCATATTTATTTTAGTTTTTTATTTTCTCATCTCTCCCTTCCCTCCCCTTCTATTTATAGCCACGATTTGGCTTCCCGGTCACCTACTATGGATTTAGCCAAACCTAGGGTTTGAAGGGTAATCTGATTTTTGGTTTTCCTGTGGTCTAGGGATGTGTGAATGGTTTACCGACACTTATTCTATTGGATTCCATCAACCAATGTTTAATATGAGGTTATTTGGGTTGTTTTAGTTCGCCATCACCATCTATGGTGAGGCATTATTCGTATGTCTTGGTTTTTCACCATCCAATTTAGGGTTTTACGAAGTTTATGAGTCATTGGTATTTAATTAGTGGTGTGTTGGTCTTTGTATCCTGAATTTTGGGTACCCATTGATGTAATACTGAGTTTTGGTCAATGATAGATGGTACAGACACATATACTTAAGGTATGTATTTATATAAATGCGTATGTATTTGACTGATATCCGGTTGTGAGTGGTATCCACCAATCCTTTCAAGTGTTAGATATTAAATAAATTCCACCCTGAGGCAGGGTCCCTCTCTTAGCCTCTTCAATTCAAGAATTCCTAATATTTTATTTAATTGAATCTAAATTATGCATGTTTATATTGAATTACATTTCATGAATAAAATGATTAAAGAGGAACAAAGGAATTTTTTGACAAAAATACATGTTTTGTAATAAAACCCCTCTATTTAGGTGTGTTTCCTTTAATATAAAAATGTAGTGATGAATTTTATGATTTCCTTCCTTAATGCTTTAGTGTCTCCTTATGCATAAGATTATAATTGTTAAATGGAATTCTTGTACATGATACTTCTTGGTTATTTCTAAATTAAATTGCTTCCATGAAAATAGATAGATGTTACAATACACCTCTAAAGTTAATGGATGAAATTTTAAATATAATTCACAGTATAGGGTGTCTATGCACTTCACCTTACTTCGTCGCTTATGTCATGTCTCTCCTTTGTGTCGCTTGCCATAACCTTCTAATGATGCCATGTTGTCTCTTATTAATTTTTTGTGTGTGTTTTATCGTGCCCATTATAGCATTCACTAATGGAGAAACCCATTTGGGGTCTTCTCTTTACCTCGTGGCCACCTCTTTTGGGTGTTCCCAACCTAAATGGCCTTTTTCCCAAATCCATGACTTACCTTTTAAGGTGAGATGTTTTGGAATGGTTCTTGGTATTGACATTGACTTGTTTAACCAGTTGATTGAATCATTTAATTGGGTTGTTTGACCACACCTCTCAATATAAATGAATGGTAATGGTTAAGATAATTTTGGAACAAATGGAATGGCATGGTCATAATGATATGCTTTTCTTTAAATGAATTGAATGCTTGGTAGAAATGAAATTTATCATGGATTTTTAATTTTATAATAGGTATTGTCTCATGAATTATATATATTAAATTTAACGGATCGTTTACAATGGTTTATAAGGGTGGTAAGGCCTCACCTTTTTATTAATTTTTTCAATGAGTTATGCGAATTTATATGTGCCTTACTTCTATGGTCCACCAAATATAGTCTAGGAGAGAACATGTGTTCAATATTAAGGACACATGGATAGGATCATGTGCTTGGGTGGTTATACCCTGATGCACTAAGGATTTGATGTTTTAGGCTCTCCAGGAAAGGTCTTCCTCAAGTATTTTTATTATAATATTGGGTGATTCTAGTTCCGTATGGGACAACTGAGGATGGTACCATTGGAGAGGTGGCTACTCCAAGACATTGGAAGATACTTGGTCCCTTACTGGTGATACCAGGGAAAAACTCATAGTTATCAACCCATGATATATACTTGGACTTTCTAAAGGATCTCCATGAACTAGGCTTGTAGAATTGGATATTTAGAATGAATATACCATAGAGATACCTCATAGACAGGATCAGAATCCACCTCCGAAATTTGTGGTTTTTAATGTAAATTCTTGACATGCATCCTTATTTATTGTTATTTATTGTTATTTCACTTGGGATGTTTACCATAATTAACTAGATTACATTTTTGATGACCTCATATATAGACCCCAAGGTAATTAAAAATATTGGGGATTTGAATTCCTCAGTTTCAGGTTAATATTGGCCCTTGGTTATATATTCTTTATTTCTTAACTATACTTTTCATATTTCCTGCTTTGGATGATGCAGATGGTATGGGACAGGTGTCCATTTATGTACCTGTACTAAGTTTTTATTATTAATTGTTATCAATCTTTATTTATTTTATATGACACACTTTGTAATTTCAATTGAATTTTTTGGATGAGGATAGATATCAGTTGTGTCGGGATACTGAGATTTGTATCTCAAAAATCTACCTAGGACGACATTTCACTAGGGTACCCAATTAGACCATTCTTTTTTGAAATAATATGTACCATTATTGATTGCTTATGTTGTGATGTTTGTACCTAGATGTTAAGAGAAGAGGACTGAGAAGGATCTTATGATGCTCATGGAGATCGACCATGGGGATTTGGTGTCTTTTATTCATTACTGTACTATATTGTAAAGAATGTTTTATTGTTTAATCTTTTCTATCATGTATCATTACCATGTCATGAATTTATCTATTTTATAAAATGTTGTTTCCACTTTTATTAAATTGTTAATTATCATATTCTACTTCTTTGTCAGTTATTATTTACTACTTCTGCTACTATCTATTGCTTCTATTCTGTTATACCACTGTGAAACTCTTATAAGAGGGTATAGTCTCCCCACTATCACCTATTGAGACCATCACTACTAGTCTTCATCCACTGGCATATGGGGAGATGTGCCTGACGTCATGTGACCAATCAGTCTAGCCACCATCTTAAAGGTGATTCGGGCTAGGATGTTACAAAGTGGAATCAGAGAGAGGTTTTTCCTTTGTAAAATAATTTTGGGTTGGTAGAGAGGATACTAGGAATGTGTCTACAATCAGTTAATAGCCATATCTAGAACTAATCACCCCACATATGGGAAATGACCAAGTGTCCAGGGCTGGGAATTAACGTGCATGCTTTTCGATATTATAGTTGATATGATTTCACCTCGTGTGATTAGTTTAATTTCCACTGCTTATGGATTTATGGAGTTTATGGTATTTTACCCTTATCCTGTAAAGGCAAGGATGAAACATAATATGCATCATATTAGGCACATAGAAATTCACATGCCATGCATGGTGCCATACCAAGTAGTATCATTTTAGTTTGCCTGCTCATATGATTGGGTGCCTTGAATCTCATGCCATGTCTTGTATTTATTTATCATTCTAGTATAGAATCATTGTTTCTGTGATATATTTATTATGCTATCCTATTTTAATGTTTCCTGTTTACTAGAATTTTTTCCTTGTATTATGATTATGTTCTTATTATCATGCCTCTATGATTAGAATGTCATTATTTTATGATTACTACATGTTTATCTCTGTTAGATACATGTAGTAACATGCTAACTTGTTTGAAATGTAATTAGCTGGTTTAGTTAAAATTTATTAGTTGCAATAAAATGGGATCCAAATGCCACAAATAAAGTGTATGAGGGATTTATGGATTGGTAGATGGCCTCCCACAAGACTAGACTATATAAAGTGTACATAATATATTATGAAATGGTTTTAAAGTTAAAGGGATTGAAAAAAGAACCTATAGTGGTGTCCTTTAGTTATGACCATCGTGTAAGGTTAGATAATGCTTCTTTTAGTTTCCTTAGAATAGAAGTGAGAATGTTTTATATTAGAACACATTATTTAAGAAATGACTTATATGATCGGCTTTTGAACTTACTGACTTCTTTTAGTGTGACACAATATTAGGGTATGTGCTTTTTCTTTGTAAAGGGGTAGCATGTGGTAGGGAGCACTCTTAGAACATAAAATACATTATAATTCCCTGATTTTTCTTTTTTTTTTTGTCATTTTCGTGCTATTGTACCTAGTAGGTATTTTATTTTCTAAATGACACTCATGTTCGGACAGGTGATCATGGTATCCTTGACTTTGTCTTGGTCTTGAGTATTAGTTATGCTATTTTTTAGTAGGTTTGACATGAATCGGGAATGGTCAACTTCTTTTTAGGTCATTTGAACCTCTCTTCTCCACAGTGATGGATGACTCACTATGTTTTCAACCGAGTAAAAAGTCTTCTTTCTTCGGTATCACCTTATGGTGGCATACGTTCATATACATGGTGCCCATCGAGGGTTTAATGTTGTCACAGACTAGATGAGTTCAGTGTAATTATTAAGCCTTATATAGTTAAATTCATCTCTCATCATCTTTATAGTATGGTGACTTCTGGGTTAAAGGAATCAATTTCATCCCAATTCTCATGATGACTTCCAGAGACTCATGTGTTTTGACATGCCGATCAGTTTGTTTTTGGGTTTCATTCCAATTTGTTAAATGTTTACCTTACAGAAGTTCTAACCTATTGAACTTTTGAGCGACAAGTCAATCTATTCCTTTGGATGGTTAGAACACTAATATTGTGTGGAGTGTCATGTAAATTCTGTTAAATTCTTGTCCATATAGGTAAAAGGAACAAAACCAAAGAGGACCATTAGAGAATGTTCAGGATGGCTTAAGTACCATGAGGCTTGTGAACTATAAATCATGTCAGAGTAATCTCAGAAACACAATGATGGTTTAGTTGGAAGTGTATGCAACCATTGAGTAATGTCTCTAGTCATCGGAGGACTATGGTGGTTAATCTTGAATGACCATGAGAAGCCTTGGGAGGTAAAGACTATGTGATCGGTTAAAGACGTTGCGTCACTAGGGGAGCTCTGTTAATTACAATGCGATTGAACGAGTTATTGTTCGACTGGTCTTCTTTTTAGTTTGGGTAAGTGGACTGGAAATCATTCAATCTTGTTAGTGTATCCTACTTAGTGATGATAATTTCCCCTATTTTGACATCATCTAGGTACACTAATAGTGAGTCAGTATTATGCTATGTCAATGTTTTAAATCTATTTGGCTTGTTTGATTGGTTCTTTCGGTGGTTCACACTAAATCTATGGTTCTAATCGAAGATTGGTTAGTCTTTAGAGACCCTTGGATTCCCATGTACTAATTCCCTGGAAGAACTCTTGAACACTAGTCATTTCTTATGACTTGAATTCCAGGCCGATGAATCACTGGGCTTAGTTAATACTCTAATGTTGATGCATTGGTTTTATACCAACATCTCACTCATAAACATGGAGCATGGACTAAAATAGGTTAGTTACTTGTACTCATGTTGTGCCAATCAGTGGTTATCCTAGACTTGTTGTCGGTCTTGGTGATGTGTAAATCATGGAACATCACGGGAAGTTAGGTATGGACTCCGGTGGATATGTTCATTGGGAGCACATCTAAGCTAAATGCCTTCATGAATGGTTAGTGGATGTGGGTCAACTAGTTATCTCCCTTATTCAGCAGAATAATCAGTAAAGGAACATTTAGGGCACATCGTTAGGTGAGACGTGTGTAGTTTTTGTGGGGAAGGGATTTTCATGAAAATTTTGCTCGACTTTGGATTTGAGGTTGATGGGGAATCGACTGTTTCATTCATTTCAAAACCCACATTAGAAGCATCTCTATACTGATTAAGGGTGTGTCTTGTGGGAAATTCCAATGGTGGAAAGTGTTGTTGCTCAGAATTTTTCCCATTTCAAATGTTAAATCATAAGGTGGAAAGTAACTTTGGATAGATGTCTAACAAGATGAAAACATGGTCATGTCTTTTACTAAATGGTCTAAAAAAAATTCCTTCTCAGTGTTCTGATTGGAAAATGAGTGTTGGATCAGATATTTTTGGCCCATGTATCTCTTTCCTAATTAATTCTTGATGGTGTGTTGGATTTTAGGATACACAATGCTACCATTTCTACGAGACATCACACACTTGTAGATCGGATTGGGGTTACGTTGTTCCCGAAGGAATCTCTTAGATGAGAATTTCTAATGCGGGAAGGTTGTAATGTCCGACATTTTGAATGAGATGAAAAAGAGAAGGAAATTTAACTTTTCTGTTATCTTGGAAGACTATTATTTTAAACAGGAGCCACATAACATTTTCATTTTGAGAGTTGAAAATAGTATTTGGGTTTCTTATAAATAAAATAAATTTAATTCATATTACATGTTAAAAGGAAAATAAATTTAATTTAATTTAATTATAGAAAATAACATTTGTGTGTGTATACATATATATATATATATATGGAATATATATATATATACATGTGTGTACGTAGGTGAAAATAAATAAATAAACACAAATATTTCAGCTTAACCTATCAGCAAGTTGAATTTCCTGAGCAGCTATTAAATTATTTTAATAGTTTCATGGAATTAATTAAACATAATACATCACACCCTATCACAAATTTTGTGTGATAATTATTAAAAACAAGTAAAAGCATTTAAAAAATAAATTTAAAGAAATTAAGAGAGATAAAAATGTAATAAAAATAAATAATAAAATAAAAAGTGGAAAATACAAGAGTAAAAATAATTATAAATTAGTTTATCCATTATTATTATTAATTTGATTTTTTACCTTCTCTTCGCTTTTACTTTTTTTTTATTCTTTTCCTTTTTCTTTTTTCCTTTTTTTTCTCCTATACTTATTTCCTTCCTTTTATTTCTTTTCTCTTGTTTCTCTATCCTCTCCTTACATTTTCATCCACGATTTGGCTTCCCTGTCTCCTGGTATGGATTCATCCAAACCTAGGGTTTGAAGCGTAGTCTAATTTTCGATTTTCATTTGGTTTAGGGTTATGTGAATTGTTTCTTAATACCAATTCTTTTGGATTCATTCAAATACTACCGAAGACGAGGTAGTTCAGGTTGTTTCAGTTCACCTCCACCATCCGAGGTGAGGTGTTATTCTTTTTTCTTGGGTTTTCAACATGAAATTTAGGGTAATTTTTTTTGAGTCCCTAGTATTTACTTAGATGTGCATTGGTTTTTGATGAGTTAAATATATGTAATTATTGATGTTATAGTAATTTTTGGTCAACGATAAAGGGTGTTCATGCCTATAGTTAAGGTATGTATATATATAAAGGTGTGTGTGTTCGATTGTGGGTCGATTGAGAGTGGTCACCTCCAATTCTATCAAGTGATGGGTATTAAATAAAATCCACCCTTATGTAGGGTCCCTCTCCTGGCCTCTTTAATTCAATAATGCTTTAAATTTCATTTAGTTACATCTTATTTCTTCTTATTTATATTTATTTTCATTTCCCAAATAAAATGTTTTATGTGGAAAAAATGAATTTGTTAATAAAAAAGACATGGTTTTATAATAAAACTCATCTGTTGAGGTGCATTACCTTAAAGATAAAATGTAGTAATAGATTTTTATTCTTTTCTTCCTTAATGATTTGGTTTCTATTTAGGTTTTAGATTATAATTGTTAAAAGGAATATTTTTACATGACCCGTCTTGGTTATTTCTAAATTATATCGCTTCTGTAAAAAAAACTAGATGAGGCAAGACACCCGATAAGTGAATGGATCAACTTTTAATTAGAATACCCAGTGTAGGGATTCTACTCTCTTCCCCTTAATTCATTGCTTATGTAATGTCATGCTTGTGTGCCATTGGCTACAACCTCTCGATGATGCCTTGTTATCTACTATTAAATTGATTGGTCTATCCCATCATTCCCATTGTGGACTTCATATATGAAAAAACCCATTTAAACTGTTTTCCTTGCCCATTTTCCACCCCATTGGGGTGTCCGTAACCTAAATGACCTTTTTTATATTTTCTTAAGTTACCATTTGGTGTGAGATGTTTAAGAGTGGTTCTTGGTGTTGACCTTGAATTGTTAAACTAGTTAATTTAATGATTTTAATATGGTGGTATAACCATGCCTCTTATTATAAATGAATGAGAATGGTTAGGATAATCTTTTAACAAATGAAATGTCATGGTAATAATTAATTTATTTTCATTAAACAAATTGAATGCTTCGTTGAAATGAAATTTATCATGGATTTTGAATTTCATAAGAGGTATCGCCTCTTACATTTTATATTTTAAATGTAATGACTCGTTTACAATGATTTATAATGGTGGTAAGGCCATGCCTTTTTCTTATTTTTTTAAATGAATTATGTGAATTTATATGTGCCTTACTTCTATGGTTCACTTAATATGGACTGGGTGAGAACATGGGTTCTCTATTATGGTATCATGGATGGAATCCCATGATTGGGTGGTTATACCATGACACATCGAGGAAGAGATGTTTTAGGCTCATTGGGAAAGGGTTTCCTCCAAACGTTTTATTATAATATTGGTTGATATCAGTTCCCTAAGGGGGAACCGAGGAAGGTGCCATTTCAAAGATGGATAAGAGAATCCTTCAGAAGATACTGAGTCCCTTATGTGTGATACCAGGGATGGACTCATATTACTATACCATGACTAATACTTATAATTTTAAAAGGATCACCTTGGACGGGCTCAGTGGCCTTGGATATGTTTAATGGATTTACCATAGAAATACCTCAGGGACAGGCTCAGACTACACCTCTGAAGTTGATGGTTTTCGGTGTAAACTCTTGAGATACACCCTTCTTTACTATTATATATTGTGATTGCACTTGGGGTTTCCCTTACTATACTAGCTTACTTATGTGATGACATGTGATTTAGACCCTAGTTTGAAGAACAAGATTGGGTATTTTCCTCCCTTGGTTTGCAATGTTACTATTGGCCCTTGTTTATATATTTTTCCTTGCTCAACTATACCTTACAGATTTCCAGATTATTCTAAAGTAAATGGTATGGCACATGGGTCCTTTTAGGAACCTATATAATGTTCTTATTATTAGTTGTTATCACTCTATAATTATTTTGTATGACAAACTTCTTAATTAAAATTTCATTGTCTGGATTCAGCTAGACACTGGTGGTTCCATCCTACAGATATTTATATCTCACACCCTACTCAAGCCACAATTGAATTGGGGTACATATATAGACCTTTATTTTTTGTAGGACTGTAGACCAAAATTTATTACTTATGATGTGTTATTTTTACCTAGAAGATAGGTGCAAAAGATTGAGATGGGGATCATGATGATTATGGAGATCACACTTGGGATTTTGTGTCTTTTCATTATTATTATACTATGTTGTAAATCATGTTTTACAGTTTAATACTTTATGTCATGTATCATTACCATGTAATGAATTCATTTTTTGTTTAAACTGGAATTGTCCACTTATATTAAATTGTTAATTATTATCTTTCACTTCTTTTTCAATAATTATTTACTACTTCCAATACAATATATTTCAAATATTATGTTATACAGTTTTACAACTCTGATAATAGGGTATAGTCTCCCCATTATCACCTCTTGAGACCCTCATTTCTAGTCAGCAGCCTCTAACATACGAGGAGATGTGTTTGAGGTCATGTGACCCGCCGGCCCAGCCACCGTCTTAGAGGGGAGTCAGGCTAGGATGTTACATAGAAATTTCTCTTTGTCTGTGAATATTATTCACTACTATTGAGATAAGGGTCTAGAGGATCACACATAATAGAACATTCAATAGACCTCCTTATTCTGTTGAATAGGTATATCATTCATGGTTGCCCCCATAATGGGGTATGAGTGTTTTCTAAGTCATTGATCAGAAAAGACTAAACAAATTCATTACTATTAAACTAATGAATAATTGGGATCATTTTATTTAATAAAATTACATTCAATATAATTAAATATGAGGAATAATATTAACCAAATAAATATTATTTTAATATACAAGGTTCCTTTAATATTAGTGGGATTGAGGAGTCAAGTTAAATGAATCGATTTTATCACATAATATATTTAATTTATATTACAGTTTTGCAATAAAATATATGTAGTTTTTATGTCCCAGTTTATATCTTCATAATTATTTATTTAGTGGGAGTTTAATAAATGGGTGGTCGGGGAACCCTTCTGTGAATTTTGACCATCCAATATTAATAGAGGATAAGGTCTCTTTCACAATGATGATTCACTATGGTATTTATAGTGCCTCTATCTCCTCTCCCACTTTTTAGGGAGATAATCTCTTGATCCTGGTGAATAGATCAAGTTCATCTCTACGCATCGAAGGTACATCGATATGATGATTATCAGGATGTCAAAGGTATCATTAGATCATTTTACTAGAACCTGAAATTAGATGATTGATACTTCTGCAAATTTTCTGAATCATGTGTGGATGATTTGGAGGGATTGTGATTTGTATCTTTCATGAAGTGATTTCTAGTGACAAGTAGATGTCAAACACGACTTCAGATCCAAAAAAGGTATGTTTTCAATTTAATATTTGTACTCTATAGAAATTATGTGAGATCTTTGGACCATATGGTGGATCAGATCATTGGAGATGATAATTCTTGTTATCCCAATAATGAAAAGAAATCACCATCCCATAGGATTCTACTTCAACCCCAGTACACTACAGAATAAATTGTGTTTAGCGGAGGTTTTTAGCAGCGATTTTGGAAATCACCGCTAAACATTTTTGAAAATGGTTTCGTGGAAGTTTATAATAAACCACCGCGAAACATTTTTTGAACACTGTTGACCCTTCCCCCCATCCGGACCCTCTTCTCAACCCACTTCCCCTGCATCCCCCGACCCCTGGATTCCTCCGCAACCCCATCCCCCCGCGACCCCGACGACCCGGTGACCCCGGCTACCCCGCGACCCCAGCGACCCCGTGACCCCAGCGACCCCATGACCCTGCCGACCCCAAACCCCGACGACCCCGTGACCCCACTTCCCCCCAGAACCCTGTGACCCCGGAGACCTAGGTATATTGATCCTTCACCTCTTTTTTATTCATTTTTTCTTCTCATTATTCATTTAGAGAATTCTACAGCAGTCTTAATATTCTATATGTTTATGAGTTTGTGATTATGTGTTTACTTGTTTCATTTGGAGTCCTTGGTTATGTAATGTGATTTGGGGACTTAAATTGAAATTTTAATTTTTAAACCCTTCTTAAACCTTTTTTTGTTTGTTGATGATATAATACCAAACCTAGTAATACCCATGGAATATGCCAAAACCTTGAGAATGGTGAAATAAATTGGTGAATAGTAAAATAGGGTAAATATTTGAGCGAATGTGTTATAAATTTTAATTTGGGAATGTGGGTGTGGATAGAGGGTAAAATGAAATGATTATATGTAATTCTTTTTGAAATTCCCAAGGGTCTCTTGAAATGGTGTGAAATATGTGTTTGGGATTTTAATCTGGTTATGAATTTTATATGATGAAAATGATGCTTTAAAGGTGGGTTTTATTATGAGATTTCAAATGATTATTTGAATTTGGGGTTTAAAAAATATCTTATGAAAACTCTAAATGGTTGGTTTGAATGGTTGATTTAGAAATGAAATCCTTGAGGAATTTTTTAGTTTTAAAAGTGTAATACCCATGTTTTAAGTGGTGGATTCGAAATGATTTCAAATGAGTACTTGAATTGTGTTTATAACATTATTTGGTTTTAAAGGTTTTCTGGGACCATAATAATTAATTGGATATATTGTTTAGTGAGATATAACCCATGTGGATTTTTTTTTCATGGGAACATTGTTATGGAATGAACTAAATGATGAATGTTACTAGTTAACAAACCATGATAAGGGGGTGTATGGAATAATGGTATATGTGTAATGGGTTATGTATGAAAAAGATAAATGTGTTAAACTTTGAGGGTTATAAATGGTAAATATATTCAATGGTTGTATTTTTTTAGTTGATAGATTAGTTGGTGATAAAGAAGCATGTTCACATTGATTAATAGTGGGTGGGGTATTGGATTGAGGCTCCTCCAACGGGTTGATCAGACTGATACTACAGGATCACCAAAGTAATGCATGGGTAAGGGAGTAATACTGAGGCTCTACATCTCTAATTAATGAAAGTATAAATTCAGTTAGATTGAGGATATTGGGTGAGGTAATTCACATAGACATAGACTCCAAGAGGAGGTAATGTAATTGTAATAACTAGTACCCGCCCGTGATATTGCATGATGCATTTGATTACTAGTTTTTCTTTAAATAAGAGATTAATATTTATAAAATTTGAGATGAAAATTTATTTTTTAATAAATTATAATTAGAATGTAATGGTGTATGATAATGGAATCCTACCTATGATAAAAAAATCACCGGATCCAAAACCAACAAGACTGACCCAACCCGACCTACTGATAAACAAATCACCGGATCCAAGATGAGGGCAGGCTTCTAGCCATCCTTCTGTGGATATTTGAATAGATAAAGATTTTTTCTTGTTGCATCTACACAGTGGTAAATGAATGGTATGAATCAATTTCAACTCCTTATTAACCCAAAACAATTAAAATTGAATGAAAAAATCACAAAATCCAAACCTTAAAACCATTATACCCCATCATCTTGAATGGATCTTCAACAAAAGGTAGTTGTGACTGAAGAGAAAAGAAAATATATTATTAAAATAGAATAAAATTATCAACTTATACATGAAAAATAATATGATAACTAAAATAAAATAGAATAAACTGATCCAGTTATACACAAAGTTACAAATTCATTTTTCCTAACTTTCATCAATATGCCTTCGAAATTGCTGGCCAACTGGTACCTGAAAATGAAAAATCATTTATGATCAGAACAACTGCAACATGCATATAGAAATGGACTAAAAAACAGAGGAATAGAATAAATGTGACTTGTTTTGACCTATAAAATATGATGTTTTGATTCAACCTAACATCAACTATACCAAAAATCTTCAGGAGTATATGCCTGTATGAACATAAAACAATATATAAAAACAGAATCAGATTAGTATAATCAGATCAGTAAAATATATAAAAACCTGTTACCAATCGGGGGTGGCATATAGTGAGTTACTTTCAAATAAGGTATGCATACTCTACATGATTTAATATACAATTTTATACATACATGAATTCATAAAATAGATATGAAAACAAAGTAAACATAGTCATCATGTATTAATACAAAATAGGTATTAACAGGTGAGTGTGAATTCCACCCTTGTCAAGTGAAATGGGTCGTGCAAGTCCTGGAAGCGGTAATCTGCAGAGATAGTTATGTAATGTAAGTTGGAATTTTGTTTGAAAGTAATAAGAATGTTACCAGTATGGTAAGATGACCTGGTGCCAATATCTACCAGAACTAAGATGCAAATGCTGGGAGGAAACTCACGTAGTATGTAGCGCTGATTGAGCATGGGAAATCTCGAGTGGTGGAGGCTATGAAGGAAATAGAAAGCTGGCGTGGATATGATGTAGTTTCCCAGGTGTCTTTGGGAAAGATGAGATGACTAGTTACACACAGGGTGCATGGTATAATGTAGTTGACTAGGTATCTTTAGGTGGGATTATATATATGGATTGGAGCACTTAGACATATGAAATTTAAGTTTAGTTAAAATTGGGTTGGCTGATAAAAATTTTGGTGTCTATATGTGTGTTCCAATATCCTTCATGTTATAACCCAGTGAGTTACACATTATTCTTGTTTCCCATTGATTATTACTTAGTGTATCCCATTTCCTACCTAGATTGAACCCATAGACCTTGCTTTTTTAATTCGGAACCATTTCTTGGTGTATGTTTATATAGTTATTTCGTAATATCTTGCTGCTTATTTATGTTCATTTCTTGTTTTAGTTATTTGTTTGGTTTAATGTTTACTATATAATGTGTTAAATCTACCCATGTTTTATATAGGAATTGTATATTTTTTACTAAAATGGATAAATCATGTGATTTATGTATTTTAAAACTTCTATATGTGAATAATAGACTCTAGAACTATATTTAAAATAAATATTTTTGAATATTTTTTATAAAATGAATTACAAAATATTTCTAGGACTATTTATATCACACTTTTCATACACATTCATATGTGTGTGTGAATTATATATTTTCATTCTAATTCCAAGATTGTGATTTCTAGTTATTTGTTTCCTCTTGTTCCATTAATGGACATGGGAATGTTGTGACTTTTTGGGGATCACATGGAGATGTTTTGAGTTGTGAATATGGTTGTGAATTTTTTTGGGAAATTTTATTTTGAGATAGTTCAACTAGGTTTCTTTTGTATTCAAATTTTATTTGTATTTTCTTTCTCTATATGTTATCCAAACTAGATGATATTTCATTAATATGTATAGTCTAGGATGAAAGTAATCACTTTCATTGAATATTATGTTTCTTTAATATTACACTATCATATATATGAATCTATTTATCTATTTAGTAGTAACTATGTGCTTTAATTTTATTATTATTGTGTAGGCACATTGTGATATACATGGATAAAAACTGGATCACATTACCGAGGAACACACCTTAGTATGTTAAGGGTTTGAATGAGTTTTTAGATTTTTCAATTTCTAATCAATCCGTTGAAGGGAGAATAAGATGTCCATGTCTTAAATGTAATTTTAGAACTTGGTTGAAGAGAGATGAAGTATAAAAACATTTAATACTGAAGCAATTACCTGGTCAATATATGTGTTGGTTTTGGCATGGAGAATCGAACATTACAGAAAGATTGAGTACTAGTGTTAAACCACATAATGAGGTCCCAAGTTCATCGACAATGGAAAATGAAATGAAAAACCTCATAAATGATGTAGCCGGCACTACAAGACACCACTATCAGCATCAAAACATATCAGAACAACCAGAAGAGGGTTCTAAAAATTGCAACGTGACAGGTAATGTTTTTGAGACTGTAACAGAATCAGATCAATATTGTAACATATCATTGGATCCTCCTCTTGATTATGTGGAGCCAAATGTAAGAGAAAACGTCACTGAGAAAAACGCGTTTCAGGATTTAGTTGACTATGGAAATCAATATTTGTATAGTGGGTGTTTGAAATATTCAAAGCTTTCATTTCTGCTGAAGTTGTACCATATCAAATGTCTATGTGGAATTACAAATAAGGAAATATCTATGATATTTGAATTGATTCGTGATGCATTTCCTGAAGAAAAAATCCCAGAATCTTTTTATGATATGAAAAAAGTTGTTAACAAGCTTGGTCTGAATTGTACAAAAATATATGTGTGTCCCAATATTTGTATTCTTTATTGGGGAGAGGATTCAAGTAGGCATAATTTCAAGAAATTTTCTTCTTATATATGGAAATCAAAGGGTGATGTTGGAAGTCTGAATGAACATAATTTCATGGAGAAGAAGAAAAGGAACACACCTGCAAAGGTTTTGCGTTACTTTCACTTGAAGCCTCGATTGCAAAGATTATTCATGTCATCGAAAACTGCCGAACACATGAAGTGGAATTTTATAGATAAAAACGATGATGGGTTAATGAGACATCCATGAGATTCCCAATCCTGGAAGTCATTTGATTCATTACATCTAGATTTCTCAGCTGATCCTAGGAATGTTCGATTGGGATTGGCTGCTGATGGATTCAACCCATTTGAGACTTTGAGTACCAGTTATAGCGTTTGGATCGTTGTTTTGATCCCTTTTAATCTGCCTCTGTGGAAGTGTATGCAACAAACATATTTTATCATTTCGATGATTATTCTTGGAAAACGAATTCCTAGAAATTATATTGATGTATACTTGCAGCCTTTGATTGACGAATTGTAGGAGTTATGGAGCAATGGTGTTGAGACATTGGATGCTTATTCTAAAAAAATGTTCAAAATTCATGCTGCTTTAATGTGGAACATTATTGACTTCCCTGGGATTGAGAATTTATCTGGTTGGAACACTTGCATGGGTTTGGCTTTTCCCATTTGTAACTTTGATTTTGAGCCCAAACGGCTACCTCAAAGTAGAAAATGGCGCTTCTTGTGCCATCGAAGATTTCTTGATGCATCTCACAGATTTCGGCTGAACAGATCAATATTTAATGGTTCCATTGATCGTAGACCACCTCCAAATTTGTTAACTAGTTTTTAAATATTGACACAGCTTGAAAATGTTGAAACATAATTTGGGAAGTTTCATCATTTTAATGATAGCGGAAAACGGGTCTGAAGTGCATCGTCAGGTGAAATCAGAATCCAACAATGGAAGAAAAAAAGTATATTCTTCAAACTCCCGTATTGGGATTTAAATTTTATGTGGCACAATTTTTATGTGATGCATATTGAGAAGAATGTCTGTGATAATTTGATTTTCACAGTACTTAATGAGCATGGAAAGTTGAAGGATCATCTCAATGCTTGCAAAGACTTACAAGTAATGAACATAAAACGTTATCTCTAGCCACATGAGAATAAAAAGTACGCTCTGACCATTTTTTCAATGAAAAATAGGGATAATGATATATTCCTTCGAATTTTAAAGAATGTGAAGGTATATGATGGGTATTCGAGTAATATCTCGAGGTGTTTTGACTTGAAGAATCGTAAGTTACATGGATTAAAAAGTCAAGATTCACATATTTTGTTACAACAGTTACTACCATTGACATTTCATACATTATTAACTGAAAAAGTTACTATTGTTGTACTCTAATTCTGCACATTTTTCATGAAATTATGTGAGAAATATCTACATCCATTTCATCTTGACAACCTCCAGGAGAGGTTTTTATTGACCCTTTTTGCAATGGAGATGATCTTTCCTCCATCGTTTTTTACTATCATGATGCATTTAACTTTGCATTTGGTTGAGGAATCTAAATTAGGAGGCCCCGTTCATTATCGATATATGTATCTAATTGAGAGGTATTTTATTTATATTTTTTTCATTTAAGTAAAAAAAATTGGCATTTAAATAAATATATAATATTATTATTTTATTTCATAGATATCTTGGTCATTTGAAAGCATACGTGAGAAATAAAGCTCAACCAGAAGGCTCTATTGCTGAAGGCTATTTGGATGAGGAGTGTCTTAACTTTTGTTACAGATATTTGGATCATATTGAGACAAGTTTTAATCGAGTTGGATGTGTTGATGACACATCAACTCAATCTCAAATGCATCAGAAATCAAAAATATTTCCTGCTATTGGCCGATCAGTTGGTAGGACCTCAAATGTGACACTGACAGTATTGGAATTATTACAGGCACATAGATATGTGCTGTTGAATTGTGAAATTTCAGATCCATTTATTGAAGAGTTGATGATACAAACAAAGAGACGAATGAGAGGATGAACATGAAATGAGAAAGATATAACAAAATCTGTGAATAAAGAGCTTGTAGAATGGTTTGCATGACGTGTAAGTTCATAAATATTGCAATAAATATGAATATTAGTTTGACACATACATTTTGTAAATATATTAAATTATATTTCTTTTTTTCAGATCATGGATACTGATACTCGAGCAAACTTGTTAGAATATTTGAGGTTTCTTGTTAGAGGTCCTATAAAACAAGTTAGAAAGTTCGACACTTATAATGTGAATGGAATTATATTTTGTACAGTAGATCGAGAAGTGGGTATGAAAACAAATAATAGTGGTATATTTACATTTGTTGAAGTGGTATTCTATGGAAATCTGGATGATATTATTTAATTAAACTACCACGTACATTTTTCTGTTGTTTTTTTCAAATGTAAATGGGTTGATATTATCAGAGGTGTTAAAAGAGATTCCTTGAAATTTACTTCTGTGAACTTCTCTCATTTAATGGATGTTGGTGATCGTGAACTGCATGATCCATATATCTTAGCATCCCAAGAAAAAAAGGTATATTATGTGAATGATGTTTTGGATGAAGGGTGGAGTGTAGTTGTTCACGTAATACAAAGAGATTTGTATGGCATGGGTTATGAAGTGGAACATTTGACCTCTAAAATTTAATTTCATCAACAATAGGAAGAAGAATTATTTTTCCATCATGATATTGAAAATATTAGTCTAGAAAGGATGAATGAAGTGGATGAAGCAATGGAGTAGGAAACCGACATGATTGAAGGGGAAAATGATTGTATGTACAATTATTTATTCATTCAGCAACCACTTGTTTCATTTCCGTAGTCATTCATTATCATTGTTATATATATATATTCTGTTAGTACTGGGCATCTATTATCATTTTTAATTTTTTTTTCTCCATAATCTTTTTGAAATATATATTCTGAACTAAATTTTATTTGATTAAATGACAGGAATGCCAAGGAAAAATCGATACACTATTACATCTAGTTCTACGACAGATGATGATCCATCTGGCTGCCTCCCCATGACATCTGAGGCACCAACTGCATACACCCCTGCACCATCTCCCCCTGCACCATCTCTCACACCATCTGTGGGTGTCCCATTAGAGTCTGAGTTGTCGACTCCCCCTTCAGAAGCCTTAGCAGCGGGGCGGCGACACACCCCTTCCAGTTCATCATGGACATACTGGAGTGTCACTGTCATAAGAACAAATTTAAATTAAATAAATTTATTGCATTTTGTTTATACTAATTGTTTGCTCATTGAATGTGAAAACAATGAAACCGTGGATAAAAACATAAAAAGTTCTGATTTTTGGAATATGAATGGTGGGAAGATAGTCGTTCCATTTGATTCTTATGGGGTCCCTACGGATAATGCTGTGGGGTTACTTGGCCAGATTCTAGGCCAGCTGGCAGTAGAGCCCATTTCCCTACCTATTTCTTATGATGATTGGAGACATGTTCCTCCTAGATGGAAAAATGAAGTTGTTGATTCCCAAATAAAATTAATTTTATTTCATTATGGTTTAATTCAATGTCACGTTACTAATATGTTCAAAATGAATTTTTTTATACAGATGTTCTTTAACTTTACAGTTGCTGATGTGATAGCACGAAAGTGGACCTTGAAAAATCTTGGTATGAAATGGAAAGATTTAAAATGGAGATTGTGGTGTGATTTCAACGATACTTCGTTGACCGTGCAACAAATGTATGAGAAGCTACCTAGTGGGGTACCGAAAGAACAGTGGAAATTTTTTGTTGACAGACATCGTGATGAGAAGAAGATGGTATAGAAATATATATTATTATATGATCCTCATATTAAATTTATACATGTATATGAAGAGGAGATGACATTGAATACATTTCTGTTAAATTGCATTTTATTTATTTCAGGATCTCTTAAGACAGAATGCATCAAACCGGGCTAAGCAAGTCATCCCTCACACTGCGGGCTCCAAAATATTTTCTAGAAGCCGAACGACGTTGGTAATATTTTAATTATTTTAAATATTTATAAGACAATATTATCTACTTAATATATTGAATTGTTTATTTATCTATGCTTAATGCAGTCATAGAGTTTAGGCCACAAAGCATCCCGAACTGAACTGTGGTTGGATGTTCACAAAAAATCAGATATAAGTTTTGTTAATGAGCCTCCCAAAGAAGTTGCGGTATGGAGTAAATTTTTTATTATAACTTATTATCAGTTTTTACTATGTTAATATTATTGATATTTTATTTATAGGTAAAAATTAAAGAGCTATGGGATGCCAATCTTGGGTAGTCCTACTCAGTCTCCTAGGATGTCCCAGTTGCTAAAGTCCATGGGAAGGAGCATCCTGGTAGAGTGTGCGAGATGAGTTTCGGACCCATACCATCTGAGGTCTTTGGCATGCCACTAGGGATTCCAGCTGCATCTACTCCTGATTTTAGTCAGTCCATACCCGAATATTCTCAGAGGGAGATTGATTCTCTATGAACCACAGTTCAATATCAGGGGGCTCAGATATCTGCTTTGCAGAAAGCGATGACTGATATACATCAGAAGATGAGCAGATATGCCCCCGGTGGTAGTGTATCGACTGGTGGTCAGTGGGTAAATCACAAAAAATAAAAATCATTTAGTTTGAAAACTTTAATTGGTTTTAAGTTTTAATATAAATATGCAACAGTATTTAATTTTCAATATAATGTTCTTACATGTGACAGCAGAAAGTGGAAATGGATGTGGAGAGGGTGATGATGGTGGAGAGGGTGATGATGCATCATCAGACAGTGATTAGTTGTATTATTGATGTGTTGAAAAAAATATGGGAATGTTTGGTATTTATATGTACCATATGTGGCACATAGTTTCCACCAAACATTTTCATGTCCTAACATTTTCTTGATTTCTCATGTTTTTTTATGCATTTTATTGATTTCTGATGTTTCCTTTTATGTCTTGATTTCTCGAGTGTGGTATACAACATTCCAGTTAGTCCTGTGTTTGAATTGGTAGTTGAGATTTTAGATAACTAGGATTTAAACCCATTGTTGATGTGTTGAATAAATTCTCGACGCCTAATATTATAATATGTAATTATTCAATATCATCATCCAAGAAGGTAAACCATTTTGGCATTAGTATCCTACGATGCTGTGAATCACAAAAACATGTGGATTGATAACTCTTTATTAGGAACTATTTTCTATAAAACTAATAGAAAGTGATTTTCATTTTCCATAACACAGTTTATCACTTTCACTACACTTAACGTAATTCCATAACTATTCTATGTTACTATTCACTCATAACAAAAACCATTGTATATATTTTTAATTCCATCTTATAACATGGATATTCTCACATTTTACATTCATTATTTATCCCTTTAGTTATATCACAACTCATTTAACCATAAAAGTTATGATAAACCACTTATTCTATTTTGAAATGCTAAAAATATCTATAATTTGTTTAATCTCATAAACCCTTCAATTTATCATTTAATAACTAAATTAACATGTTCAAGGGATTGGAACACCCCATGGGTGGCCATAAACCCAGTCCACTCTTCATCAATATATCTAAAAACATCCTTGAAAGGTCCAACACATCATTGAGTTGATGTTATTTTATGAGATTGTGCCTGGTTTGATTTTTTTTTCAGGGCAGTGGTGCAGTGGAAGCAGAAAATTTATATTTTTTTTTCTGGCCAACTTTTCGCGGCGGTTTTAACCGCCCCTAATAGTATATAGGTAAGACAGTAGCAGTGTTTTTATACACTGCTAAACGTAAGTACTTTTACATTTCGCGGCGGTTTTAACCGCTGCTACAGAGTCACATCACCCGTATGCATTCCGCTACGGTTCTTGTGACTTTAAGGGCGATTTTATGGCTGCTAGATTTTATTTTATTAGCGGCGATTATAACCACCGCTAATTAAAAAAATCCCAGTCTCTTAAAAACTATCGCTAAAGTAACGAGAACCACCACTAAATGAGGTCGTTACAACGCTTTTCTTAAACCATCGCTAAATAGAAAAAATCGCCGCTAATAGTTTTCCAACGCCAAATTTAGTGGTGGTTTCTGTAAACCGCTGCCAACTCATGTAGCGGTGATTTAAATCACTATTAAACGCAAAAATAACCACCACTAAAGGGAGGGTTTCTTGTAGTGGTACCTTCGGATTTAGAATCTGTTACTCATGTACTCAAAACCAGGCATCACTATCTATTTGTAGAAAGTTTTATGGTATACTCCGATCACAAAATCTTGGAGTATATTTTAATAAAAAGGGATCATAAATTGTGAAATTAATGCTAGGTTGAGTATCTTCATACCATTTATTTTGATGTCATATATTCCCATATGAAAGGAAATGTGGTAGATGATGCTTTGAGAATAAAATTAATAACACAAGTATTGAGGGGATTTTTTGAGAAGTGGTCTTTGATGATTTTTATACTGAGGTGATATTTATAGTGAAGGAGGTTGGTGGGAATGTGATCTTGGATTCGATGAAGTTTTAATCATCTTTTAATGATTGAGTTTGACATGATCAGATGATGGATACTAAGAACCAATTCTTAAGAGAAATCCTAAATAGCGGGGATGCCAAAACTGAGTTGTCTTGGAATCCCAATGGAGATTTATATTTCCATAGTAGGTTGGTAATTCTATTTTCGTTATGGTAGAACTTTCTAGATATTTAATACCAGTCATGTTTTTCTGTGCACCCTAGGGCTATAATGATATACCACAATTTGAGATGTCGATATTGGTCAATAGGGATGAGGTGGTTAGTTATCGCTTTTTATCATGGTGTATCACATTTCAAAGAGTTAAGGTGAAACACCAAAGACGATAATGTTTGTTGTAGTCTTTACCTATTATGATATGGAAGTGGGATTATATTTCCATGGATTTGATCATTAATTTACCATGGAATCATAGTAAGGAAGAATTTTATTTGGGTAATTATTTACAGACTTTCTAAATAAGCATATTTATTTCAAAAAAAGTAAAAGAAAAAAGTGGAATAAATTGGGGACTTTTAGTTCTAAGAGATTGTGAGACTTTATGGGGTTGTATCTTCAATTGTTTCTAACATTGACTCCTAGTTCACATCGCGTTTCTAGAAAATTTTGTAAAAGGAAATGGGTTCCCATTTAAAATTGATCATGGAATAAAATATGTAGATAAATGGATAGATAGATATTGATATCCTAGTTCTTGTGGATGTGATCTGGGATTTTGTGCTTGATTTTGGTGGATCTTGAGATATAAATTTTCCATTCCTCAATATTTCCTATGAAAAATATTATCAAGATTAAATCTGGATAGTTCCCTATAAGGTTTAGTATAATTTCTCATATTGATATCCTTTATTTTGGGCAGAGTTGGTAGAGAGGTGCATGGTTGGGAAAAGTTTGGTATTAGAGATGATAGATGTTTCATAGATTATCTAAACATATTTGATCACATAACAGAGTTGTCAAAAATTCTATACTGACTACAGTCATAAACCACTAGAGTTTGAGGTTGGTGACCAGGTCATTATCATTGTTTCACCTTTCTAGACACATTATTGTTTGGCTAAGAAATTTAAGTTTTCCCTAAGGTTTGTGGGGACCTTTCATATCATTTAGTGACTGGGGAGTGTGGAATATAACTTTATTTTACCGTATGGATCAATTTCTATACACGATGTGTTTAATGTCTCTCAATGGAGGTGGTATTACCAGATCCTTTCCATGTGATTATATGGGAGGATATTAATCTTGAGCCTGATACCCCTTTGGTTGGGACAAAATCTCATATTATAGATCACCAAGATAAGGTATATGAGGTAAAAAAATCCCCCGTTTCTGGGTACTGTGGTAGTGTACACATGATCTCCCTAAGAAGTGGGAGTGTGAGTTTTTGATTAGGCAGTTGTGGAAATCTCTTTTTTTGGATCAAGTATTGATCTCTTTAAAGGGAAATAATTATTTTATTGTGGAACACTGATTTACCTGTCTATTAAGTATGTTATAATAATTTCCTTTGATTTTATTTCTTTTCAAACAATCATTTTCGACAATGAATTGGGATGATAAATTTAATGGTGAAGACACTAATTTGTTGGCATTTTTAGGCTAAACCTGTATTTTATTCTACTTACAAGGTAGTTACACGATGTGTAATGGGATTACATGATGTGTATTAGATACTAGACATATACCATGATTTCAATATACAGCGTGAGAATTTTACATTTCATGTAAGGTCTACACATCATGTAATGTAAAATATCAATTTTTAATAAAAGGCAATGTTTTTAATATGGTGTAAATTAAGATAAAAGGGTTTCATGATGTGTAAAATATTAAATTCAATGAAATACCCTAATTTGTATTTTTTAGGTTACCTTATAGTTTTTAAAGGATTCGTTATATTTTTGAACCTTCTCCTCTCTTCTATAGCTCATTCCCTAAGCATTTTTGGGTGATTCATTTCCCTCTGGATCACTCTGTTCAGTGATTGGTTAGTATAACTAGTCATCTTTTCTATTCAAGTAATCATTCTTCTTGATCTCTCTCTATTTTTTGGTTACATAACTGTTAGTGGTAGGGATTGATAATCAGGACATTTTTTATCAATCGATTTTAGTTTCATTTCATTCCCTATCTTTCAAAGGATGATCTGGTAGTTTTAAAAAAATATTGTCAAAGGTGGTTAGGTTTTATACATCATTGAGGTAGCTAGATCTATTGAATTATTCTAATTTCTTGTATTACTTACTGTTTTTAATAATTCCTTGAGATTTTAAATGGAATTTCATGTGTTGTAATTTAAATGTGTGTGGGTTTGTGTTTAAAAGGGGGCTTTTTTACTTTGAAAATGGAATTTCTTTATCCTAGAATGAAAAATTGATTTTGAAACCCAAAAGAAGATTGGCTTGGATTTGAAATGGTTATATAAAAATGTGATCTTGGTATAAAAAAAAATTGAAAAAACATTGCATAGTGGGATCCTCGGGTGCATTAAGAAAGAGACATGGGTAACCTTAGTGTGTGTGCGACACTGGAAGGTATCCTCTTGTATGTAGGTTTTCTTTGGAAGGACTCAATATTATTTGGATCTATACTTATTCCTTTTTAGGATTTTGATTATTTATTACTTATTATCCCATAGGCTATATCCTATTTTGAAGGTGAATTGTTGTTTATATATTTTCATTCCATGTTACTTTATTACAAGGATGTTGTCTCACATGTATATTTATATTTTGGTAAAATTACCTAATTTGTTTAGTTGTTTATTGAATGATATTCTACGTAAAATATTTTTGTTTACATGTACATTTATATTTTTATATCTTTATATGATTTTTTTCTAGATTTGGAAAATATGACACAAAATTTTTGAAAACTCGTGTACAATTTGAGAAATGTTTTTAATTTTTTTTATTCTTAAAATTCTTGTAATTTTTTTTATGTTATAACATGTGAATTATTTTTATTATAAATTATATACATTTAATGGTGGTATCCAACATGGATCTATTACGTACACCCAACTTCTAAATTTTGGTAAGTCAGAGGAAATTTCTTTCTGGATAAAAGTGATGGAATGGTAATTCACTGGCATGCTGGACTTTCATCACTTAGTCGATTCTGTTTGGGGATGGTTTGGTGGTGAAAGTTGGTCACATAGAGGCTTTTAGTCTATAATTTTCATACTTTATTTTTTATCTTATTTCGAATAGTATTATCTCCCTTTTCTCTCCTTTATAAAATCATTTTAGGCATTGTTTTCTTTATATTTGTGAGCTATTTTGTTATATTTGTTTTACCTCACCCTGTAAGGGGCTGACATGGGTGACTGGTCTGGTTGGATTGGGTTGTTATGTTACACTTACTTTATTTCTCTATGATTCTAATTAAAATATTTTCAACTATTGTGTGTTTTCCTTCACCATGGTGAGGTCTTAGTTGAAAACTAGATCTACAAAATTGAGACAAATATCAAATTTAAATTCCTAAATTATTAAGATGTGATCTCTACATAATGTTATCAATAATTGAACCAATTATGATATAGTCCCCCCAATTGTAGGAGGAGGTATTTTTTATAAAGAAATCTATGATCAAAAGGATAATTCTCAATGTTACCCTCCATGAAATTACAATGTGTATTTTTGTGTGGAAACAATATCCTCAGTTCAAATTTAGTGTTTAATACATGGAAGCCAAATGATATATTCATATATTTAAAAATAGAGCTATGCCTTAATTTTATATATTGGTACTATGGTGTTTCCATACCCATAAAATCATATATTCAATATTAAATTATTCACACACATTGTATACTATGTTTTGGGCTACTACTCCATCTTACAGAACTCTTCCATCTTTAAATTAGTCTTATATAACATTTCATTTTTTGTGTTTAATCCACAATCCTACTAACATAATCTTCTAGGGTACCACTTATGAAATGGTATTTTGATTCACAATGCCACATTTCCTCTAACACATTTACTTATTCTTATACAACAACAATAATTTATAAATTAATCTAACATAGGAATACTTTACAGTGTGTGAACTACCATTGAACTGTGATGTTGTCTCTCTTAGTATCGATTTCATGAAAAATAAAATGTATTCTTCCAAGACATATATATCCCTTTTTTCAAACATATTTTAGGATTTTGTTCCCTTGAAACCAACTTCTATGTACTTTATGATAATAATGTATTCATTGGATGAATATTAATAAACACTTTACCACATCATGATTGTTCTTTTGTGTGACATAGTATACAACAATGTCATATGAATAGATGTCAGACTAAAATTTCATAGCAGATCCCTACTATTATGAGAACCTGAATGTTCCATGACACTATTCTTGAATATATGTTCTATGGCAGGATGATATCATTTAAAGGGACATGATTGATACAGGTTATGAGTGGTGGGGACTCAGGAAACTTTGAGGAACCTTCTCATGGTGTTCGTCCTTGGTAATATCCAGGATGATATTACAAGAATAGGACTCACCCGTAGAAAATAAATATTCATAAGTGTCATTAGATATTCTTATCTATGGGCATCTGTATTGGTCCTTAGACTTTAATACTATTATTAAAGGGTATTATGACTTTCACACTTATATGTATTGAAAACAAATGTGACGACAGATGTTCACAGTGAGGTATTAGATGTTGGGTGCATCATGAGTAATACTACATTAATGAATAATGTGAGAGATGATTTTTTTCTTCTATGGAAGTAGATGTCTTAGTCCATTTTACAGAAATGATATATCCTAACTAAATATGTGGTAATTGTGTTCCCTAGGAATTATCAAATCTTGAAAACCAATGAATGAGAAATCGAGCACATGGGTTTATGGGACTTGTGTGAAACCTTCTTGATTAGTGAGATTGGTAAAAGAGATGATATTAAATAGTAAGTGTTCGTATTAGGTGACATGTCATTGCAACATCAACTTCTTTCTCTTGGGTTCCTTGACCTATTTCTAGACTATAATCTCGGACTTTAAGAATTCCCACCAAATTCCAATGAGAAAGAGGCCTACATTGTCAGGCACTAAGTGTATCCAGTATCTTAAATAAATGATATATTATTTATTTAACAAGTTGAATAAATATTATTCCCAGTTTTAGTTTAATAATGGTTCATGTATGCCTGATCACAATTATTGCATCGCTAGTTAGTAGAGAGAATATATTATAGATAAAATATATATTTATCATTTAATAATTTAGTTATATTTATTTAATATATAAATAATCTTTATTGTAGTCCTGGTAACTATTCAAGAGGATTAGAGAGCCAGGTTATGGTTCTAGTGAGAAATAATATTAGATAATATTTGGTTAAATAATATTAAAATATAACATGAATGTTAAGAAAATGTCATGGAAATAATAGCATTGCAATTATTATTTGACACGGGGTTTCACATGGAATAATAAAATAGGTAACCAAACTTGTGCTAGTTATTTATTATTACATGTTGAATTAAATTCCACATTATATTATTATTCTCTAATTAGAAAAGGCATCATTCAACCATCTAACCAATGACTGTGTGCACAACATCCTTGGAGAAAATATCTTGAGCTGAGATAACTCTTCCCTCTCCAAGAATGCTCTCAAGGACGAGAGAGATCCTCCTCCACTAGATCTAGGAGAACACTTTTAAGTGATTATAAATGTGTTTAAAGGCAGACATCTCATGAATAAGGATCTTCAACACTATCTCCCAGAGACTCATTCAGTGATGTTTGGAGATACGTGGTGCACATGTGGATCACCTCTAGAGGATTCATATCCTTGGATTCTACATCACAAAGAAGCCACAAATCAGAACCATGGTCGAACACATCAAAAAATAAAGAATACCCTTGGGTGTAATTCATTAATTAAATTAAATTAATTAGAAACAAAATATGTTGATCCTCTCTTCTCGGTTTCAGTTTCTCTCCTTTTCCTTTTATCTATAATTTGATTTTTTGGATACTGGAATTTATCGTTATATTGATCCCGTATTAGTCATCAATTGTGGTAATTTAAAAAGTTTTATACATGCCCGTCCTTGACTTCTGATGCTCCCAAAACCTACAAGTGGTATCATAGGGGTCATATTATTATTTATAATTATTTAAACAATTCATTGATGATTTAAACGTTAATAATTTAGTTTCTCAATTCATTTTTACTTGTTCTTGTAATAGAAATTTCAAAATATTCTCTTTCTCTTTCATTTCTCACATGTCAAAAAAATAATAATTTTATGACTAAAATTAAAATGAGGATGTCATCAGGAGGTGCTGCTGATTCGGTCTAGGTAACATGACAGTACACTCCCTATATTCAGAATTACATGCCGCATAATCTTCCATACACACCTTGTAATCCAAATCCAACACCAGTTAGATGTGTTCAGTGCATCTATACTAATTCATCAATTACACAATCCATGTGCATTAATTAAACACGGAGTAGTTAATACACACACCGTGAGTTTACCAGGATAGAATGGTGCATGGTCAGCTGGACTACACATCATGTAGCCCACTGGACATGGTGTGTAGTCCCTTCGGGTCAGGGTCAAGTCGTGCATCCCATACATGGCTTGCACAGCTAGTGATCGTGTAATGCCGAGTCAACACAGCATGTGGCCCACTAGACATATCATGTAATCCAATTATTTCTAAATTACACCTCCCACATTGTGTCCCTATGCATGTACTTTGAATGGATAGTGAGGAGTGTACAAGCCATGTAGTTGGATCTACACACCATGTACATTTTCAAGATTATGAAGATTTAAAAAATTATTTTTATATATTGTTACCCTTTAGACATGTACCTACATGTGGTCATAAATATGGTACACACCATGTGATAAGTGTTTTATATATATATATATATGTGTGTGTGTGTGTGTGTGTGTGTGTTTAATTAATATATGTGTAATGCTCAAAGATCTACACATCATGTATGAGTTGTACTATAATTATAATTCTGTGTGCATGCTACATGTCACAAAGAATGATGTGTATACAAGTATAAATACATACTAGGTAGTTTTTGGATGGGTATTCACTGGGTTGGCCCCAAGGTACATGTTATGTGCAAGGATATGGATGATAATCTCAGTGAAATTCATTAAAGTATTAAGATGAAAAGTATTTATTAATTAAAGACAATGATTAATCGATTCATGTATAACTTATCTTAATAATAACGATTAAATAATTAAATTCTAGATTTTATTAAATGTGTTATTTGTTTCATGTATGTGGATGATCATGAGCTAGTCCAATCAATTATATGTGATTGGTTTCTATTTAATTTATTTACTAAATTAAAATTATTGTCATGCATTCCTTCTCCTCGTTAATATGTAGGGTCTGCATGCCCATGGTTTCTTTTTTGTGAACCCCCTTTTACACCTAACCTAAGTGTGAGTTAAAATCATATATAATGGATGGATCTCCCATGCTTGTGGAGGAGGTTCAAGTTAGCACTCGAGGGGAAACCAATCCAAGGAGATACAAAGGTTGACTAGTGGAAAGTTGTAAACATGAAAAATAAACGGTTCAAGGTGTTTCTCCCCTTGTCCAGGCTTAGTTTATCAACCACTAGATAAACTATCTAATAGAAAAGCTAAAGATCATACCCATTATTAATTTATATCAGTTGTATGGTTATTCATTATGGATCTTTGACACAACCACGTAATTAATAAACTAACAAACGTACAATATGGAACTAAAATAAAATGTATTATGTTTAAATATTATCTATTCATGGTTAATCACTTAAGTATATCCCACTTAACATTAATAATCATGTAGAAATATATTAAGAGGCAATTTAAGAATTAAGGAAAAAATAACTCAATTAAATATTAAGTCGGCATAGCCTTCCATTACTTCATTTAGAATCCAACCATAGTTCAAAGTGCTTGACAAAACCTATTTGGGGTGCTTTCAGTTATGGAGGAATTCAAATTTGAGGTATTGGTTTGACATAACATTGTTTAGATCAAGGGTTGACTTCCCTTGCTGGACTTGGTTCAACTAAGAGGCAAAGGTTGAGGAAATCCAAAATTAATGATTTCAGGATTGGGGAGTCCTCTAAATAGATCAAGGAGCTATGAGTTAATGTAGTTGGCATCTGTAATGCCTACCTAAAACCTTTCATGTTTCTTAAAAAACCTTATCATGGGTAATGCGAAGGGAAATATGGATAATTACCGCTATAATTTCAAAGAAACATGATATTATGAAGCCAATGATGAGGGCTATTAAGTTTCGACAAAATAGCATAAGACTAATAGATAGTAATTTATTTATTTTTCTATATTTATCAAGATAAATTACAAAAAAAGTGTTCACCTTATTTGTATAAACAAAATCAAAATGAAATCAAACATATAAATATGATCCATACTCGAGAATGGAAACCTTCTCACTAACATGAATTTCAAGGAGTGTAAAGGCACCTTTGGGTTATCCTTCACCATGAGGGGAAAATTTATGTACTCAAAGAGCCTTTACTAGTTGCACCTAGAATTGAGGCAAGTTGTGAAGAACTCTCTGTGTATGAAGAACATCTGAATGACAATATGTATGTTCAATGACTCATACTATCATCCATCACCAATGATCTTTTGAGGAAACATGAGGAAATAGATTCTTATTGCATGATGTCTCACCATCAATATATCTATTAAGAGAAGGCAAGACATGAGAGGTATGCGCTCTCCAATGATTTTTTCTCTACTAAGCATGGAGAATCTATGCCATATGAACCACATGTATTCAAACGTATTGGAAACATTGAGTGGTTTGACATCTTACAGATTAAATTAATTGAATATTTTCATACAGATCTCATACTATCAACACTACCCAAGGCCTTCTCTAGTTTCACTGTGAATTATAATATTAGAAATAATGGGAAGAGAATATCAGAACTTCTGACATTGATTCTCCAAGTGGATAAGGACCTGGGGAATGGAAATCCCGAAGTCCTTATGGTGAATAGGAAAAAGAAGGTAAAGGAAAAGAGGTATAATATTTATAAATATTCTAAAGATCCCGAGCACTGTCTGACTAAAAAGATGAATATCTAAAGTTAGGGAAAGAAAAATGAGGTAGAATGATTAACATGTGGCAAGTCAGGCCACTAGAAGAGGAACTGCACCCAGAGGTTAGGGGAAGCCAAATGTGTGTTCATTATTAATTGAAATATTTCAATTTATACACATTGGGTATGGGATATATCTTGTGGTGCTTTAATCTATATTCCAATTTAGGAACCAAGTAGGTTTCAGAAAATTTCCAGAGGAGAGGTGGATCTGTGAACTGCCAATGGTGTGAGGCTAGATGCTCTTTACATTGGTGACTACCCCATCACATTTCCAACATGAATGATTATGGTTTTATGTGGCTGTTATTATGTACCTAGTCTTACCAAGAACATAATTTGTATATCGAGATTAGATATAGATGGATTTATTTTCATGTTTGGAAAAAATATTTTTACTATTATAAGGACAACATATTCTATGGTATGGAACATTTAAATAATGGAATGTATGTATTCCATTAAGATAACCAAGTGTTGGAAATTGATAACAAACCAAGTTCACATGACTCATACAACACCCAGTTGTTTCATCATTGCCTTGGTCATGTAAACAAGAATGTGAAAAAGCACTATCAAGATGGTTAATTAGAATCTTCCAATCTAAAAACACTTGATAGATGTCACGTTTTTTTACAAGGGAAAACTTTCAAACCACCATTTGGTGTACAAGTTAAAAGGTCCAAAGAAATTCTAGGATTGGTACACACTGATGTGTGCGGACCATTTCTAGTTGAAGCTAGAGTTGGGTAAACATAAATCATTACTTTTATTGATGACTTCAGCAGATAAGTATTTTCCTACTTAATGAGGTATAAGAAAGAGTATTTTGAGAAATTCAAGGAGTTCAAGAATGAAGTAGAGAATAATCTTGGTTAGATGATAAATAATCTTCATTCAAATAGAGGTGTAGTATATATTTACCATGAGTTCATCAACCATTTATGGGAGTCTAGGATTCTATATCAATTCACTCTAAATTATACATCGCATTAAAATAGTGTTAGTGAAATGAGGAACCATACCTTGATGGATATGGTAAGGTCGATGATGGGTCAAACTGATATTCCATTATCTTTTTGTGTATATGCATTACAAACTGTGAAATACACATTAAACGAAGTACCCAAAAAAGGTGGAAAATGGGATTCCCTTCGAGCTATTGAGTGGAAAGAAACCCACTTTGTCACATACACTTGTATGGGGATGTGAGCAGTTTTTTAAGGCTTTCTCAAGAAGATGTCTATATGACACAACCATAAGGGTTTTTGATACCTGGTGATGATAATAGGGTATTCAGGTCATAGATATCCATTTAAGGATTAAATTAATCATCTAGATCATGGAACATTCTATTCTATGAAGCCATATGATAATTTGGTTTCCTTTGGAATGAATGTGAGCCATGTGTTTACAAGCTATTTAATGGGAATGCTTTCGTTATCCTAGTATTGTATTTTGATGACATATTTATTATTGGAAATTACATACCAATTTTGTAGTCAATAAAGGAATGATTAAACAATTGCTTCTCCATGAAGGACATAGGAGAAGCATCCTACATTATAGGGATCAAGAACATTCATGATAAATCCAATAGGCTTCTTGGACTATGTCAAATACTTACATTGACCAAAAGCTAAAGTGATTTAGTAAGGAACAATCCAAGAGGGGGTTGGTTCCAGTGTCACATGGTATACATCTTTCAAAGAAAATGTGTTCACATACACAATATGAGAATGATATGATGAGTAATATTCCATACGCTTCAACGATAGGATCTGCCATGTACTCTATATTATGTACAAGACTTGATGTTTGCGTATGCACTGAGCATGGTCGGAAGATATCAAGCATATATAGGAGTACATAATTGGACTCCTATAAAGACTATCCTTAGCTATCTAAGAACTATAGATATGTTACTGGTCTACAGAAGAGATGATTAGATTTTCATCAGAGGGTATGCGGATTCTAGTTTTCCTATAGATCATAATGATATGAAGTCATAATCATGAAATATTTTGTGTCTCCACGGAGGACTTGTGAGCAGGAAAATTCCAAAACAGCCTGTTGTTGGTGATTCAATAATGGATTCTAAATATATAGCATCTTCTGATACAGCTAAGGATGTTATATGGATTAGTAACATTGTCCATGATCTTGATGGGGTACCTAGTAGTAAGGATCCCATTACATTGTATTGTGATTATACTACAACGGTGGATCTTGTAATGGAGCCAATGACAAATCAACGGAAAAAGCACATACTATGAAATGATCACCTCTTAAGGAATTTATATCAATGGGGTGAAGTTATAGTGAGCAGAGTTTCATGGAGGAGAACTTGGAGGAACCCTTGATTAAATTCCTGTCGTAGCAGAAGCATGAATATCATTTGAGAGCTACTAGACTGAAGGTTGTTAGCATATGGCTCTAGTGTATGTGTGAGTTTGTTGGAGTTGGTGCCCTAGAAACCAACTTATTTGTACATTATGATATACATATATTTATTGGATGAATATTAATAAAATCCATATCATATCATGATGGATCTTCTATATGACATAGTATGTGATAATGTCCTATGTATAGCTGTCACACTAAAAGGTTATAGTGGATCCCTACTATGATGAGAACCCAGAAGCCCCATGAAACTATTCATGAATATATATTCCATGCCCAGATGATATTATTTTAAGAGACACAAATGATACAGGCTATCAGGGGTGGGGTCTCGTGAATCTTTGAGGCACCTTCTCATGGTGTACGCCCTTGGTAATATCTAAGAGGATATTATGAGAACACGACCCGCCTATTGGAAATCTACATTAATAAGTTTCATTACTTGTTCCTATCTATGGATTTATGTATTGGTCCTTATAATTTATGATTATTATTAATGGGTTTTATGACTCACATAGTTATATGTATTAAAGAAACTTGTGACGACAGATGTTCATAGTGAGGTAGGATATGTTGTGTGTGTCACGATTAATTCTGCATTAATGAATAATGAGATAAAGTATTTATCACTTATATGGAAGTAGATATCTCAAGCCCTTTGATGGAAATGATATAGCCTAACTAAATCTATGTCCATGGTGTTCTCTGGGAATGTTCAATTATATGAAGTTAAAGAATGAAAAATTGAGCACAAGGGATGACGACACTTTCATGAAAGCCACTTGATTGGAGATACCGAGATAAATAGGTTATATAACATGGTAAGTGTTCATATGAGGTGACATGTCATTACGAAATCAAATTTTTTCTCTTGGGTGCCTTGACCCACTACTAGACAGTAATCTTGGACATTAGGTAATCCCGCCTAATGCTAATGAGAAATTGGCCTAGAGGGTCACACAATAACTGTATCCAATATCGCTGTTAAATAATATATTATTTATTTGAAAAGTTGAGTAAATATTTTTCCCAATTATGGTTTAATAATTAATCAAGTATGTCTTATCACATTTATTTTTTTCGATAGTTATTTGAGAGAATATATTGCGGAAAAAATATTTATCTATCATCAAATAATGTATTTATATTTACTTAATAAATAAATAGTCATTAATCAAGGCCCTGTAAATATTGAGTAGGATTGGCAGACCACTTTATGGGTCCAATAATAAATATTATTAGATATTATTTTGTTAATTAATATATAAATATAATTTGAAAGTTAAGTATATGTCTAGGAAATAATAACATTGTTATTATTATTTGTCATGGGGTTTCACATAGAATAATAAAATAAGTAATGAAACATGTGATAATTATTTATGATTACCTAGTGAATTAAATTCCCCATTATATTATTATTCTATAATTAGCTAAGGTAACATTCCACTGGATAACCAATGGTTGTGTGCACAAATTCCATGGAGAAAATCTCTTGAGCCTAGAGGACTCTTCCTTCTCCAAGAACACTCTCATGAATGAGAGAGAAACTCCTCCACTAGATCTAGGAGAACTCATTGGATGTGATTCTCAAGGGAATCGACGACGGACATCACAAGTGAAAGGATATTACATTCTTGCACCCTGATAATCCTTCAGAGATGTCCGAAGATACGTGGAGCACATGTGGATCACCAATAGAGGATTCCTATACATGGATTCTAAATCTCAATTAATCCTCAAGTCATACCCATGGATGAACATATCAACAAAGAAAGAATCACCTTTTAGGTAATTTGTCAATTTAATTAAATTAATTATAAATTTTTTTTGATACACTCTTCTTAGTTCCAGGCTCTCTCCTTTTTCTTTTATCTTTGATTCGATTCCATGGATAATGGTGTTTATCATTTCCTTGATCCTGGATTAATCATCGATCATGGAAATTTTCAATGTTGGGTACACACCCATCCTGTGATTCTTCTTCGCCCAGAACCTACACATATAACCTTCCAAACATGATTTTATCCATAACCAAGGATAAAAACATAATTCCATATCTTAGTTTCATAAATCCTCTATATTGACCAAAAAAATCAATAAAAAGTAATCATTATTAAAAAATTCTCCCACATTTGGTTTGATGGAAATTCAATATATCTTCAATGAAATTAAATACCACTAAAATCGAGAAATTTCCAAAGGAAATGAATTTAATATACCATCACTCTATGTCTATGTGTGTAATTATCATTTTAGAAAATTGTATATCAACAGAGAAACATATTCCTTGTCATTTAATCTCATCCATTTATTGATAATATCTAAAATCCACCAAAATTAATCTTCATAAAATTATTCTAGAAGGATTCTTCTAAAGACACATCATATCAAAAACCCACTCCCTATGGGAGAATCACCATTAAGGGTAAATATTGTCTCAATTTATAACATTTTGACAATATTCCCAAAATAAAAAGAAATTCACAATAAAAATAGCCATGTTAGACATTAAATGCATGTGGGGAGAGGGAAATTCTAACCCTACTCAGGTTGAGTAAGGTGTGTGAACACCATGTTTGAATTCCTGGTTCAAAAATATATATATGTGAATAATGGTTTTGAGAACATGTAATATATTTGTTGATTTGTATCCAAAACATCCATATTGATAATTTCTTATTAAACCTTACACTCACTGAAATGATATCGTATGTCAATACACTTTGTTTAGGAATATTTCACCATGTTTTCCATTAGATCAATCACAATTTTGTCAGTAATAAGAAAATACTATCCAAGATTCACCAATTCTTTCTTTATCCACATCAGTTAGGAATACAATATTCTTATTAAAATATACTCAACTTTATCTATACTATTGGAATTTATTTATTGTATCTTGTTAATCCATCAATTGTATTTTCATTTAATAAAGAGGGATAATCTACTCATGGATTCTATATAAATATTTTAAACATAAAAATATGTATCTATGTCTATATATATATCTCTATATATTATTCTATACAATATTCAAAACTACAATCAATTGTGTATTGAATGTGCCTCATGATCCATTTCAAAACATGGATATGTTCCTCCTTTTAGAAACATTAAAAGAGGGAAACCAAACATTTAGTAAAACAATACATACTAACATATTTCTATGAGATAAAAACACAACCAATAATCTTATATTAGAGAGTGGAATGATAAAACCTTCTATATTCATGTTGAAAAATCTAAGTTCCAAATATGATTGATCTTGAAACTAGTTTGATATAATGAATTCTAAATTTAATCAGTAATTCTAAAAAAAATGAAAAAAATGTGTATCCCCATTTTTTGTTTTACTTGTATCCCAAGAAGATATGTGAGTTCTATGATCATTGAGATATCAAACACAGAGCTCATCAACCATGAGCATTCCTACAATAATATATAATTTCTTCCATTGAATATTATGTTATCAATATATATTAGCACCATGACCTACAATTACTTCATTTTATCTATATAAATATTATGATCATCCTTTTCTCTTATTAGTTTTAGATTCATAAAAAATGTTTCCATCCAAGCATACTATAATGAAGGTGATTTTTTAATCCATATAGGGACTTATTCAGCCTTCACACCATTGATTCATCATCTTAAATTAATTAACAAATGCTTGTTAGATATAAAATTATAATTCAATAATTTCATTAAAAAATGTTTTCTTAATATCCATTTGGTAGATTTTAAAATTTTTCTTAATAGAGACAGGTATAATGAGTATAATTTATTCATGTCTCAACAATAGTGTGAACTTTTCTTCCACATCAACTCATTTAACTTTTATATAGTCCTTACACATTTATTTTTCTATGTTTTGATGAACCTATTCACACTCATCATATTTATTCTTCATTACTTAATTAGTTATTATAATATTATAATCCATAATCCTCAATAATAACTATAAGTATTGATTTATCTCTATTTGATCTAAATTAACATTTATGGACTTAACTCGTGATTAGTATTTTTTCCACTTATTCAAATGTGGATAGGGGCCACTTGAGATAATTGGGTGGTGTGATTTATACTACTTATCCTATAGTACTTTTTTGGTGTATTATCATCACCAGGTATGTTTCATTATTAAATATCAACTCACATAATCCTTCATTAAGTTTAAAATTTAATTTCTTCAGTAACCTATTAATATTTTTGATTCTAACTCAAAGTATTAACAAAATATTGAACTATGTATGCCTTTATAATTTATATATATTACATAATATTATTCATACCCTCCACAACATTCTAGAATTATTGATTTGTTCACAACTCTATCCTTGATAATATTTTCATCATTTCCCTTTGTGATATTTTCAAACCTCTTATTTATTCATTTATACGTCTTAATCTTGAAACAATAGCCTATAAATATCCTATTTAATGTCTCATATTTTTATTTACAGTGATTTCATTCCTTATTTAAAATGTAATGTTTTTATACAAAAAATATTGAGGTGCATAAAAGTTTTCCAACATCCTTGTTTCATCCCAAATGATGTATTATTTTTTATAAGATTCATCAAAAGCTCAATTTTACTTGTAAACCAACACCTATATAGATTCTTTCAAATAGTGAATATAAATTCAACTTTTGATGAGAAATGTATTTTCTATATTATTTTATATTAAATTATTCCCATTTGTGACACAATAATTTGGTAGTGTTCACATTGATGGGGCTTTGTTATTAATTTCATGTTTCTATATGTAATTTCCCACCTATTTGATGTTGTGAACCATGCCATTGTTAGATTAAATAGTCATCGTTTTTCTTTCGTTTTTTTACTAACCTATCGTATTAAATCATTTAATACATTCAATCACTTACATAATTTACAACATAGACATGATAAAACCCAATATATTGTATTCATCAATAGAAAATGCATATTATTGTTCACCATAAATTCAAGGAACATTAATTAGACCACATAGATCAGTGTGAGTCCGGTCCAAAAAATTTGGAACCCTTTTCTTCTATATACAAAAAGGATTTCTCACCAACTTTCTTTTTAGGAAAGAATAATGGGTCTTCTATTGATCTCACTTCCAATTTGAAAAATTAGTATATGTATTCGTTTTTAGAATATTCATTTTTTAAGTATTATGCATAGGTCATTGATATAAAAAGGTTTTTATCCTATTCCATGATATAGAGACTTGTGTTGTCCTTATAATCCACTTAGTATAAATTTTGGTTGGTTATCAATCCCCAAGGGAATTAGTCTCAAGTAATTCCACTGATAAAATGACCCTTTAAATTAAATTTGATCTCAATTATAGAGTAACAAACATGACTAACACATAACATATTTCATCAGAGATCACACACATAGATAATTTCCGTATTTCTCATCTTATTTTCATCCAGCCATGTATTTCCACTTCAATTGATTTTTAATGCTCTATCACCTAAAAATATATAAGTACCATTAACACATTTCTTTAAATTCAGAAATATATTCATATTATCATCCATGTGGGATGAAAACCAACTATCAATGATCTATATGCTAATTTTTTAGTTTGTTTAAGAGAAATGAAATCCATGATAGCTTTCTCATTATCTATCTTTTATTTATAATAGATTATTTATTGATTTGAGACATAAGTATATCTCTCTTCATTTTATTTAGCATTGGTGTTGATTCTATTCTTGTCATCCTCCAATAGATATAATATATTTAGAAAAGGGATTTCATTCATTTTTATAGTTTCCATCCTAAATTTATTTATATTAGAGTGACCTTGATTCTTCTAGTTCCCATAATTCAAAACTCTATGTCCACTATTAGAGAAATAATAATAATATCTATGGAAAGAGTTTGTTTGGGGTAGGATATGCTATCATCCTTTTTTGTTGACTCTCAAGGGATTCCCCCCTTAAGTATTCATCAACATCTAATAAGTATGTAAATTTATTTCAACTAACGACACATAATTAACACATCATATGGGTAAATATATTCAATTTATCTCCCTAAAAATTTCCATTCAACATGTAGTTTATCATTTTTTTATGATTTCTCAATGTGTTAGAATAATTTCTTAGATTTTTTTCTTCATTGTTATGAGTTTTTGAGGTTCATTATTTTAATTTCATCAAAATAGAGACCATTCAACTTTAAAACATGTAATTAGGTCTTTTATCATTATATAATTTCATAACACCACTTTGAACACATTTTACAATTTATATTAATTATCCATCTAAGAACCTATGAAAGTAAACCATATAATTTTAATCACATTATTCCATTTCATATTAAAGTATATTGTTAAGCATAACCAAATCTTCATCATTGGATTAAATACTTTTTTATCTTTATTATCTATGCATTGAGGCCATCAATCACATTATTTTTTTCATCTACTTTAAATTTGATAACAATAACTTCTCCTAATGTTGATTTATTAGCCCCATGTTCTTACACAATTTAAAAAAAATAACTTTATCTTCAATTTAATTAATTTATTTTGATGATTTATTTAATAAGAAACCAAAAGTTTATTTTTTCTTTGGTTCAACATAAAAACCTTCATGTTATCCATTATGTCTAAAATTCAAGTTGAAAAATTCTTCTGGTTGGGCCCCTTCAAATTTTTTTAAATTTGGATTTCTAAATAATTACCAATAAAGAATAATTATTTATCTGATATCTATTTATAATTTCCACCTACTATTCCTTGAAATCATGTTGATCTGTAATGTTCCAAATCAATTTTATGGTGTGCCTCAAGTTGCGATTTTGGCTATATTGTTCATAGAAACCTCGACCCTCCTAAATCTGAACATGGTGGATTTCCTTAAACACCATCACCCTTAATTTTAATCATTTGATAGGTTTTCTTATCACAATGATTACAGTAATGGGTGACTATTATCCTTCCTTTCAAATAGAACATCATAATTAGAGTTTCTTTGGTCGATGATCCTTGCATGGTATAATGTTATCTGATTCTAACAAGGGTCCCATGTATACATATTTATATGGTCTTATAATGACAACCTGAAATTTGGTACTCCAAATATGGTGTTGTGTATAATATTGCTAGAACTACTGGTTCCTTTCGCAAATCATTCAATTATATTTATGCTTAATATTTTGGTAGGTAAATTATTGTGTTCCAACAGTAGAATAGATTATATTTTAACCCAATCTCTCCATGTATTTATACTGAAGTTGATCATCCAAAACTACTAGTGGAGTGGGTTTGGTTTGGGGGTGGGGAAGAGTTTTGTTGCGATAAAGATATTGTATTCAAGTCTTTGGAACAATTTATATTCATCTTGTCAAGAACTAGGAATCATTTTTTTAGAATATCATCATGCACATAGGTATCAGAATGAGGATTTTAACTCAGTAAGTCATCATTGTATCAGGACAGAGCCTCCGCCTTCCCTATCCTTTGCTCATTTGGGTAATAATGATATAGCGTATAAAGATCCTCCTAAGAGAGAGTTAAGATATTCTAATACTGATCTTAAGGTCATATATTTTTTTTTTGTCTATTTTGAGATATGATATTGATTATCACAAGTTTGTAGTTCATGTCACATCTAGTTCAGGTGGGCTTAATGGTGTGCATGTTATAGGTTCTTTGAAATAAACATAAACATCCAAAATCCTTCATCTTATGTAGTGGTAGTGAGATTTGATGATGAATCTTCACATGAGGTGGGGATACAAGTGGAATGTGGGGAATGCTCGTCGGATTTAATATCCTTTGTAAGATAAATGAAGTTCATCCCAGTTTCAAATGAGGGAAGGGTGAATGATATGGACAAGATGATATCTATAAGGAATATTTAAACTCTTAATATGAGAATTCACTTTGAATGTATACAAGTTATCATTTTTGTTCTATAATAAGTGGATTTCTTAAATGAAGAGATTGGAAATCTTATCCCCCTACCAGAGGATAATATCACTAATGTTCAAGTATTCTAAAAGGACGAGTCAATTGATGAGATCATAATTCAATTATCAATGGGAAGTGCAGATAGAATACAAGGTAGAGGACTTCACATCCCAAGGAGGAAGAAGGGGCAGAAGGGAACCCAAGATTTAGGGAGATGTATTTTTCTTAGGAGATATAAATATTAAGGGTGAAAGTAAAAAACATATCACTTACCTAAACTCATATAGAAAATGTATTCAACAAATTTTGGTTCTATAATGTCAAAATAAAAACTGAATCATCATTCCTAGGTTTTAAAGAAGTGTATGATTCTTTAGAGTGAAGATAAAATGGCCAAGTGTAGTGATTCTATGGAACAAGAGGAGGTTAGTGACAAGATGGAATCTCTATTTTTGATACAGGGAAGTTACATGGGTGTAGATGGTATAATGGTTATAATTGACGGTTTGAAGTGGGTAGTATTAATGGAGGTAGCTGAAAAGGAAAAATTCATGGATCTCATTATCCAATCCAGGGAATAAATTTTGGAGGTGGCCTTTCAGATCAATGAATCATATGAGGATGTTAACAGGATGTCTAGGAGAATTATTAGAGTTGATACTAAAGAGTAGTAGATGTTGTGGATCAAAAAATATGATCTCATTTTCACGTGAGGCTTCAACAAAAGGAAGATACATTTGGAAAAGTACATTCAGACTTGGGAAAAGATATCTTATCATTTTGAATATATTATAAAGGAAGATCGGGATATGAATATAGTTTCACTTCAATAGATATTATATAAGGAGAATATTTCTAATAATATTAATCTCAAATTAAATGATTTTTGTATTCTTTATGGTGTTTAATGAGTTTTTGTTTTGATATTATGAGGTTTACCTCTATTTACACAAAAGGGTTTTTTTTATAAAAACTTCATTTTTATTCAATCATGTCATAATTAATGTATGATAGTGGTTACATACCTTCATAACTCCCATTGTATTTACTTAATTTTTATACTAAATGTGATTTAAATTATTCCTTGAAATATTCATATTCGTTTCTATAATAATTTTACACATGAATCTCTATTTCTTTAAAATAAATCTCATTTTATGACTGGTAAGATATTCTTTCTAGTTTCACTTGAATTTATCAATCCCTGAGATTTTTATAATGATTTTTATGAGATAAGTATATGAGATCTTATTTTTCAAGAGAAGACACCTTACCAATATAAATTTTATAATATTCTAAAAATTTTCATTATAATTTCAATATATTTCATCTCATTTCCATGTTCCGGGATAGATCCCATGAATTCAATGGGTTGTCAGAAAGAAAGAATTTATATTATCATTTGAACTCATCGTTAAATCATTAAATTTATTATGAAGTACTTGTAAATTGTGTTATTTTAGATTCTTTTATACTTCAAAAAAATTATCCAATTTTCCCCAAATTGATTTTTCATAATGTTCCTCAAATCACTTTTTAGTAGATTTGGATTAAAAAAGATTTGAATAATCCATTTTGTTTATTTTCATTAGTATAGAGTAGTTTTCTGTCACTATTAGAAATCAATGACACTATAATATCACTAACATGTATTACATGATTTTAAGCATCATAAATGTCATGCCGAAGCATTCCTAAGAGATATCTCATCAGGTCCTTAAAAATCGGATAATTACAACCATCAAACAAAGGAACCCTTTTTCATTAAATGTTTTATACATGGTAGTAATCCTTTAATGACTAATTGTTTTACCAAGAACATAGTGTCTCTGATACCACATGTTATAAGAAAAGGCCCAATACACCCTAAAAGTGGGGTTAATTATGTTTTTTAATTTATATTTTCTTTCAATGGACTTTTTCCCTTGTTATAAAGAAAACATCAAAACATGGCAATATTCAAGCATGAAAATAGTCATATTATGATAGTAATTATAGGGGTGTAATGACTTCATTAGGATAAAAAAAAATTACTAATACGATTTGAATATTTTTTTGTATTTATATAACAGTTATAAGACCATACATCCTTTCAAGTTACCAATTTTATAGGGAATTTTATTTTTTGAATTTTTGATCTTCTGTTCATTTTAAAAATTGATATTTATAATGAAATCCCAAGATTTGTATTATTCACAGGACATGATTATATATATGAATGAAGGATCAATAGGTTCCCTGGTTCCTTAGGGGAATCTTGGTGTAACATCCTAATATTTGTTGAAATATGTTTTTCAAATATATTTAATTTTCTTGGATATATTTTCATACACGCAATACAGAGTTTTAACAAAAGGCGACATACTATTAAAATGTTATCATTTAATATGATATTTATTTCCTAGTTGTTTGAATGGAGGGTATGAATAATATTAAATATATAATGAAAATATATGGTTTTCACATGTATATAAAATTTAATTATTGGTGACCAATTAATTAGAAATGAAAATAAAGGGTATTTGAAAATAAAGGAAATCATATTATGAAAAAAAATGCTAACAAACACATTTTACATCAATAAGTTAAAAATATTTTAAGGATTATATTTCAATATATTTATTATATATTCAAAAAACGTTTAAAATTAATCTTATTCTTTTCAAGTTAAGAGATAATAATTAATCAAATTTTTAAAATTAAAAACTAAAGTTTTCAAAATAGTAGTTTTGCTGCCCTTTCATTTCTAACATTAATATTATTTTTACCCAATTTTAGAAAAATTATTTTTATAAAATAGTCTTCAATTATTAAATAAAAAGTTAATATATTATATATGGTTTATTTTTGATAATTTTCTATAAGGATTAATTTTTCTATGTATAGTGAAAAATAATGGTTTTTATTAAGAATTGTCATTTCTACTGAAAATTTTAAAAATAGAAAAATTGACTAAATATGGTTTTTAAGGTAATTTTAGTTTAATTATATATATATTAAAACAATTTTGGTCATTTTTAATCAATTTATTATTAAATTTTTATATTAAAACTTTCTCCAATTGGAAACATTTCCCTTTGAAAAATATCACTCTGATCACATCTGTGAGAATAATTTTATATTAAATTATTCTATTTCTATGAGTTGAATTTAGAAAATTGTTTTAATTATTTTTAATCAAAATAATATTCATTTTATTATAATTTAAACTTAATGTTTTACCATAATTAATATTAAAAAGTTGTAAAAATTATTTAATATGGTTTAGGTAAAAATGGGTTTATCGAGGGTTAACTAAAATGATATTGGTTAAAAATGATCCAAATCATGTAAAACATCAATTTTATGGACATATATCTTCCTTATATCTTCAAGGTCATATAATGGTCTATTTGGTAGCTTTTGAATGTGAAAAAATATGGGTATACCATTTTCATTTCAAAAATTACATGTGTTCCACCCACTCTCCTATCCTATTAAAAATTTAACAACCCAATGTTTTATCCATGAAATTTCTAAATAAATTCATTAATTTTGTAATCTCGTACTCTAGTACTTATTTTGATTATAAATCCAACCAGTGAATCCTTTTAGTGAATACTAAAAGAAGATGTATGAAGAAGTGGCAATGTCCCTCACCAAGAGTGTTATTTTATTTCTTCCTTCACCAAATTCAATTATCCTGAAACCATACTGATATAATACATTTTTATTTTTCATACACTAAAATTTTATTATGTTAATTTCATAACATAAATCATTCTCCTCTTTTATCAAATGGTATATGAAATCATCATTCGTGTGTACGACAGACTCCAGCCTCGTAAACTGATTTGATTTTTTTCCAACACCACTTTTAAATATTGGATATATTGATGGATTTAATGTTTATATATGTTACTTATGATATTATTATCCCAATGTAATTAATATACCCAATATAACTTTCAAACTCTGAAACCTATGGAAAATAATAATGTCGCTTGTTTGTATGGTGGACTACAACCTCACAAACTGATGCGATGTATTTTTAATTTCTATTTCACATGGATGGTAATAAATATGCGATGAAAAAAGATATATGATATTGGAAACATATTTATACTTTTAGAATTATTATGTCCTATATACCTATTTACTTTCCATTCTATGGGAATATGATAATGTTTTCAAGTATAAGGTGGACTACTGCCTTACGAAGCGATGTGGTTCGTTCTTTACATACACTTTACTTGGAAATTAATAGAGATAGGTTTAAATAAAAATATGTGATATATATATATATATATTAAATAAAAACGATTTTTTATTGTAAAAATATTATTTACCATTTTTTGTTTCAATCCGTGGGGATAATGGAAATAATGTTCATGAGGACGTACGGTCTACCATCTACATGAACAGTGTATTTCATTTTCTATATATAAATTGTATCAATTAATATAAACCATTATATGCTACAAATATATTATATTTATATAATGTTTCATAGTTTTGAAATTATTGAACCAACATCAAAGTTATATGACCAAAAATAGCAAATCAAAACATATAAGAAAATAAGGTTATTATCTGAAATTTGATTTTAATAAGGAATTGATATTAAAGGGCTGATAAAAGGTAAAAGTAAATCATATATGGTATGATAGATAATATTATTGTATTCTAATATATTTATAATAAACTTATATTCATTATATAGGATGATCGATTTTGTATTAAAGAATTCAAGACTTGTGGTAATGGGTTTCTTGTCTCTCTTTTATTTCTAGGAGACATATGCAAATTCAACCCTTGTTACTTTTTTTGGTGTATATAATTCCTCTTTGAAATTTTATATCATGAATATAGATATTTTAATAATATTTAATGTTCCATTTTTTTGTTATAATTTATTAGTTTCTTACAATTCAAATAATTAGTAAAGATGTAAGGGATTTTTGTCACAATTTGTCTTCATCGGGACATTAGTTATGTTATGAACCTACCTTCATTTATGAGGTGTATATATTTCTGTATTGACAAGATATATAATGAATATAATTATTTTCATTATATTTAAAATTTATTTTGATTTAATTATTTCATGGGAATAATGATTAAAATGTTACCTAAGTGGTAATGATTTTATCTTATAATATCATCATTAATTGGGATTTTTTATGATTATTTTTGGAATGAAAAAATAATTTGATCTACCTATCAATAAAATAATTAATTTTATTCTCCTATTATTATTTCATGAGAATACATTTTATCATTTTATTTTACTCTAATTATGTACCCAAGTGTTCAAATTAATTTTTTTCTTAAAAATATTCTTTAATTCTCTCTTCGATTGAAAACTCTTTTTTCTTACAAGACCATTTTTTCTAAAAATATTTTCAAAAATATTTTTCACATTATCTAAATGATTTAACAAATTTATTTTTAACTATGTTATAATTTTTAATTTTTTTTAAAGGAATCTTCATATCATCCTATGAATAATTCACATTTATATTTTACTAAAAATTTGAAAATAATATTTGTTTTAACGTGTATAGAATTTTCCACAATCATGCCCACTAAATATTATTAATGATTTATTTATAAGTCTTAAAGTTTATATAAAAATAAATTTATGTCAAAAAAGTTTTATGAATTTTTATTTTTAAAAATTTATTTTCAAATTGGAATGGTTATTTTCCTCACGAATTTTATAAATGATTTTTAGAGATTCCTTAATAAGTTTCCATGGTTTTATTCAATAAATTTAGTTGGAAAATGTTTTATGTTTTGGAATTTTTTTCCAATGAGGAAAGGATATTTTTCTCAATAAATGTTCCAAAGTGATCATTCCTAATCATTTCCAATCTATAATGACATCCATTTATGTATTTATGATTTATTGGGGATAATAATGAATTATACCCTCCTTATTCATTCTCTGTATGGTTAATGTATATGTTGATGAAATGTTTATAAAACCCTTTTATTTTTATGGGGTTTTCAATAGAGAATTTATGAAGTGATTATGAAACCCTTTTTCTTTACAAAGGTTATGTTGTGGAGATATGATGAATGTTTTATGATATTATGGCACACAAATGTATGTATTATGTTATGAGTGGGAACTACATCTCCCTCCAATTCATTGGGTAATGATTAATGTTATATGAGGTCAAAGGGTATAGGGGAGGTTATCACAATCCCATAATAGGGTACACATGAGTTTACCCCATTACCAAAAGGGGGTACACAAGAGGTTATTTGAAGCCTAATTGTTAGTACATGGGAGGTTAACCCAATACCAAAGAACGTAAAAATGTGGGTAGACCAATACTAATGATTTTATGAATATATTTGTGGGTATCACTGACATAATATTTTTTTAATTATTTTTATGAAACAAATGTATATCATATTACAAAGTTATTCTATAATTTCTCATTTTCATTTATTGAATTACAATTTATGTGTTATACACAGTCCAAATTTATTCCATGACTCATGTTTATGATCTGTGATACGTAGGGTATGGTTATTATATGATATAATCATATTCTCATTCCCTTATGCTGATGATATTTTGATATCTCCCTTTTTTTACCTTACTGGTCATCTGAGATCACCCTTTATTATGTGTCCATTCCCTATGATATGATTATTACTATTACGTATAATATATATAAATAAGGGTTTAGTAATGAAGAACATAGTGGGGATTTAGTATCTCACTATAGAACTTTTATATATGTTCCCAAGTTTCGAAAGGCACTCGAACTAAATGATTCAAGCATGGATCACTATGTTATCAAATAAATATTCATATTTTAAGATTTAATATTTATGTATGAGAAGCATTGGTCATTATAATCAGTATTAAAGTAAGGTTCAGTTAATTTTTTGGAACTAGGATGAGAAAACATTAGTGATATACCAAAAAATATTTATAAGGAAATCTCTAGGTATACATCTCTAGCGACTCGGGTTTTGGCCTTGTCAGAATTTGGAATATTCTTATGAATAATTTCAGAGCTAGGTGCGAAGACAACGTGCGATTTCGAGGCCCGGTGTGCCCGGAATTAATTTTATAAAAATATTAAGTTTTTTTATAATATGCGGGAGGCAAGAATGATTTATATCCTAAACGGTAGCTCAGATCGGGAATCTGAGTGCACGGTTGCGTCCGGATCATGCCGTTTACCCTAGGTGGGGTGTAAACTTTGTGGGCGTAGGCCTACTGTGAGAAAAGCCACCGGGGGCGTTTCTGTAAATAAATTGAAAGTTTATTTATGAGAATCTGATCAAATAACATCTGAACAGAGTCTCGAATCGGAAATCTAAGCCCACCTTTATGTTCAGAACAACGCGTTTAACCTAGGGGTGACCAAATTTCCTCTGTGTCGGGAGGTCTGGTCGGGGGTGTTAAATTAAATGAATTACATTAAATTAAAAAAAATCCCCTCACCCCTCACCTCCCACCTCTCGCAAGTCAGAACGAAAAACCTCTCCCCCTACCACCGTTCTTCTCCAAATCAAGCCGCGAATGACCGTTTTCAGTGCCGATCGTCAGCGGATCGAGCTTCAGGGCGGCGCGGACATCGTTCTGCACCCAAAGCTTCGACGATTCGCCAACAGGTAGGCCTTTGATGTTTTTAAATCATGGATCCCATTTGGTTGGTTTTTCTCCATTTTGAGCCTGCAGATGGGTTGATCTGATCCCGGGGGGGGGGTGCGCAAATGCCTTCAGAAGCGCGGTTGGACCACCGGGGTGACCTCGATGAACCTCGAAAGGTCTGCCGGCGCGACTCCGGCACGGCGGCGCCGGGGCAGCCGATGGTGGCGGCCCGCGGCGTTGGGCCATGAGAGTCAACCGGGACCGCCGCATCGCGGCGGTCCGACATTCAAACACTGGCGACCCCTGCGGGGGAGGGGGGGTCGTCCGTACGCGTGTGTGCGCCTTGCCGCGGTGGAGCGATCCGCCGGCCGGAGCGGTCGGCGGCGGCGGCGGGCGGGTTGGCCGGTTTGGGCTAGTCTGACCCTCTTCTTGTACACATGGGTTTTAAAACCCCCGTAACTTGCTCCCTGGATGCCAGAATCGCGTGCTGTCTACGATGACATGACCCTGGCAATGAGGCAATCCCTTCAGTGTGGGTTTGGGGGTTTCAAAGTTCAGGATCGTTGTCTGGGTGCTAGAAACGTCGAATAAAATAATGATATTTTATTATTATTCGACTTCGGGCCATTGTATCTTCTACCCGGAGTGTCTGATTGACGTGACGCTAGTGGCATTGAGTCCCTGATGATATGGCAAACTTTTCTTGATGGTTTTTGGGTGTCTGACTGAGAAAAGGGTGTGGGCCCTACGAGGTCGGGTATTGGCGTTTTCGTAGAAACACAACTTTTCCACCAGGTGTATGTTTTGGACCAACGATTAGTCAATCCTGTGTGTTTTTTACAAGGGGATCGCAATGGTGGGATCTACTTGACGAGTTTTGGGATCATGTTGTGGGCCCCAACCAGGCTGGCTTCGGTGAATAATACCTTCTTCCTCGGGTGTCCGTTTGGGACGATCGAGTTGTCGATCCCATGTGTTTTTCCGAGGGGATCACAGTGGTATGATCCTCTTGATGAGTTTCGAGACGTAGTGTGGGCCCCACATGGGCTAGCTGTGGTGAATAGTGTCTTTTTCACTAGTTTTTTGTTTCAGGTGCGTAAACAGCCTATCATGCGTGTTTTTTCATGTGGATCACGATGGTGGCCTCGGTATCGGCCTTGGAGGTGTGCAGTGTGGCGTTGTGGCGGGTCACTCGGGTTAGCGACGTTTGGACCAGCAATGGATGAGGGTACTCCCTTGGTTCATTCCTACGAGGGTTCACGCGGCATCACAACCTTAGTATAGGGTTTTAAGCCTCTCGATGGGATGCTTAATCTGTTAGAGTTGTGGCATCCCTCCGGTGGGCCCGGAGCGGGATCCCCTAACATCGTTTCCCTAGATCGGGTTCTTGGTATCGCTGTTACCGCTTATCCACGGGCGGCGATCCCCTATCTAGTAGGTTAACCCCGCAGGGTTTGTGGAATCATCGGGAATATGATCCCCTATGCAGTGGGCCGTGGTCGGTAGGGTTGTGGCATCGTCGGGTATACGATCCCCTACTCGGTATGAGGATTATAGTAGGGTTGTGGTATCATTTGTTATTTGATCCCCTACTCAGCATGTGGTTTCTGTAGGGTTGTGGCATCGTCAATTCGATCCCCTACAATGATAGATGTACCAGATAGGGTTTCGGTATCATCGTGACAGTCGTGACATGGTTGACGATCCTCTATCTAAGTGACGTGTTTCTGTTGAGCGCCAGATCGGGTTGTGGGATCCCCCAGCGGAGCCTGGGAGTGATCCTCTATCTGTGAGATATACGAATGCCAGATCAGGTTGTGGTATCCCCCAGAAGACCCTGGGAGTGATCCCCTATTTTTGAGATCTTCGTATACCAGTGTGGGTTCTGGTATCCCCTAGCGGACCCTAAGAGCGATCCCCTATCTGAGGAATTTGGTGTTTATGTTGTTTCAGCGAGGTTTCCTCAGTGATGATATCTGAGGAGCGTGATCTCTCGGGTGATCGTCTGAGATGTTTTTTGTGGGACCCGGTGGAGTGTATCTCTTGAAAGAGTGTCATCTAGGATGATAGTGATCATGGTGTGTGCTCTCTTGGTTGTGAACCCCTACTGGTGATGAGGTCGGTACCTCATATGGCTTGGTGCGTGAGATGAGTATATCTGGATGTTTTTGGTATATATAAGAACGTATATCTGAGCGGATGTTCATGGTATATGTATGGGAGTTTAACTGGGAAGATGTTAGAGATATATGTTTGGGCGTATACCTGAGTGGATGTTCAAGGTGTATGTATGGGAATACACCTGGTTTGAGATGACTAGTTGTGTTTTGCCGAGGAGGGTCATAAGATGGAGTTTCTCTCTCATCTTGGTTCCCTATGGTTGGGATGAGGGGACTGTTTTCTTTTCAGTTCCTATCTTTTGTTTTGGGTTTTTGGTGTCACGACCCGTCCCCCAGGGCCCGCATCATGACTACCCTAAGCCCGACTTCCATAGGCCAGGAGTTGGCGACTAGCACCAAAGGCTTAATTCCCTAGAACTGGGAAGGCATTGCCTTTATAAAATGTAAACACACAAAACCAGAGTACAAGCGGAAGAAAACACTAAGAAAATATGTATAACAAGTGTTCTGAAAGTACAATGGAGCCGGAAATACAATCCCAACAAAAAGGTACAGCTACGACTGAAAGAAAATACAACTGAAAAGAGAAATAGCTGAAAGGTGAAAGCAGCTCCTGGATCGTCCTCTGGGTTCCTTCTTGATGGGTAGGTACAGATGGTCTCGTCATCAGTCCACATCCATCAGACTCCACCGTGAACCGAAACATCGTAAAGTCCACCTCCGGGTATCATCCCGTCTTGGTGCTCTCAGCCTCCGTCAGTGCTGTCTGTCGTCTACATCCAACACAACGAGGTGTGGGTGTAGGCCGTGCAGGGGTGAGTATAACGATACTTAGTAGGGACCCCGAGACCCTCCCGGTATCACAAAATCTAACCAAGATAGACCATAAAGTATGATTTCAACATATAACCATTAATTAGGTGTATTCCCATACATATACCTATGTTATCAAGTAACCCATCTCAATCATGGGGAAAACACAAAGGTTATTAACTCATCTCAAACCAGGATTTTATTCATGATGTCGAAACCACAGCTGCTGGAGAACTCCTCCTATGTCTAGCACATTAGTCCTCTCGCAACTCCGAGGTGCTAATCACTAACCTCAGACTGCTGAGGTACTCCTCCTATCGAGTACCGCGGGTCTGCCGCCTCACACAGTAGCACTCCCCGCCATGGGTCTGCCACCTCACATAGTAGTACTCCCCCTGATAGCATACAGAGGTACTCCTCCTGTCGAGTACTACAGGTCTTCCGCCTCACATAGTAGCGCTCCTCTTCCATGGGTCTTCCACCTCACACAGTAGTGCTCCTTACTGGGCTAGTCAAGTCACTCCGAAACGAATCAGACAAGCATTCATCAGGTCTCAGCCAGCTACTAGGTCTCTCTACTCTGTATGCTTGTCTCCAGGAGGATCCGCTCCACGAGATACTGGTTGATACTCCAAGTTTCACGAAGTCCCATGAATAAGTATCTCAAAGGTCCGCCACGTTATAGGGGTCTCAATGCAACAGACGGCGCGTCAATCGGACGCTCGGTCTGTGAGTTATTAGCCTTTTTTGTCCCGGGGGCATGATTGGTTTCGTGTAGGAACCAACCCGACTGTTTCTCAACTATACCCCGAACTCCCATGGGGTATACTCAAAGTGATCATTTCTTAACAAAATTACCAACGCTGTCGACGGTTTGTCAAACGGACGTCGGTCTGAGAGTTATTGGTTTTTCCATTCTAGGGGCCTGGTTGGTTTTTAATCTAAAACCAACCAAACCATACTCCAACTAAGTCCAAACCTCAAGTGGAGTATTCCAAAAGAACCGTCTCATCGAAAGGAATCCAACTTAATTGATAGAACATCAATTGGACATCTGGTCCTTAAGTTATAAGTGTTTCCGCTCTGAGGGCCCAGTTGGTTTCGGGTTCGAACCAACCCGACCAGACCCAAACTTTTCCAAAACCTTTAGTGTAATATAATTAAATGACCATCTCGATTCAAGGAATCCTACGCAACTGACAGTGCGTCGATCGGAGGTCTGCAGCTCATGTTATGGGCGATTAACCGAAAATGGTTCAAAGAGGGGGGTCTGGCCCTGGTCTGACCCAGCCCAACCCACCCTGGTTCGGCCCGAACCGGGGCGACCCGACCCGGGTCCGGATCTGGCCCAACCCAGCCCGCGCGAGGGCAGCCCGACCTGCGTGGTAGGCATTCCGGCCCACACGCAGGTAGCCCAGCCCGTGCACAAGCTGTCCGACCCAGTGGCCGGCCATGGCTTGGCGAGGCTGGCCGAGTGGGGGTGGGAGGGGGGCTCCCCCGATTCTTCATAACAATGGAGCCAGGCTAGCGCCACCCAGCCTTCCCGGAACCCTCACGGCGTGGGTTCCGCTCCACCGCCACCGCGGCCGGTTCCGTGGCGTTCTTCCACCGGCAGTGCGCTAGGGCGCCGTCATGCCGGCGACCCGCGCTGCCGAGATCTTCCACGGGCCATCAGAGTCATTAAAGTGGTCCGTTTTAGCTCCCTTCTACGCCTATAGCCTCCTCGGGTCCCGCTCTTCACTGCGATGACTTCAAAATGTTGTTTCCCTTCCGTTAACCTGTCACCCAACAAATCGTGCATCACGAACAAGTTGGCGGTGGGTCTGAACATGTTCGTTAGCTCGTACCCACTGCGTTAGTGGTTCAACAATCACCCAAAAAATAATCACCCAAGTTCGAGGGTATAAATCACATATATAAAATTTCACAAAATCCCCCTACCTCGAATTAAGGTTTTCTCGTAGTCTAAGTCACGGGGTGGCGGCGTCAACTTGTTGACATCGGGGAAGAAGGAGCCAAGGATGGCACATCGTCGGCATTCCCTGCAGGTGGATCCTTCTCCTTTGGCTTGGCCGAAGATCGAAGGAGATGATCATCGCTCTTTGGCGGTTCTTCGTTGGAAGAACGATGTTCTTCGTTGAGAGAAGAACACAATTCTTTTATTTCTCTAGAGCTTTCCCAAGGTTCTCCCAACACAACAAGTGCCAAAAAAATAATAGATAAGGCTATTATTTTATTCACACATGTATTTCAAAAATCAAAAACTTTAATTAGTTAATTGAAGAGTTCCATTAATTAATTGAGATGTGTTGGCAAAAAATAATGGGAGTGAGAAGGAGGTGGAAAGTCACAAATTAAGAGGGGGAGTTGTCAAATTTAATAAAGGGAAGTTAATGGAGATTTGAAGGGTTAGGGGATCGTGTGGGACCCACCACCATTATCCTCCCATGGGAGGTTATGTGGGGTGTGGGCCCCACATCCAACTCTTCTTTGGAGGAAATAACCACCATCAAATAAAAATTATGTACACATAATTTTTATTATTTTTTAACGAATCTCCAAAAATTAACTTCTCCTCCCGATCAAACGCAACTGCAGTAAATGTCCCCTTAAGAGAATACCGGTGCTGCGAGTTCATCGGTGTCCTTAGATTTCAATTCTGAGCATCGGTTCAAAAGATAGAAAAACCTGCACGTACATTCGTTGAACGTACATGAACAAAACTTCAAGAATTTTATTCCGGGAACACCGGGCCTCGGAATCAGTTGCCGTTAGAAACCGCAGACTCGTAAAATTCCAAATAATTTAAGAAAAAAAATTTCCTTAAAATTTCCAGGAATTTATATTACCCCCACCTCAGAGATTTACGTCCCTGTAAAGCTACAACACACACTAGAGAAAACAAAATAGGTACTGAGCATGCATCTGAGCCTCCCACTCCTATGATCTCTCATGGAGGTTCCTATGCTACCAGCAAATGCACACCAGAGAAATCGACCGTCCATGCAGGACCTGCTCATGTCGATGCTCATTCTCCACTAGAAACTCCGTGAAAGCCACCTCATCATTGATTTCTAGCTCCCTGTGGTCTATTTTTTGGGAAGGATCATGCACGCATCCCCTCAGCTGAGATACGTTGAAGATGTTTTGCACCAGGTGCAACTGAGGTGGAAGGGCCAGGCGGTAAGCCACCTCGCCTATTCTACTAAAGAAGTGGAGGAGTGACTATAAAAGTCTGTAGATAGGTGTTGAAGCTCCTTTCCTTCACTGAGTCTAAATGACTAGAAAAGGGGGAAATACCTTAGTCCAAAGTGATTCATCCTTTGAAGAAACATCAAAAATTTACAAAGGCGTGAAGAAAGATTTGGTCAAAGATGGGTCGCGCAGGTTACATCCTTGTCATGCAGGTATACCTACGCGCCACATTTTGGGCACGCAGGTGACCTGCATGCCCTATGTAAATTTCTCCCGGGGTCTTCAGTAGCCTATAAATACCCCTTGTGGGCCCACCATTTCGGGGAATAAAAATTTCAAAAGTCAGATTTAAGCTCCCGGCACCCTAGTCTCTTCTGGATGTCTTCCGAACACTTCTAAGGTAATTTCTTACCTATAATGGAAGCTCTAAATAGGGGAAACAATGCCTAAGTGTTGAAATTCATCAACACATGCTCCCCTAAGTGTCTAACCCTTACGGGAAATGAAGACACATGCACGCCGCCTTATCCCTTCAACAGAACTTGCACACCATTCTTTTGGAAGTCCTTAGGGATAATACTAAAGTCTTGAGCCATGTCTCGCCCAAGTGTTACCCTTTTGGTCATCCATCGCGCAGGTACACCTATGTCTTGCAGGTATACCTGCGCTACCAGGACCTACGCACCCATGCAGGAACTGCGTGCCTACTTCTTTTTGGGTGCCCCTCATGCCTATTCACCTCTTTTCTTCAAATCCACTTCTCCTATTCAAGATTTAGCCTTCAAAACCCTCCTAAAAGTCAATTATGACATGGTTATTTTGTTGGATTCCTTATCTGAAAGGAATTATGTGGAACATCTCTCAAAACATAGTTGTTTACATCTCTTTATGTCACTAAGGTTAGAGATTTCATTCATTCAACCTCATCCTTTAATAGGAGAGGATATTTAATTTGGGAATCCTCCTTAGGAGTAAGCCCTAGTCTTAATTCCCTTAACATGGGCATCCTCCTTAGGAGTAAGCCCCAAACATAAACTTATTTAATTTGGGCATCCTTTTTAGGAGTAAGCCCCAAGTCCCCTAACCTGGGCCTCCTTTTCAGGAATAAGCCCCAGTCTTCAAGTTCCCTTAATTTTTGGGAATCCTTTTCAAGAGTAAGCCCCAAGTTCCCAAATATGGGCATCCTCTTTAGGAGTAATACCCAAATTCCAATTTCCCTTAACCTGGGCCTCCTTTTCAGGAGCAATCCCCAGTCATAATTCCCCTAACCTGGGCCTCCTTCTTAGGAGTAATCCCCGGTTCTCAAGTCCCTTTAACCTGGGCCTCATTCTCAAGAATAATCCCCAATCATAATTTCTCTTAACCAGTCTTAATTTCTTTTGATTTGGGTATCCTCCTTAGGAGTAAACCCTAAGTACCCTCCTAATTTGGGAATCTTCCTCAGGAGTAAGCCCCAATTTAGAGTATCCAAATCTCTATAAAAGCACATATACCTTTATGGACCATGTTCCAGGTTTCTTCCCTGAAGTAAATCCCAATCCTCATTTACTCTGGGCAGTTATACATACATAATCCCCACATTATTGCATCTCTCGTGGAAAAATTTACTGGTTTTACCAATACCTCTTGTTTCTCACACCGAGCATGACTCACATGAGCTTAGAGTGTAAAAGTAATTATGTCATATTTCTTTGATCCATAAATCATGAATAAACCTCATTATTCTTTTCTCGAAATATGTGGATTCTGATTCCTTTTCTAAAAAAAAGGATACGTAGGTATCCCATCCGCGGGTATGATCCCAACTCTGAAATAATCCATGTCCTTCTGAAGGACAATAAACTTCAAATTCCCAACTGAGTGCCTTTAAAACTAGTATGGTTATCATAATAACCAAGATATATTTATACAATGTATCGAAGGATACCATTGAATAATAATCTCTAACAAATACAGATGATTCTCTATCTATGAAGAACCTCAAATACATATAAAAGATTCTATAAATTTAGTACATATTAATCATTGAATTTCAGATCTAAAGGAAAGCTCATTTTCATACTTGGTAATGTAATAAGGATTCACGAACTTATCATAAATCTATAAATAGAGTCCCGGAGTAGACAATAATTCCACCAAAAAAGGTGTGATGAGTCTGACCTCCCATCCCCTCGACCAATGAAAATTCTTAAGCCTCATTGGTTCAAAAATAATGAGCACCTACCTTTGGAAAGTAGGTCTAAATTGATATAGAATCATTGGATGTTTCCAGTTCTATGAACAAACCCGTTAGAAACCGATTGGAATGTTTGAGCCTTAAACAAATGAGGTCATCCCCATTTCCAGAGGAAACAAAAAATGGTGAACCTGACGTGAATCCTTAACCAAGTTAAAATGATGTTTTACTTATTTTTTAGGCCCCTATATAAACTCAATGAGAGGGGCAACAAAACAATCAATAACATATGTTCTCATCCAAAAGTTGTAGTGGCCGAATTTATCTTGATTATGTTTGTTATACCAAATAGGCACTCTTTTCAAAGATCTTATGCGTTACAGAAATGGCTTCTCTTATGCTCATACCTAGGAATACCTCTTCTGTGAAGGCATCTGCCACTACTCCTGCTGGATCGTCGTCCTCTCTGAGAACAACATCACCTACTCAGTGTCTTCAATGCTGGGTATCAAATGCACTGGTTAAGGAATACCATCAACACGGTACCATTACGACTCTAGAGGCCGCTCTACAAGCCCTCCAAGTTAATAATTCCCCCTGGTCGTCCGGACAGTGACGACCAGCGATCAAGAAGCAAGTGGTGTCAACCATCATCTCCAACTGTTTTGGGTCGTTATCCCCGGAACACAATCACCAGTCCCTCCCATATTATGAGGAGGTGAATGAGAAGGTCATTTAAGGCCTTAATTCAAGGATACAGGAGTACTTACAAAGGGATCCCATCAAAAATATCCGCCAGAATCGTGTGGGAGTGAGCCCTCAACATGATGAGGGTGTCGTCTCCAGGCGTTCGGCACAGGTTCCTTGAACCTGGGCAGGTAAGAAGAACCACCAGAGGTGAAGACTGGTCAACAGTGACCAGGTTCTTATCTCTGCCATTTCTGAAGAAGTCCACCAACCTAACTTGATAGAAAGCAACGAGAGGTCACACACACCTGTCTGTCTTCATCCTGCTATCCAGCAGACTCGTCTAGCAGCAACTCGCCATTCCCGCCAGGAAATTCCGGCAGAGTACTATAGACAGGAGAATACACCTATTTATAAATCATCAGCTAGTCAGCAAGCTCGTCTGACTACATACGATGAAGCCCGCCAAACCAATGTGTTGATAACTGGTAAACAAGCATATACACCTGCTTACACTCATCAATCCTACCAGCAGTCTCGTCTGCCAGTACTGAAGGAAGTTCATCAACCAAGTTCGGTGGAGTGCAATCAGTAGGCACATACACCTACTAGTATTGATCAAGCCTACCAAAAATCTCATTTGGTAGCACCAGAAGAAGTCAATTGGAAAGCCCCAATGACAAATAGGAGGAAAACTCAACTCTCTGCCCCCACACATGAGTACTGTCAGAATTCACTGGAAGGAAAAGGAGGACAGGAGCAGGAACACACACCTACTCCAAGAACGGAATGGACGTATATCCCCGTTCTAGTGGCTGAAGTCACCAATCATATTCTGTCAATGGTGAAAGAGCAGAAGCAAATCCCTGCTCATATTCTGGATGCCTGCCAGGATATTATAACAGCTTTAGCAGCATCACAGGGAAAGAAATGCAAATCTATCCCTACCAGTGGAGTGACACATCAATAGTTCACTCTAGAACAGACACACACCTCTGTTCCAATCCAAGAGGGTTGTGGGGAATACTACCCCATGTCATACAGACAACCAAGTCAGGCACATACACCTGATTTGAGTGGAGATAATCAGCCTAACCTGATCCTTTCTTCTGAGCACGCACATACACATGCCTATAATAACCACTTTTGTCAACAAGTACTTCTTAAAGTGAGTAAGAAGGCATCTAAAAATAAGACTCGTCCAATACATTCAGGAAATCAAGGGTCAATAATTAACAAGGCCTTACTCGATGCTGGAGTTCTTGATGCACTCAAACAATTATCTATTGCAACTCAAGATTCTACTCTCTTAGTTCCCAATAGTGGGAACATTAATTACGAAGGTCTGCATCAGACACTTCCTCATGAAGGCTTTATTTATGACAGTTCGGTCGATATTGAAGTATCATCTTCAGATTAGAGTAACGATAACCCTCTGCATAGCCAAAAGATCAAAGAGAAAAATGTTTCATCTTTTACTGTAACCCACCATGGTGGTCCTCCCCATGATGATAAATTTAGCTGCGAAATTCCTCTCCGCAGTAGTTACTCACATTGCCTGGAAAATGCTCCAATGGACAATGTAGTGACGAGAAATCCCTATTACCTTGAGGCACTTTCAAATGTGAAGCCATTCATGTATGATGCTTTACCAATAGAAGGTGAAATACATTCTCAACCAGAAGATATCCCGAAGTGTATGTCATTCTCCGAACCACCCTCGAGTCATGCATCTTCTAATTTGATAAATGAATTCTCTACCAATATTGTTGAATCTGATGAAGAAACAAAGAAGCACCAAATTTAGTCTAATCAGGCAGAAGAATTTTTATTGAAGGATAAAGAGGAATTACTGAATATGAGAAAAAAACTGGTGAAAGGTGAAGTGTCATTCATGTTTTGGCTTTTGGATGACTCTCAGTATGACATTCCAAAGATGTTGATGGAATATTGTATTAAAGATATTCGTCTCAACATGTGGAAAACTCATTGTCAATTGAAAAAGAAAATATTATCTTATGATGAATATGAAAATCATGTCAAGATAATAGAAGGGTTATAATTCCAAATTGATTTGGCATCTCTCTCAGTTTCTCGATATCCGAAGGCTGAAAAGCAGAAGAGAGCCCTTCAGTGTTCATGACATAGAGCATTAAGAAGATTGTGCCAGTTAATTGCCAATGCCCCATCTGGTATTCATATCAGGGGATGGGGTGTTCATGGAGCACTAAATTTCACTGTACTCTCTAGCCAACAAAGCCCACCGAAAATGGTCTCATGCAATGTTATTGCCCATGGCCGGACACAACCAATTGGCTTTGTTCGTAATCAAAGGCTCGCTCAAGAACAAGACTCAACTAGTTCTTCTCAAAATCAAGCATACAAAGAACAAGTTGTTGAATTACTACTGCATCAAGCAAACAAGAATATTGAACAGGATTCTCGTTTGGAGCGTGCACATCATCAAGTGACAGAAGTGTCAGAAATCATCCAATGGTCTTTTGAGCTGGGTGATAAGAGTGGATGTAGGTTGATTCATCTAGCCAATTTCCAGACTAAAGTCTGCAATATCTGGAGAGCTTTCAAGAATGTCTCAGATGTAGCAACTCAAGAACCACCCCAGCTTGCCAGACTGGGGACTCTTTTAACCCAACCCACAGAATCAACAAATAGGATTCGAGGAGTTGAGCAGAAACAACAGGAATAGCCCCAGTCCACAAGAATGGGGACTTGTTCAAATCCTCAATCTCTCCCTCAGAGAAAGTCAGTCTTCTCTCGATTAGGGAAGAAAACACAAAAGGAAAGAAGAGCCAAATTATCAGGAGATTCCCTCTAAATCACAGTTCATTAAGAAGTTCCTAAGGGATCAAATCAACAAAAGGTAATGTCTCATTAGGGACATGGAAGAAGAAAATTTCACAGAAATGATGATAGAAGGGATGAAATGCATTATGCATCAATTAATTTTATCAATGCCATTGTTGATGATTTTCCAGAACATGAGACTAATTCCGAGGGATCAGATGAAGAGGTTCCTATTCAAGAAGCTGTATGCACAGACACAAATGTAGAAGGTTTGCATACACGAAATCAAAGGATTATTCAGAATCTAGGTATTCCTACAAGTAACCAACTCCCCCCTCTCCGAAAGGCATCCAACAAAGGGAAAATAAAAAGTCAGGTAGTATTCCACCCTACCTCTTGAGAAGGCCAATCACTCTCATTAGAGGAAAGGTTCGCACAACAAGAGGTGGAAATGAAGGAGTTGAGGAGGTTTAATGCAAAACTACTTCAAGGTATTCTTCCTCCTAAGCGTGCTGGAGTTAGTTAGCTAAGGGAATTTGTTGCGGCTGCTAAGATGGATCAAGAATATCCTCCTTTATCAGTACACCCTCACAGTTCTAATCCTATGGGTCAGGTGCAACAACAACCGGTGGTGTTATCATCAGTGGCAGTACCAGCCACTACACCTGTCCAAGCTCTAGTTATTGCGCCTGCTCAGGTCCAAGATAAACCAGATGTTTCTCAAAATTTAATAACTACTATTGAGTCATTAATATCTTGGTTGGAAGCTATGGAAGAAAAAAGTGTGCCAGTTCAACCGGAGAAAAGATCCTACCCGGAATGGGTTTATGCAATTCTTCCACCATCAAATTTTGCAAGTACAACATTCACAATCTTTAACGGTTCGGGAGACCCAGAGAAATACTTAACACATTTTGTTTCTCGTTGTGATCCTATGATGGGAACCCCTCAACAACAAGAGTGAATTAAGCTCAGGTGTTTTGTACAGTCATTACAAGGACCTGCCTTTGACTGGTATACAAGCCTGCATTCCTGGTCAATTACCGGGTGGGAGGATCTCCGCTAACGATTCCTTCTTAAATTCAGCTCAAATTTGCCAAAGAAAACAGTTTTTTATCTTACAAACTGTAAGAAAAGGGAGAATGAAAGGGTTTCAGATTTCATTGCTCACTGGAAGGGATTAACATATTCCCTAAGCTTAGTACTACCTCAATAAGCGTTGTTTCCAATTTGTGTGGCAAATCAGCGTGATGAATTACGCACACCGTTTATCCCTATAAAATACACAGTAGGGTTTCGATACCTTACTTCAATCACTCAGCAGATTGAAGACTCTCTTATAAAGACTAAGGATAAAGCTCGTGTAATTCCATCAACTCCAGAAAAGAGAATGGGTAAAGCATAGACTGGTACCATTACACTTAAACAATCAACTTTACCTGATTCTACTTCAAGGCCTTCATCTTCTCAAAGGGCTCCACCTCCTGAGCATCAAAAACAGAAGCAGTTTCGTCAAGATGATAAAATAGATCAAAGATAAAAAAAATTTGAGGATTTTAAGAGAAAAGTTTATTCTTTCCGAAATGAACAAGTTCCTGGTTACTTCATTTTGGCTCTGGAAAATAATTTGGTTCAATTGACAAGGCCCAAAAGGCCTAAAAAGGAAGGAGATGAAGACCGTCCCAATTATTTCCCATTTAATCATATGTTAGGGAATCCTATTCAAGAGAGTTTTGTCTTCAAAGACATCCTTTAAAAGATGGCGTACTTGGTACAAGTCAAACTAAAATGTTCTTCAGCTCGGGTAGCATGTGTTACTGCTAAAAATCCAAAGGAAGAATGCGAGTGACAAAAAGTCAAAAGAAATAATGTGCAGAAATATGATGATTGGATGGTCAGAAAAATGATCAACCGAACTCATTCAATTTTGAAAACACAATTGAAGAAACCAATTGTGTCTTCTACTATGAATGCCACAGCAAAACCCTCTTAATCAGAGGGAAAATCCTCGAAGAAACGAAAAAGAAAGGGGAACAATCAGAAGAAGATGAATTTGTGTCAAAGACCATGTTGTCTTTGACTCTGGCAGATTTTATGCCATCTACTTCAAAGTCACGGGCACCGTCCCACCAAATAGCACAGCCTAAACTGGCTAATCAGGTAGAGTCTTCATCAGACGAAGAGTTGATCTTTGGTTCTGTTAACATGATTCACTTAACAGATCCTTATGCCAGTCACAGTTTCGATCCTGATGAACATGTGTTCCCTGTATCAAACAAAGGAATTAGAGAGAGTTCCAGAGGTCTGGGATACATCGGAAGACGTGGATATCCCAGAAGCCACTATTCCAATTCTACCCCTGCTAGAACTATATATGTAGCAGAAAATCGTGGCAGAGCCCTTTAGTGGGCTCAACAAGAACAAGAAAATTCATCCACCAATAATAGATTCAGTCCTGGCACAATTATTCTGGAGGGTTGGTTTGAGGTTCCACCTTCTTACTCTCAGAAAGTGAACAGACCTATTCGGTCTAATCTTCCAAAGCCAGGAGTATTTCCAACTCCTACCCCGATAAAAGATGCATCTACTTCCAAAGCATCAACTTCTCTGGAACCTGTGAAACCATATGTTCCTGTTGGGAAACGCAGACCTTTGGATAAAAATGATGATGTCTTGAAACATTTGGCCCAAGTACCATCAAAGCTATCAATTTTGGATGCCTTGAATCTATCCAAGGATCTTTAAGAGGCACTCATTGAGCCTTTGTCAAGTCCTCAGGAGTTCGAAACAGAAATTACTGCGGCTGAAGTCTACCATGTAGAGAATGGCCTTGCAGAATGCCATGCAGTGATATCTTTTATAGATGAATATGAAGATGATGTCTTGCATGGACATATTAGACCATTGTGCTTATCTGGAAAGTTCAATGGTGTAGACATCTGAAGAGATTTCATTGATTATGGTTCAATAGTTAACCTTATACCCATTCATACACTTCATCGATTGTGCCTCATAGAATCTGATTTATCTCCTTCTACTTTGATGTTACAAGGATATGTTAAAAATGAACAAGAACCACTGGGAGAGATTCCACTCAGAACTCATTTTGGAGACCTTGTATCCAATTCAGATTTCACGGTTGTTGATCACGATACAACCTTGAATGTTTTTCTTGGAAGACCTTGGATACATCAACATTCAGCTATCCCTTAATCATACCATCAATGTCTCAAATATTGTTTCGATGATCAAATTGGGACATTGTATGGTGATAAATCCCCCTTAAAAACGTGTGAATCTCAATACATTGAGGTGGAATTCTATCACATGAAGGGTAAGGAGAAATCTACAATAAGGGAGGTTACCAAAGTTAATGCTCCATATGGTTTGGAAAAGATTACAGTAAACCCATTCATACATGTGAGTACAGATTATGTGTTGCCTGTCAGTCAAATTGACAGGATAGACTCGAATCCAAATACTCTTATGGAAACTTCCATAATGTCAATTATGGAAATCAAGCCAAGCAGCAAGGGAGAAATTGGTGATTCACCAAGAAATGATGAAAAGTCAAATAGATATGTCTTCATTTCATCCGTTGAAGTCCATCAAGTCTATACTTCGCCAACCAGGCCAGAAGAAGTTATAGCAATATCAGAGGTGAATGATGATGTCGATTCTCAATCCATCATCTCCTATTTATTAACCAAGTAAGACCCTTCATCATCAATAGGGTCAGAAATGGAAGCCTCTTCTTTATGATGTTCAAATTTTGACATCACTCCTGATCATGAAAATTCTGTTTCATCATCTTCTATGAAAGTAAAAGCAGAAGAGATAACACATGTTAAAGAAGAAGAGGAAGATCTCAGAGATTCTCCTCCAGCATTTGAAAAGGGTATCTCTACCACTGTGGATGAACTCAGAGAAATAAATCTGGGTACAAAAGAATATCCACGCCCCACTTTAATTAGTGCGGCCATGACTCTTGAAGAGAAAGAAAGGAATATTTCATTTTTAAATCAAAATGGAGATATATTTTCTTGGAACTATATAGAAATTCCAGGTCTTGATCCCGATATTTCCACTCATCATTTGGGTTTTTCAGAAGAACATCAAGGATTTAAGCAAGCTGCAAGAAGAACACACCCAACTTACACTCCCAAAATTGAAGCTGAACTGGATAAGATTATCATAGCTAACTTTTCCAGAGAAGTTAAATATCCCAAATGGATGGCTAATATTGTCCCTGTGAAAAAGAAAAATAGAAAAATTAGAGTTTGCATTGATTTCAGAGATCTTAATCGGGATTGTCCTAAGGATGATTTTACAGTTCCGATTATAGAACTCTTAATTCATGCAACAACTGTCTATGAAGCACTTTCCTTCATGGAAGGATATTTTGGATATAATCAAATCTGAATGGATCCAGAAGATGATAAATCTACAGCCTTCAGAGCCCCTTAGGGTGTGTTTTTCTATTAGGTAATTCCCTTTGTCCTGAAGAATGCAGGCGCAACATATCAGCGTGCCATGTACCGTATCTTCATACCCTTTTTAGGGAAATTTGCTGAATATTTTGTGGACGATTTGGTGGTTAAATACAGGAAACATTCTAATCACATGGATTATTTGGAAGTTATATTCCAAAAACTTTGACAACATAATTTGAAGATGAACCCCTTGAAATGTGATTTTGGGGTAACCTCAGGAAAATTTCTCGGCTTTGTGGTACACCATCGAGGTATCGAAGTCGATCTTGAAAAGGCAAATTCAATCCTTGGTATGTCACCTCCTCTAAATTTGAAATAATTGAGAGGACATCAAGAATACTTAGCCTATATTCAGCATTTCATCGCCAATTTGGCAGGCAAAAGTCAACCCTTCACCAAATTGATGAAGAAGGGAGTCACTTACCAGTGGACTGAAGAATGTCAATAAGCATTCGATATTCTCAAGAAATATATCTTGAGTCCACCGGTATTAATGCCACTTAGTGAAGGAAGGCCATTTATTCTTTATGTGACGGCTTTAGCGCGATCATTGGGTGCCTTCCTTGCCCAGAAGAATGATGCTGGGAATGAAAACAACCTCTACTATCTCAGTCAGACTATGCTTGAAGCAGAAACCAGATATTAAAATATTGAGAAGTGATGCCTAGCATTAATCATTGCAGTTTAAAAGTTGAGACACTACTTGCAACATCATGAGGTCCAATTGGTATCTCACAATAACCCACTCAAATTCATCCTTAGTTATCCAATGCTTATAGGACGTCTGGCAAGGTGGGCAGTTATTTTGCAGCAATTTAATATTCAGTATGTGTCTCAAAAGGCAATAAAGGGCCAAGATCTGGCTGATTTCCTTTCTGAACATATTTCATTAGAAGATACGTCTTCAAATATTGATCTTCTTGATGAAGAAGTCTTTCTATTCAAGATAATCTTCAAACATGGGAAATGTACTTTGATGGAGCTTCCAGAAGTCCAATAGGGAAGAAAATGGAAGATCCTAAATTCAACAAAGTTGGGTTAGGAATTGTGCTCATTTCTACAGAAAAGGCAGTGTTACCCTATTCCTTCTCATTGTTGGGGGCAATACAAATAATGAAGCAGAATACCGATCTCTCATCGTAGGATTGGAGTTGGCGCTTCAAGCACAAGTGAATCACATAAAGGTGAAATGTGATTCAGAATTTGTAATCAAACAAGTCAATGGGGATTATGAATCAAAAAAGAATAACTAATCCCTTTGTATGATTATGTTAGAGAGTTAATGGTGGAATTCCCTTCAGAACCGACATTTTATTATGTCCTGCGATCGCAAAATACTCAAGTTGATGCACTGGCTAATATAGCCACAGCTCTGGCAGATCCAAACCAGGACGAGACAATCATTAGTATTGCCCACCGTCATACAATTTCACCTTATGTTCAAGCTAGAACAAAGGAAATCAATGAAATTAGTCCCATTCCTAAACCATATGGTCATACTACAGGATGGATGACACCTATTAGGGAATACCTTCAAAAAGGAACACTTCCACCTGATAGAGCCAGGAAAGAACAAATCCAGAGACATGTGGTCAATTTTAATCTTTATGACAGCCCAAACCACTAATAGAAAATTTTCTACAAAAGAGGTTTTGATGGAATTATATTCAGATGTATTGACGGTGAAGAGACAATGGCTATCATGAAAGAAGTGAATGCAGGAGTCTATGGTGCCCACCAGTCTGGACATAGACTATCTGATCTAATTCAAAGGTTTGGATACTTTTGGCCTTCAATGACACAAGATTGTGTTGATTTCACAAAGAAGTGTCATTCTTTCCAAGTATGTGCCAACTTCATTCATCAACCTCCAGAGTTTCTTCATACAGCTAAGTACTCGTGGCCTTTTTCCACATGGGTAATGGATGTGGTGGGAACTTACCCTTCAGTTACAACTAAGCAGTTTAAGTATATTATTACTGATACTAACTTCTTTTCCAAATGGGAAGAGGCAATACCTATCAAAGAAGTTAGTTCTAAAAGCATTGCTAGATTCATCAAGTCTAACATCATTACCATATTTGGTGTCCCTCATACCATATTGATGGACAATGGTAGAAACTTCTGTTCGTCCGAGGTAAGGAAGTTGTATCAATAATACAACATCAAATCCAACCATTCCTCTCGGTATCATGCAGCGGCCAATAGCCCAATAGAAGCCTTCAACAAGACTCTTTCAAACGTACTGCAAAAGATGGTGGATAAAGATAAGAAATCAGGGCCTGATAAACTCTTTCATGCTTTATGGGCTTATCGGACTACCACCCGCACTACAACGCGGTCAACTCCATATTCATTATTATATGGAACAGAAGAAGTCATTCCCATTGAAGTTCAATTACCCTCGCTTAGAGTATCCATTTGTGATAAGTCATCTATAGATGAACAATCTCAAAAGCAATTGGATGAATTGGAATGGTTAGATGAGAAGCGATTGTGCACCCTGCATCACTTGGAAGTCTATCAGAATCAAATATCATGATCTTTCAACAAAAAAGTTCTTCTTCATTCATTCATTCAGGGAGAATTGGTATTGGTTCTCAGAACTCCAATGATACCCAGAAAGAAACCTCCCAAGTTGGAGCCAAAGTTGGAAGGACCTTACTCAATACATAAGGTCTACTCCAATGGAGCTTATTCTTTAATCTCAATGGATGGAGAACTCATCACTACTCCAACCGATGCCATATTTCTGAAGAAGTATTTTTTATAATAAAAATATGTCCAACGGTCCATGCATATGACCTTAAACTATTTGAACCTACGTTCAACACGATGTTAAACTGTGTCGTCCTTTCTATATGATGTTAAATTATACAGCCCTTCTTTAGTCCTTACTGCATGACTTTAAACTGCACAGTCACTTCTTCATCCAACATGATGTTAAACTATGATTCCCTAGCTACATGACGCTAAACTGTACAGAAGTCCCTTACGTCCAGCAAGACGTTAAACTGCATAGTCGCTGGTCTATGCATATGACCTTAAACTATTCGCACTATCGTCCAATATAACGTTAAACTGTAAAAAAGTCCCTTATATGTATAGAAAGACATTAAATTATGTCCTCTTTTGTCATTACTGCATGACATTAAACTGCATAGTCCCCCTTTCGTCCAACATGACATTAAACTGTATTGTCCCCATCGTTTTAGCTACATTACGCTAAACTGTACAACACCCTTATTGTCCAACATGACGCAAAACTATGTTCACATCAAACATGACGTTAAACTATGTCCCTATATTTGTCCTACATGACGTTAAACTGTACTTATCATTCCTCCTACATGATGTAAAACTGAACAAAGTCCCTTAATAAGTCATACATGACGTTAATCTATATTTTTTCCCTACTACATGACACTAAACTGTGCAGCACCAATAGTCCTCACTGCAAGAATTTAAACTACATACCCCACATCCTACATGAACTTAAACTGTGTATCGTTAAGGTTGTTTCTACCTCTTGTTTCTCACACAGAGTATGACTCATGCGAGCTTAGAGTAAACTTCAACCATAACACCATCTATGGGCTGCTAACCATGTGTAAGTCCCAACACTATTATTTAGGTCGTTGTCCTCAAGAACAATTTGATCACCAATTCATTTTTAATTGAACTACGCGGACTTTGATCCTTGCCTTCTAGGATGGGTACGTAGGTAACCTCTTGAGGTTCAAGCCCAAAATCAATCTCTTCACATTGGTTAACCTTCGTCTCATATGATGTTGCTTTATGAAACCGTCCCAAGAACCAATATTTTTTACATTGGTTCACCATCATCCTTGCTATATGACGTTAAATTGTTCGCACTTTTGTCTTGTATGACAATAAAACACAACATTCTTTGATACCCTCACCTGAGAGGGAATAATTATTTACATTGATTTCCGATCATGTTATATTCCAAATACTACGTGCATACATGGTAATGCCCAAACCTTTTATCTTGGGTCAAACCATCATTGCACTAAAATTCCCCTTTCACCCTTCACATGTACGAACCAAATATGTACCGAGGGTATTTCAATAACTACATGCGTCTTGATTCCCATCCTTATGGGATACGTAGGAATGTTCGAGCATCCCTCGAATCCATCCCCATGTCTTTGGTCCTAACCCCAAATTTCACTTTCAGTCCCCTGACTAAAAATCCCCCCTTGGTCTAAGCTCTATGACCTTAAACTAAGATTTCCTACACTGTCATCCTACATGATGTTAAACTGTATTTCAAGAACTACATTTGGCTTGATTCCCATCCTTATGGGATATGTAGTGAATTCCAACACCTTAATCTAGGACCCATCCACAACATAATTATGGTTAGAATTGGTCTGTGTATCTCTACATGCATTGAACAATGCCCATTTTGATGTGTCATACTCCTATCCTCAAATACTTCTAGATCTCAATAACCCTTTTCTTGACTTCTGGTCACAAAATGTTTGATACCTGAGAGTTATTTTTCCTGGCTATGCAGCACGGGCTCTTAGGTGGCCTTGCATTAACAGTCTACATAACAGACTTGTCAGCCAAAAGATGCTATTATTTGACTATGCAACCAAATCCCTTAGGTGGACCTTCATAATTCAACCCGCTAACAGGTCTGTTAAATAATGGAAACTTCATTCTTGGGAAGAAAACCTATTTTTTCCTTATTTGTCTTAATGACAATATGTAGGGATCTGAAAAAATAGCCATCCTAAACATATTTGTCCCATGTTCTTTTTCATGATCTGAAAATAATCGAGTATATGGTTTATATTTCTCTTCCCTACGCTTGGGTCAGACCTTTATAGGAGTGATATTCATCCAGTTCTTAGAAAATCTTGTTTGGAAATATCCTCTCCATATTCAAGTACCTCTCTTCATACAAAAAAATCTATGCTTTGGAAAATTTGAATCTCCATAAACTTTCACTGGTTTTTTAGCAGTAGAAAAGTAAAATTTCTTAGAGTTCTTTTTTCCTGACTATGCAGTATGTGCCCTTAGGTGTCCTTGCATAAGTAGTCTACATAACATACCTGTCATCCAAAAGATGTTATTATTTGACTATGCAGCCAATGCCCTTAAGCAGTCATGCATAATTCAACCCCCTAACGGGTTTGTTAAATAATGGTAACTTCATTCTTGGGAAATACTTCTTCTAATGCCTTTTATCCCTTTTTTCATATCATTCCTCAGATTCAAAATTTCTTAAGTCATAGTTTACATTTTTCCTCCATACTTGGATATGGTAATATTTTTTCAGATAAATTATCAAGGAATTGAGTCAATTTTAATCCATTCGGTCAAAGCTATTTCGACCTTAAAAATTATCCTTTTTATGTCTGAAGTGCATGAATTTAAACTGCCTACAAAAGACAAGGGAACTCTGAACAAAAGTCAAGTTCCATCTCACTAAACATACATTTCGTATGATTTAGGTAATATTGAGCAATTAAAAGATTCAAAGTTTTTAGGGTTATTTATAATAATCCTAGAAAAAATCAAAATATGCTTACTAGGCTCATTGGATTAGGTAAAAATTTAAAGCAGGTAACCAAATAAAGCATGCACAAATGATTGAAGATGAAAGTGTTTTTCATTTGACGCACAAAAGTTAGAAGGACATCCACAGACTAGAGTCTCTTCTATTTTCCAAGAATTAAAAAAGGTTGTCAACAAAGATATTCATTTGATTTACAGAATCCCGAGCTTCATTAGCAACCACTTGAAGCTCATGCACTCGACCAACTTCACTCTTTTCACCTTGATGGAGTGATTTCTTAGCTTCCACAATGGATTTAATACCATTTGTTTGAACTCCTTCCAGTGAATTATTCTGTTGGTCAAGTTCCCCAGTAACAGCATCTAACAATTACTGAAGGTGCATCTTCTGGAAAACTTTCTCCATGATCTTATACTTCAGCTCCTTCAACTTGGCAGCATGATCAGCCCCAGGTCGGGATACTGTAGCCTCAAATTTTCTAATATTGACTAATAGCCTTACTCTGGTCAAATATTTATGGTACTTCTGCTCCTGCTCCCTTCTAAATATGAATTTTTTTACCACGACATGGATCTTTTGATATCCAAAACCGCCAAGTCCCAACATGACAGACATCGATGACCATCGGGGAATATTCGATGACAGCTCTTCTAGAGGAACTTTAGATATGATCTTCCATATATTCTACCATGCCTTGCATCATGAAAATTGAAGTGCCTTTTGTACTTCTGGGTCTGACTCAGCATCACTGTCATAGGGAGGAATATAACCAGGGATTAATGCACTTAGTGAAGTGCCCTATTCTGCTCCTTCCCCCATGACCCGTGTTTCCTCACTTTCTATTCCTGTTGGGGCGGAGGCTGAGGCTTCACCTCCAGATCTAGCCACTAAAATTGATGGCCCTACATAATCAATTGAAAGTTTTGGTTAGTTTTAAAAGGATAATAAAATTTGATTGGTTTTCATGAAAATTAAGTACAATTGCAAATATTGTTTTCCCTTACCAAATGGTAGATCAAATAAAGGGGAAATCTCCTCCCCGTCTTTTCTAGATTCAATAGGATTTCAGGATGAATTTCTGGATGCTCTTCCAGGTTCAGCTCCACTTGCGCTAATGTCTCTGCAATAGTAGGGTTTTCTGTACCCCCTTCAGGCATTGGTAGTTCAGCAGCTTTCTCAGATGGAACTGCATATTTGAACCAATAATTGTTAGAGATTTAATAAGAAGTTATTTTAATAGGATGAAGGATAACACTCATGTCCTAAATCTTCTAAATTACATGGTAATTTAACATGATCTAAAAAATCTTCAAAAGATGCGCCAAGTTCCATCATTTCATCAAATGTTATCTCAGATTCCTGGCTAGTGTTACCAGTGGGAGCATTTGATACATCTTCTTGGCGACCCTCATTTTTTGGTCTCTAACCCTGGACAACATCTTTAGATAAAATAGCGGCATCAGTTGCAATGGCCGCCAAAAGCTCTAGTGTAGGGGTTGAACCTAAATTATCACACAATGGAAGTTAGTTGATGTTTCATTCAACATTTTATGAAGCATTGTTAACTTACCAGAAAAAGGATCTTCTCTTCTTGAAACAGAAGCAGGAGGGATACTGGGAACAGATGTTGGCTCTTCTCCAGGAGCATCCAAGTCAGCCTGAACTTGTGATTGTTCACCAGTACCCTCCTTGGTCCTTAGAGGAGGTTCTATCCTCTCCTTCAGAGGTGAAATTGAAGAATCCCCTGTAATCCCAAGAAGTATGAGAAATATTTTCATGGATCAAGACTCATGATTACCCGAAGGACTTACCACTACTGATGAAGCGTTTAGCTATGGAATTCCTCCTTTGATGCTTCTGCATCTTTGGATTTTTGGTAGTGATGTCATCATCATCTACAGGTACAAGAATTGGAGAATGAAAAGCCATGTATAATTCCTCATCCATGGATTGCTGGCCTGGAGATATCTCACCTTGCTCGTGAGGAGATTCATTAGCCCCAATGGCAGTGCCACCAGGACTATACTGTGGTGAAGGAACCTCAGTAGTTACTTTATTTGCAAACTTCAGGATGAAGAAAATAATTTCCTTGAGTAACAAAGATTTTACTGAAATCAAGTTGCAAAGAAAATAAGGAAAGAGACTTACATCTTCAAGAGCCACATAATCGTGCCACTCCTTATCTCCAGAACCACCAGTCCCCTTAGTGGCGCCATGATCTATCATTTCCTTCACCCACTTGGTGAAAGGAATGGAATCATCAGTGGCATATATGAGCATTTCGAGCTCTCTGATGTAAGTCCACACTTCATCAGGGCCATCCTTATAACAAATATCTGTAGAAGCCTGAAGATTCCCTATTTAAGGGATTTGTATCCCCTCACGTAGATCTAGCCAGGCGGTTCAAGCATCGCAATATAAATTTCACCATGTATGGACAGCCTCTGGTCATAGATATTCATCATGTGTACCAAAAGTTTGTGAGGAGGGTGCTACAATTTTAGACTTCAGCTTCTTCCCAGCTCCTGGAACTATAGATAAAGGATAAGAAAATAATACTTGTTTCTCTATAAAGTAATAGTGATTAAATTTCCCTAATGAAGTAACTCACTAGGGGTAGATGGAGTTGGTCTCTTGATTCTGATAGGAGGATTATATCTGGCACAAGGCCACTTTGCCGCATGTTGTGCCTCATCATCCCCATCTTGGGAATCCAGCGAATCAGCTCAAGGTGGGGAAGCGTCACCTTCCTGAGGAAGGGTTTCTTTCTCTACAGTTCTTTTATTTTTCCCCACCTAATAAACCAGATGATTCAACACCCCTCCAGGGTATGATTCTATCCATTTCTTGGCATACCATGTAGTCAATTTACTCATCGCTTTATCAATTGGTGGATCAAACACTACCCTAGTCTTCTCCATAGATGTCAGCAAACATAGTTCTCGGGCAACCATCAGATGATGCTCTGACCTGACATGCACAATAGGGGATACAACAGTCTGCTGCAGGCACTTTAATTGGTGTGCATATCTGTATGGATCATAGGCCACACATATAATCTCTCCGTCAATCCTGGTGGCCAGTACACCATCTCTACAAGCCAGCATGTACGCCCTCAATTCCAGATCAGTGGTTCCATCATCAACAAAAACACCTCGTTGGTGGGTTTATATAAGGAAAGAAATTGAATTCCTTATACATGCTCAGCCTCACCTTCATATCATATATATTGAGAGATAACGGAGCAATTCAAGAGAATGCCTGAGCTGATGGCCCAAAAGAACTTCCAGGAATCTGTACTCCGTTCTGTAAATTATATGTCCTGAAATGAGTGGCGATACATCCCCACAAAACTTGGAATGGTCTTGCTATTCTCAAAGGAGGCTTACCCATAAAGACATGGAGTAATATCCTGTGAATCTTCGCCAAAATGGGGGTGGCTAACCCAACCATTTTCTTCTCAGCCAACTTTTCTGCCACAATGAAGGTCCCTGTCCTGACGCCTCCCTTCGTATCCCTAACTGGAAAAAGATAAACACTGAGACACAAGGCTAAGAATCCCGCCAGGTGGGTCTTTTTTGGGATTCTCTGATTCACTCCGTATCCCCACTTATCAAATTCTCCTGCTTCTAGAGTTGGCCAGAATGTGTCAAGAGCACCCCTCATCTCTATTTTGGGGAAAATAGTAGGATGGATATAGGTGGGCCACTACCCATTCTTCCTAGTAAGAAACATATACATCTACTCATATGGATGAATATCCTTTCTAGAATGAGTTTTGGAGGTCGTGGAATTCTTGAGCTTGTAGAAGATTTTCAATAATTCCCGAGCCAAAGCCGGAGTCTTCTCCAAATCATTACAAGTTGCCTTGGGGGGTGAACTCATCATAAATGTCGCCCATAATTGGAGCTCCCAAGATCTTGTGGATATCCCATAGACTAATTCCTACTTCTCCGTGATTCAGATGTAAAGAATTGGTTTCTGGGCTCCAGCGGCTGGTTAGCTCTGGCACAAACTCATCATTCCTATAAACATATGTCTGCCCAGCCCAGACAACTTCATATATTGCAGCTCCTTTCAAATCCTCGACAAACTCTGCACAGGTTTGTCGCACCCAGTATACCCACATCCATGTTGGCTTCACACCTCCTCCAGAACAGAAGTCCTAACACTTCTTCCAGCCTTTGGATTGATCCATCTTGGAATTTTGGAAGATTGAAGGATAACAATGTGGTTGTAGCTCAGGCTTGTGAGGTTCTAGATCTGGCGCACAAGGGCTATGATGCATCATATAGGCCTTCTCTACTGTTCCAGTGTTTACAAATGCTCCTCTACCTGAGATATTTGCTAAAGAAAAATTAGTGTAATTCTGAAACCAAGAATGTGGGAGATAGTTCTTTTCCTCTGGAATGTTTACATCTTGCAAATGACCATACCCATACCACGACAAGTAGATGCTATGTGGAAAGTCATGATGATACTTATTTAAGTACTTGGCCAAATCTGGAAGAGTATTGTCATAGATATCATAGTAATCATGGCCTACAATGTTCATCATATCATCAATCCTCTTTCTCGCCAGTTCATCAAAAGTTCCAATTCTTCTAGGAGCCATTGAATCTGCACAAAGGTCGAATAATTAACTCTTAAGTGGGTTGATTTTTCATAAAATATGTGAAGAAATTTGAAAAAAATGGCTAAGTCATTAAAGAGGTCAAGTCCAATTTTGGCGGATATGTGTAATTGTGTCACGCAGGTTTTTGGCACGCAGGTATCACCGCGCAGGTCAAAATACCTCTGTAGCAGCGCGACACGGAAAAAAGCACCGAACTGTGGAAAATCAGCCACCTGCACGATGAAAGCAACCTGTGTGGTGAGAGCTTGAAAGTTTGAAATCTGGGTGCTTTGTACGAGAATGGATGCATATATATAGGCCAGGCTGCCCCCCTACGTGCCCAGGCCTGTGCGCTTCTCACCTTCACGCCGATGTCTGCGCGCTCAGAACCTGCGCGCCGCCCTTCCTAGCTTTTCTTCATTACCTCAGAGTCACATCCTCATTCCTTTCAGATCCAACTCTGAGGGGGGATTTTTTTTGACGCTACTTTCTGTCACATACTCGAAACAAATGAACAAAGGGGAAATACTTTAGTCCAAAGTGATTCATCCTTTGAAGAAACATCAAAAATTGACAAAGGCATGAAGAAGGATTTGGTCAAAGATGGGCTGCATAGGTTTCATCATTGTCACGCAGGTATACCTGCGCACCACATTTTGGGCACGCAGGTGACCTGCATGCCCTATGTAATTTTTTCCCGGGGTCTTCAGCAGCCTATAAATACCCCTTGTGGGCCCCCCATTTCGAGGACAAAAAATTCAAAAATTCATATTTAAGCTCCTGACGCCCTAGTATCTTTTGTAAGTCTTCCGAACACTTCTATGGTAATTTCTTACCTAGAATGGAAGCTCTAAATAGGGGAAACAGGGCCTAAGTGTTGAAATTCATCAACACCTGTGCGCCTAAGTGTCTAACCCTTACGGGAAATGAAGAAACCTGCGCGTCACCTTATCCCTTTCAACAGAACTTGCACGCAATTCTTTTGGATGTCCCTAGGGATAATACTAAATGCGTGAGCCAAGTCTCGCCCAAGTGTTACCCTTTTGGTCAACCGTTGCGCAGGCACACCAGTGCCACACAGGTATACCTGCCCAACTAAGACATGTGCGCCCACACAGGACATGCACACCTACTTCTTTTTGGGTGCCCCTCCTGCCTATTCACCTATTTTCTTTAAATCCCCTTCTCCTCTACAAGATTTAGCCTTCAAAACCCTCCTCAAAGTCATTTATTACATGGTTACTTTTTTTGGATTCCTTATCTGAAAGGAATTCTATGGAACATCTATCGAAACATAGTGGTTTACATCTCTTTATGTCACTAAGGTTAGAGATTTCATTCATTCAACCTCATCCTTTAAGAGGAGAGGATCTTTAATTTGGGCATCCTCCTTAGGAGTAAGCCCCAGTCTTAATTCCCTTAGCTTGGGCATCCTCCTTAGGAGTAATCCCCAAGTCCCCTAACCTGGGCCTCCTTTTCAGGAATAAGCCCCAGTCTTCATGTTCCCTAAATTTTTGGGCAACCTCTTTAGAAGTAAGCCCCAAGTTCCCAAATATGGGCATCCTTCTTAGGAGTAAGCCCCAAATTCCAATTTCCCTTAACCTGGGCCTCCTTCTTAGGAGTAACCCCAGTTCTCAAGTCCCTTTAACCTGGGCCTCCTTCTCAGGAATATGCCCCAGTCATAATTTCTCTTAACCAGTCTTAATTTCTTTTGATTTGGGAATCCTCCTTAGGAGTAAGCCCTAAGTCTCCTCCTAATTTGGTCATCTTCCTCAAGAGTAATCCCCAAGTTAGAGTATCCAAATCTCCATAAAAGCACATATACCTTTATGGACCATGTTCCCGGGTTTCTTCCCTGAAGTAAATCCCAATCCTCATTTATTCTGGGCAGTCATACATACATAAGCCCCACATTATTGCATCTCTCATGGCACAATTGTCTGGTTTTACCAATTCCTCTTGTTTCTCACACCGAGCATGACTCATGTGAGATTAGAGTGTAAAAGTAATTATGACATCTTTATTTAAGCCATCAATCATGCATAAAAGACATTCTTCTTTTCTTGAACTACGTGGATTCTGATTCCTTTTCTAAAACAAAGGATACGTAGGTAGCCCATCTGCAGGTACGATCCCAACTTGGAAATAATCCATGTACTTCTGAATGAAAATAAACTTCAAGTTCCCCACTAAGTGGATTTAAAACTAGTATGGTTATCATAATTACCAAGAGATCTTTATAAAATGTATCGAAGGATACCATTGACTAAGAATCTCTAACAAATACATTTTATTATCTATCGATGAAGATCCTCGAATACATATAAAAGATTCTCTGAATTTCATACATATTAATCATTGATTGCCATATCTAAAGGAAATCTCATTTTCATACATGGTAATGTAATAAGGATTCAAGAACATAACTTAAATCTATAAAGAGAGTCCCGGATTAGATAATAATTACCCCCAAAAAGGTGTGATGAGTCCGACCGCCTATCCTCTCGACCAATGCAAATTCTTAGGCCTCATCGGTTCACAACTAATGAGCACCTACCTTTGGAAAGTAAGTCCAAATGGATATAGAATCATTGGATGTTTCTGGTTCTTTAAACAAACCCATTAGAAACCGATTGGAATGTTTAAACCTTAAACAAATGAGTCCATCCCCATTTCTAGAGAAAACAATTGGTTGCACCATCTCTATCCACAAAGGATATATATAAGGCAACCAACTGCTCTGTCGCCTCTCCTAATAGTTGAATACCAGTCCTCCTGCTGAGCATATCTGCAACAACGTTCTCCTTCCCAGGAGTATAGACTATTGCGAAGTCATAATCCCGAAGGAACTCAAGCCATCACCGCTGTCTCAGGTTCAGATTCTTATGAAAGAAGACACACTTGAGACTATTGAGATTAGAGTGAACCGTTATCTGTTCACTCAACGAATAATGGGTGAGACTATCCAACTGTAAGAACTCATCTTCAACCTTCTTCGCCTACGTTCTACAAGAGCTGTTAAGATTTATCCTTTGTCGAAAAGGAAAATACGGTCTCATCCCCTGGATGAACCACTTCCTTTGACTAATACAGTCAATCCTGACATGAATGATACTAATTCATGTCATGGACGACATCGTAAGGCCTCAATGCTACTACCAAGAGATCCAATAGTTACTCTCACCTCCAAGGGTTGAGTCACACTGTCGGCATCAGTGTGTGGTTACTGGGTCTCCTCGAGTAGAAATCTCAAAAGTGAGGGTCAAGTCAACAGTTTAAACCGGAACCTATTAGTATTAACCACAAAAAAGGAAGGAAAAAAACATCACAAGAACAAGTGTCTTTTATTACCATAGCGCATGGTAAAAAGACACAAATCAACCACAAACAATGACATTAAAAAAGCTAGAAGCATCATGACCAAAGGCCTCTATGCTTGGAACTAGTCCCGCTCTTGTCCACCTGCTTCTGGAGCTCCATAGTCGTATGATTCAGCTGTCTGAAGCTGTGCTCTCCCCTGTACACCCATTCCCTGTGGTCGGGGTGGACCTCCTAGTGGTGGTGGTGGCAACACCTCGAAGCATTGTCCACCACCAGCTGCACAACCAGCTCCTCTTCCACGGTCGCCTGCTCCTTGAGATCCATCACGATCGAACCTCTACCTATGCTTGGGAGGTCCTTCATCTATCTGATGATCGTCTGAGCGGTGAATCAGACAGTCACGAGTCATGTGACCCTGTTCACCACATGAGTAACACTGCCTGGAAGGTCTGGCTCTGTCTCCACCCTGGGGGCCCCACACTACCGACCCTGAGTCATGCGGTCGACCACCTGTAGGTCTGGTCCTCTTGGACATGTGCGTCATCTGTCTACTTCCAGCTGCAGAAGACTCCACTGCATGTCGGCTAGTGGTGGGTCCCGCTGCTGGAGACTGCTCAGCAAGGAAACTCCCCACTAAGAGGGCTCTCTCCAACACCCTTGTCTGCATCGAGATGTTGTGAAAGATAACTGAAGCTCTAATCACTCGCCTGAGTACCTACTCAAAGGTCTGGGCCCTGAAGAATGGGTCCCGTACAATATCATTGGAGTATCACGAGAGGTCAGTGAACTTCGCTGAGTACTACGCCACCATCATGCTACCCTACTGTAGATGCAGTAGATCCTATATCTGCACCGCTCGAAGGGTGGCTGGTACAAACTCCACCAAGAATAGGCTCTCGAAGTCTGCCCATAGAAGTGTCGCCTCATCATGCATATGAAGCATCAGGCTCCACCACCTGCCTGCTGATGCCTGAAGGAGGCTGGCAACAAGGATCACCATGAAGTCTACTGGTGTCCCTACTAGACTAAAAACTCTCACCACAGCCTCCAACCAATCCTCAGCCACCTGTGGGTCCATCATTCCCCGGAACTTGGGTGGCCTCTGGCGCTGGAACTTGTGCAGCGTGCTCAATCGGCATTCATCACCTGCTGCTGGGGCTGGTGGCATCGGTGGACCAACGGGTGGGAGTACCGCTGGTGCCACTGCTGGTGCCTCAACTGGAAGAGGGTCCTATACTAAGGCCTCATCGCTCGGTGGGTTGTCAGTACATACAACTATTGGGGCCCTAGCTGGTCGTCCGCGGGGCGGCATCCTGAAATAAACAGATGTGACACGGTCAATGATTATACCTGGTGAGCTGACCTGGTTTAAGATGACTTAAAGAAAACTTTTGAAAACATACATGCAATCATTGTTTTTGTGTACTGAGTCAGAAATCAGTATCCACGGTCTTGGTGTATGGATACATAGGCCGCCCGCACTAACACTGGACTCCTTAAACTAAAAACCACACTTAGTACCCTTAACAGTATTGCTTCACAGAAAGAAAATATCAGAGTCCTAGTTCTGCGGTAGAACTGATGCCCTCTTATACCAATTTTTCACGAACCGTCCCCCGGGGCCCGCATCATGACCACCCCAAGCCCTCCTTCTATTGGCCAGGGGATGGAGACTAGCACCAAAGGTGTAATTCCCTAGAATTGGAAATGCATTGCCTTTATAAAATTTAAACACACACAACCAGAGTACAAGCAGAAGAAAACACTATGAAAAGCTGTATAACAAGTGTGCTAAAAGTAAAAAGGGGCCGGAAGTACAAGCCCAACAAAAAGATACAGCTACAAATGAAAGAAAATACAACTGAAAAGAGAAACAGTTGAAAGGTGAAAGCAGCTCTTGGATCGTCCTCTGGGTTCCTACCTAAAGGGTAGGTACAGATGGTCTCCTCAGCACTCCACATCCGTCAGACACCATCATTAACTGAAACATTGTAAAGTCTACCTCTAGGTACCGTCTCGTCCTGGCGCTATCAACCTTCATTAGTGTTGTCTGTCATCTGCATCCAACACAACGAGGTGCGGGCGTATCCCGTGAAGGGGTGAGTATAACGATACTCAGTAGGGACCTCGAGACCCTCACAGTCTAACAAAATCTAACCAGGATAAACCACAAAGTATGATTTCAATGGATAACAATTACTTAGGTGTATGACCATACACATACATAAGTTATCAAGTAACCCATCTCAATCATGAGGAAAACACAAAGGTCATTTACTCAGCTCGAACCAGGATTTTATTCATGATGTCGAAACCACGGCTGCTGGAGAACTCCTCCTCTATCAAGCACAGTAGTCCTGTCATGACTCCGAGGTGCTACTCGCTAACCTTAGACTAATTAGGTACTCCTCTTGTTGAGCACCACGGGTCTGCCGCCTCACACAGTAGCGCTCCCCGCCATGGGTCTGCTGCCTCACACAGTAGCGCTCCCCGCCATGGGACTGCTACCTCACACAATAACGCTCCCCCTGATAGCCTACAGAGGTACTCCTCATGTCGAGTACCACGGGTCTACTTCCTCACATAGTAGGGCTCCTCCTCCATGGGTCTTCCACCTCACACAGTAGTTCTCCCCACTGGGCTAGTCAAGTCACTCCGAAACGAATCGGACAAACAGTCATCAGGTCTCAGCCAGCTACTAGGTCTCTGTACCCAGTATGCTCGTCTTTGGGAGGATCCGCTCGACGAGATACTGGTTGATAATCTATGTGTCACGAAGTCCCACGAAGAAGTATCTTAAAGATCCACCATGTCATAGGGGTCTCATCGCAACAAACGGCGCGTCAATCAGACGCCCGATCTTTGAGTTATTAGCCTTTTTGTCCCGGGGGCCCGGTTAGTTTCATGTACGAACCAACCCGACTGTTTCTCAAATTTACCCCTAACTCTGATGGGGTATACTCAAAGGGACCATTTTTCAATGAAATTACCAGCGTCGCCGACGGTTCGTTAAACGGACGTCCGGTCTGAGAGTTATTGGTTTTTCTGTTCTAGGGGCCCGGTTGGTTTTTAAGCTAAAACAAACCCAACCATACTCAAACTACGTCCAAACCTCAAGTGGAGTATTACAAAAGAACCATATCATCAAAAGTAATCCAACGTAATTGACGACATGTCAATCGGACGACGAGTCCTTATGTTATAAGCTTTCCGCTCTGAGGGCCCGGTTGGTTTCAGATTCGAAGCAAACCGGACATACACAAACTTCGTCAAAACCTTAAGTGTAATATACCAAAATGACCGTCTCGATCTGAGGAATCCTACGCAACTGACAGTGCATCGATCATAGGTTCGTAGCTCATGTTATGGGCGATTAACCAAAAATGGTCTGAAGAGGGGGGTCTGGGCCCGGTCCGAAACAGCCCAACCCACCCCAGGTCGGCCCGGCTCGGAGGGTGCGGCCCGACCCACGCGAGGTATTCCCGGACCGAACGTCTGGCAGCCCGACCAATGCATAGGTGGCCCTGCCCATGTGCAAGTGGTCTGGCCCGGTGGCCGGCCGCGTTTCGGCCAGGCTGGCAGAGCGGGGGGGGGGGGGGGGGGGGGGCTCCCTCGTTTCTTCGTAACGAGGGTGCTAGGTTGGCGCCGCCAAGCCTTCCCGGAACCCGCGTGGCACGGGTTCCGCTTCACTGCCTCCACGGCTAGTTCCGTGCCTGTCTTCCGCCGGTGACGCGCTATGGCGCTACTGCCCCCAGGCGGCCGGTCACCGTCACCACCGCGCCGTCAACCTGCACCGTCGTGATCTTCTGCGGGCCATTAGAGTCATTCCGATGGTCCGTTTTAGCTCCCGTCTGCGCCTACGGCCTCCTTGGGTCCCGCTCTTCACCGGGAAAGCCTCAAAACGTCGTTTCCCTTCCATTCACTCGTATCCCAACAAATCGCGCATCACGAACAAGTTGGCGGTGGGTCCGGACTTGTTCGTTAGCTTGTACCCACCGCGTTAGTGGTTCAACAATCACCCAACAAATAATCTCCCAAGTTTGAGGGTATAAATCACATATGTCAAATTACAAAAAATCCTCTAACTTAAATTAAGGTTCGCTCGTATTCAGTGTCGCGGGATGGCGGCGTCAACTCGTTGACATCAGGGAAGAAGGATCTAAGGATGGCACGTCGTCGGCGTTCCTTGTGGGTGGCTCATTCTCCTTTGGCTTGGCCGAATATTGAAGGAGATGATCATCACTCTTCGGCGGTTCTTCATTGGAAGAACGGTGTTCTTCATTGAGAGAAGAACACTATTCTTCTATTTCTCCAGAGGTTTCCCAAGGTTCTCCCAAAACAACAAGTGCCAACAAAAATAATAGCAAAGGATCTTATTTTATCCACACATGTATTTCAAAAATTAAACACTTTAATTAATTAATTGAAGAGTTACCTTAATTAATTGAAATGTCTTGGCAAAAATTAATGGGAGTGAGAAGGAGGTGGAAAGTCACAAATTAAGAGGGGGAGTTGTCAAATTTAATGAAGGGAAGTTAATGGGGATTTGAAGGGTTAGGGGCTCGTGTGGGCCCCAACACCATTATCCTCCCATGGGAGGTTATGTGGGGTGTGGGCCCCACATCCAACTCCTCTTTGAAGGAAATAACTACCATCAAATAAAAATTATGTACACATAATTTTTATTATTTTTTAACAAATCTCTAAAAATTAACTTCTCCTCCTGATCAAACGCAACTGTGATAAAGGTCCCCTTAAGAGAATAGCAGCACTGTGAGTTCATTAGCATCCTCGGATTTCAATTCCAAGCACCGGTTAAAAAGATAGAAAAACCATCATGTACATTCACTGAACGTACCCAAAAAAACTTCAGAAATTGATTTTGGGAACACCGGGCCTCCGAATCAGGTGCCGTCAGAAACTGCAGACTCATAAAATTCCAAAGAATTTAAGAAAAAAAAATTCCTTGAAATTTCTGGGTCTTTACATTTTGGGTGCCTATTGAGTATTGTTATACTCACCCCTACACGGGCTTTTCCCATGCATGTTTGTGTCTTGTGCAGACCACATGCCTTTCAACGGAGTCCTAGGAGGACCTGTAGCAGGCGGAGCTAAGTGAGCGGGACTGACCATGGAGTCTTACTGGAGCTGTGCCAAGGAGCTTTCCAGTGCTGCTTTTAGCAGCGTACCCCTTCTTCCAAGCTGGTTCGACACCTTTGTAGTTTTCTTTTGGTGGCCCCTATTTTCCCTTTTTGTACTGTTATTGCACTCTGGTTTTGGATAGTTGTATGAATGAATTTACTCATCCCTTTTTATAATTTCAAGAGGATGTTTTTTAACCCATTTTATGATGTGGGTTTCCCACAATGATAATTTCAAATGATAAACCCTTGTTTACCATGAAAATGTTCAAATTTATAGGACAAAAATTTATTTAAGGAGGAGAATGTAAAACCCTTAGATTTTATAAATTATTTAATTAAAATAAAATAAATGTTTTGATAATTTTCATTACACACAACACCATGTTTATATTTCATTATACAGAACACCAAGTGCCTCTTGGGTAACATGAAACAAGCTGTTTAAATGAAATGTAAACTACTATTAAAATATTTTCATTTAATATGATAGTTATCACCCAACTATTTGAATGGAATTTATGAATAGAATAAACTAAATTATGAAAATTTATGTTTTATACATGTGTCAAAATGATTTATTTCATAACAACTAATTATAAATGAAAATAAAAACTATTCAAAAATAAATGAAATCTTTTTTTGAAAATAAAATTTTAAACACAAAAACTAGTTTTAAATAAATAAATTTTAAAAAAACTTTTTTTTGAATTATTTTAATGGAATTTATATAATACATATTAATAAAAATTTTAAAATTCATATTATTTATTCTTCTAGATATGATATAGAATAAAACAAATTTTATGTTTAAGAAATATTTTTCTTAAAAGAAATTTTGTCAAAATTTTCATTCTAATTTTATAGTTAATTTTTTTAACATTTAGAAAAAACAATTTCATAAATTAAATTAATTTTGTAAATCATAATTTTAAATTTATCTTAGGGTTATGTTTGGAGAATTTTATGAGAAGATAAATTTTTCGTTGAATAGAGAAAACTAATGGTTTCTATTAAAGATATTATTGAATTTAGAGAATTTAAAAACATCCAAATTGTTTTATTATGGTTTTAAAAGTAGAATTTTCCCTATTATATATATTAATATAATTTCGTCCATTAAAATAAATTTCATACTGAATTTTTAAATTAAATATTTATAAATTTATGGACGTTTTTTCTTTTGAAAACCACTATCTCATTGCATCCACAAGAATAATTATAAATTAAAATCTTCCACATCTATGAGAAAAATTATGAAAATTTTGTTACATATTTGTATTTTTAATAATTTATATTAAATAATTAGGTGAAATTATTTTCTTATGATAATGAATAGTAAAAATAGTGAAAATTTATTACAGTGGTTATGTTGAAAATAAGTTTACATAGTAGGTAAACTAATATTATTAGGGGAAAATGACCTAGAAACTTGTAAAAAAGAAATTTTAAGGAAATATACCTTCTTTATCACCTCTAAATTTCTATAATGGTCCATTTTTATCATGTTTTCATGTAAAAATTTTGGTTATACGTTTTCTTTTTAAATATGACAAGCATTCCACTCACATCAAAAATAAAAGGTCGCCCCTTTTCTTTCCAATTCACACATAAAATACCATTTTTTTGAAAATAACATCTCAAATAACATAATTAAATTCCTAATATATTCCTACAATAATTATTCTAGTCTGGAAACCAACCTAATATCCGTTTTTATATAAATAAATAGATGTTTTCTGAAGAAGATGTAACATCCCTAACTGAGAATTTTATTTTATTTCTTCCTCCACATCCTTAAATTACTATTAAAAATTGATGATATAAAAATCCATGTATCATTAATATAATGAGATTTTAATATTTGGGCATTATAACCTATAATATTCTATAATTTCCCATTTTGTAGCCTTCTGGAATGTATAAAATGTGGGTACTGTAATGCCCCGACCCCAGTTACCCAGAGTCGGTGCATTATTACATAACGTTGGCATGATCACAAAAGATTAAGTCTCGAAAGACTGATTAGTTTAGTAGCCTTGGAAACACTTGATATATTCATAAACTTTACATTACATCAATAAGTGAAAAACTACAACAATGTATTGCCTTCATATCCCCTCATACTACCCCTGTAGGTCATTCAAAGAATACTTCTTCACATCCTGGGAAAAATAAAACATCGAAAGGGGTGAGCTCATATGCTCAGTAAGGATAACAATATAGCGGAAGCTTTCATAAATAAACATAAAAATTTAAGGCAATGTATAACTAAAACAAAAGCCTTTTAAACTTGAATTTCAGCATAATATGGCAAGGATAAAATGAAATAGTTTCATTTTCTTATTTACATGGATATTCTACTAGTCGAATAATCACATGAAAATATCAATAACCACTTTCATAATGATGGAATGGATAATGCGAGACTATCATAACCACGCATCCAAGGCCTCGTGCTGAGATTACAAATAAGATTTTGTCAAGGCCTCGTGCCAAGACACTAGTTTGTCTCATGAGACCTACCGATGCATCGAGGAGCTATAGCGGGCTCCACCCGTCACTTACTAAGTCCAATTCATTCCTCATATGAACAGGTTTAAACATAACATAAACATTCTTATTAATACTAGCATACGAAATGTCAATACTTTAACCACAAACCATGAATGGTATAAAAATAGCACATCCATAGTCAAACATAACTCATTAGATACAATATGGAAGATTGTATTGTATCATATTAACCTCATTAGAGAATAATAAAGGATATTGACATAGATTAAAATAATCATCAAATCTATTAGAGATAAATATCCCCCTTTTTCTTGAAATCATTAAAAAGTCACATTATTTGTCAAGAACCCATTTAAAAATAGATTTTTGAATCAAAGTGTCCTATACCACTTTTAAAATTTTAAAATTAATTTTAATTTTAAAACTTTAATGTCCATATAAATAAATCCTTAAAACTATTTTTAAATCATGGACATTAATGAGAAATATTTAGAAGAATAAATCTTTAAAATATTTAAAAATGATATTTGAGTTAGAGTTTCTAACCAAAAGAGAGACACTTGAATACAAATAATTTAGGTAATCCAAAATTTTTAATATCATGAGAATAAATGGATCCATGATATACTATGTCAAAGTACATTATATACACCATATAAAAGTGAATTGGCGTATAACAACAAAGAAGTCTCAATAGAATGTAAGTTGAGATGAAATCTCTTATAAAGACCGTATACTTAGGTTAAGGATAAATAAACAACATAATTATGTGTGAAAAAAATAAATACACTCAATATTATTGGTTATTTAGTGTAAAAAAATCAAAGGACATTCACATATATTCTCTTAAAAGCAACACCAATGAATTTGATGTTTAACTCAACAAATTGAGATTGAGTAAAAATTACTCTTATCAAGTTCATACCGATGACTTGAGAATTTATCAATGGAGTTGTTATGTGTATCAAAAGTATATTCATAGAAAGGGGAGTGGAAATTATGACATAATAAAATGAATAGTGATTCCACACATAATCTTGGAGTAAAATAATCAATGAAGTATGCGTAAAGCCAAATGAGTGGAGATTGAAATTTCAAATTCCATTATCAATTTGGTAACTTATGAAACATACACCCATGAAAGAAGGAGAATACAATTATGATGTAATTACCCATAAATTAAATTATATTACACAATGAATACAATCATGGTCAGTACACACACCACATACAATAAATAAGTGGTGAACAATGGAAATCCCACGGAATTAAAAGTGAGATAAGAAACCCCTTACATTGTACGTTTTCCTTTTTTGATGGTAGGTTAACCTCCTGTATAATGGTGAAATAATTTTTATTTAGTTATAAAAGAATCATTTACATTAATATTATATCATATATGATCTTTGAACAAAATATCTTAGTCTTATCATCATTTCGGGTGTTAACTTATTCGTTTTCCTTTATATTTTTTGTTACATAAGCCATGTTTGTTATGGATAAGTTATATATTATTTATATACAGAATGATATAAAATCCTTAAACATTATTTTTAATAATTAAATAAGAATTAGACTCAAATTGATATGATGGGGAATGAATCCCATCGCGTTCGTGGAGACGGTAGTCCGTACGTACGCACGAGCGACAATATCATTCTTTTGATATTAAAATAATATATAATTGGATGGTATATCATATATACAGATTTATTATCATGTTATATTTATTATTTACATGAATTATACATCATTATTATACCCATATAAATAATAATATATTGAATAACAATTACACCATAACGTGGAGACGGTAGGCTGTACATACGCACTCATGGTGACATGTCATTCAAGGGGTGGATAGAATAATGAATTTGTTTGTTCCATATTTATAATAACATCACAGTATATATAAGATAATGGAGTTATTATTTTAGAATAGAAATAACAAAGAAAGAAAAAGTTGATGAAGAAATGAACATGAAAGATGGTGGTGAAAACATTACCTCTTCCTCAGGTTCTTCCTTTTGATTTGATCAAAAGGGATCCTTAGGTTGGATTTATGATCAAACTAAGGCCTCTAGGTTTAAGTGAGGGAAGTTGGGAGGATATTTGGGCAGAGTTTTTCCGATCAAAATGGATTTTAATGTGTGAATTAATGAGAAGGGGGAGTGCCCTTTTATAAGAGGGGTGATGGGCTCTTTTGGAAAAGCTAGAAATATTATTTTATAATAAATCCATATTCGGTTTCTAATGACTCAAAAGTAGATTATTTAAAGTTTAAGGTGGGGATAGGTCGAAAACAACTCAACCAATATATTTTATATAGGTTTGGGTCACATTATTAACCTTATCTTTTATTTTTAACTCTTAGTTAATTAGTTTGACATTTACCATGTCTCTTTTTATTTTTATATTATATGGTTAATAAAATTACTATAAACTTCAAGAGACCCCCAAGTGGCCCATTAATGATACACCTATCATGATACAAGTTCTTTGGCCGAAAATTAGTTTTTTAGGAATAGAATATGAATTAATAATATAATATTTGTTTTTAAAAACTCTTTTATGTCAATTTTGACACTATTTGGAATTTGATTTTTGTGAAAATCATAACAGCATAATTACATCTAAAAAAGTTAATTAAATCAATCCTAACATGTCACATTATCCTATAAAATTGTTTTAATTAATAAAAGTCTCAAATTACATTTATTTCAATATCTAAAATTTCAAATATTTTAATATTTCATTAATTTGGTAATTACTGCATCACTATTGTTTCATACATAAATTAAATTATTTAATTTCTAAAAATTATAAATAAAATACCATTATTTAGGAAATTGTTTTATCTTTCTAATGAATATTTACAATCGAATTTATCTTATGTATAACCCTATAATAAAAATGTTTAACAATTTAACTTTGATTTTAACTCTTGTAACTCTTCTTTGAATTAAATAATAATAAATGTCCTAATCTAATCCAAGTGGACCTAAATGATAATATTTTATTCATAAGGTTGTTTTTGGTCAATATAAACTTGTCCAATATAATTAGGACATGAGTTAGGGTAATATTAATATCATTTTTACCCTTAATTACCCTATTTACTTTTAACCGTGGTAAATAAATGTAAAAAGTTACTATTCACCAAAAACTATTTTTATCTTATTGAACCACATTTTACTGCTTGATATTAACCGCGTCTCTCAGATTTTCAAAATTCCACTCACAGAAGCGGTAAAATTAAGTTTTATGTAAATTTCCAAATTCTCCTAGGAGGTGGGTAAAAGATGGTGAAAAGTTCAATAAAATTTTTATATATCTAAAATTATTCTAAACTCACTTCAATTAATTAAATTGAACTTATATAAGTATTATGTATCTATTTTGACCTTAATTAAATTTAAATAAAATAAATAATTATTTAAATAAAAATTCGGTTTTAAACCATAACTCAGTATTTTTCACTATTCATGAAAAATTGAATGTTTTCAGAAAAATACCAAAAATTCGGCCTAAGCTATATTTGATATTATAAATTCAAAAATGATGTCTATTTTACAAAATTCAAAACATATAAGTTTCATTAATTAATTGAAAAAATAATTCCCGTTGTCAAAACAAATAGCGTGTTTTTAAAAATAATAACTATCAAAAGATTGACACTTGTTTATGTCTGGTTTAAATGTGAAATTACGTCAAATGACCAAAATTGTATTAAATGGTAAAAATATATTCTAAATATACTTTAAAACCACTCAAATTCATAATCTATCACTATTAATTATTTCGATTAAAAAAGTTGTTTTTAATTAAAATTTAGTAATTTTCACTATTCATCAAAATATGAAAGTTATCCGAAAAGTACCAAAATTTCACCCTAATCTAATTTGGATATTACGAATCCAAAAATGAAGTCCATTTTGAAAGATAAATTTTTTAAAATTTCAAAAAGTAGGTATTACTATTCATAACGGCTAGTTTGATTGGTTGTGGTGTGTTAGAATCTCGAAGTTGCGTACAATGCAAGCCATTGAATTATTCAAAGGGAAACGTACTGTGGAAGCTTGGGGTGTTACATTCTCCCCTCATTCAATAAATTGTGTTCTCGCAATTTTTAAAATTGGGTTTGAGAATATAATGGAAAGTCCCACATCAGAAAAAGAGTTAATAAAACTATCACTTTAAATGAAAGAAAGAGAGGTATAAAGGTCACCCAAGATAACCCATACTAGGATTCCTTGTAGGAAAACATGGATATGGATGATAAACTAAGTGTCAAGTTCTGATGGAGAGAGATAGAAAACATGATCAGGAGAAATTTAACAACAAGAAAACCACAAACTTGTGTTGGGACAAACGGTCATTAGTCTCCCAGTAGGAAAAGTAAACGAACAACATTTTTTTGCTTTAAGTTACAATACATAAGGACAAGGAATTCATTTTTGATATTTAATAAGAACATAAAGAGATATACTTACTTTTTAAGTAGAGTTTCACTCTTTAATAAATTTCTACAACTAAATCATTTTTTTTGAACAATGAGTATTCAAGAAGACTTGGTCACACTAGAAGAGCTATAATAAACTTCTATAGAATAACATGATCCACGTTAGATAAACTATATATTTACTTGTCTTTATAGATTAATCAAAACCAAAATGGTTAGTATAAGATCTGATGATCCCCCAAATGGATATTCCATTAGAGAAAAAAAGAGTAATCTTAATTCTAAAATTAAACCACCAATACCCCAAAGTTAAATAAATACCATTCAATAATCAATTGTCCTTAAAATCCTTCAATATAATCCAAACTAATATTGAAACCCAAAACTTATAAGAATTTGGTTATGTAGTCTTCCCTGTTAAATTGTATCTCCAAATGACATCAACTACTCTTAAAGTCACATACTTAAAAGTAATTAACCTAATCACATATTCTTTATTATAGGTTAATCATTTCCATAAATAACCCAAATCACTATAAATCCACAATAAAAACATAGATAAAAATCCACCATTACTCATCAAATAAAATCCGATAGTATTGTATTTTCCTTGGGCATATAGTGTTCCCAACAAAGAGAACATCTTCCAAAATAACATTTATCACTTAATCACCAAATCATTTTCCTATACTAAGGGTATTCATTTGATAAGACATAAGATCCCAAATCAACTTATTATTGATTAATAAAATCATTTAACTAAAATAATAGTCACACTAACCAGGGACTTCACGTAGTCCAATGGTAGGCGATAAATACCAATCACACTTTGGTTGTGGGTTCGATTCCCACAGATTTGTCCGACGCGACGGGTTGTCACACGGTCTGTGTGCTGTCCCTTTTCAAAAACTATATTTTATAACATTACCAATATGGGATAAATTACTCAAAATAATCATAACATAAATTAACCACAAATGTTATCTCATAACTTTCATTTTCATCCCAAAATAAATTGTAATTTCCTCAAACCCAATGATCATATAAAACCAAATTGTTATTTATAACTATATTCACAAGCGAAAAGATAATTCTTCCTCAAATATCATTTTCACATGGAAAACTGCAGGGTTACAAATACAAGAGAAAATTCTTCCAAAGTAATCCCATCAATAAAGAGCACTAACACTTAAACATTTCACCATCCATTTATTTCCACATAGGTTCTTCATCATATGTTCCTCAGGTTCCCACATTTCCTCTTACAGCTTATGATTTCTCCATAGAACTTTTACCAGACGTGTCATCCGGTTTCTCAACACTTGATCTTTGGTATGAAGAATTCTGATAGGCTCTTCACAATAAGATAGATCGGGTTCCAGTTCTAATTCTTCATATGTGTGTACATGCGTTGGGTCAGGCATGTATTTTGTCACTAGTGATATGTGGAACACATCATGAAATCTGGAGAGACTAGGCAGAATTGCCATTTAGTAGAATGTGTTCATGTGTCACAACAGTACCTCAGGAATTTTTCAAAATCATCTACTTCCTTTACCCAAAAACTCCTCATCAATCTTGGATTATATCGATGGAAGCATCGATGCATCATAAAAAAATAGGTATTTCTTATATATAATTTTGAGACATCGTATTAAACATGTTTTTTAGAAAAATTCTTACTGTTTCATCTTCAAATATTTCAAAATAAGGTTTTGGTAAATCAGTTTCTGTATGTCCCAAAATACATAAATATATAATTTGATACATATAGGCTGCTCGAAGGTCTCCCTCTTCTGTAGCATCTAGAAAATAATTTAGTGCATCGTAATTTTGAGATAAAGTGAAGAATTTGAAAAGACTCTGATGGTACTTCCCACGCTTAGCATGGTAAAAAAGTTGAGAGCACAATATTATCCCATAGTCGGTACTTGATACTTGAAATAATCGTGCAATGCTAGAGTTATTGGATGTCTCATAAATTTGTCTTCATGTAACTTGGACATTTGAAAAAGTTTCAACATCATCTGCGCATGACTTCTGGATAATAATTGTAAGTAGTTCTTCAGGAAGAGAGAGAAGAGTTATCCGTGATCTTGGTCCATCCATGTTTTAACTAACAAAAAGAAAATACAATTAGGGTGATTGAATACTTATCTAATAAGAATGTAAAAAAATAGACATAATAGGATAATCTTTTAATTGAACAATATATCCTAACTTGGGGCACCCTATGTTAAAATCTATGTTATCCACTATCTATTTCCCGACATATATTTTTAGGGGAATTTTTTTATTCCCTTTATAATGGGGTATACTAATCTTATGAATTTACCAAAGCATATCCCCCGGGAGTGTCATAACCAAGAGTGTAGCAAGGCTCGTTTTCGTGCACCAGTTCCCATTTGAGTCTAGCTCAAAGTGGTGTTTCCGGGTTTTACCCCTAGGTACATATGTGCCAGAGCCGCCTCTACCTGCTCGTATCCAAACAGGGATGTATTGCTCGGATAACTCAAAAAATATCTAAAATACCAAAATTCTAGCATGTTATTCTATACTAATCATCGAAGTCTATCTTAGGGTTATGCGATCTAATCAGAGTTTATCTAAATCTAGCTTCCGAGGTTTGTACTAAACTCCCTCTGATACCAACTGTAACGCCCCGACCCCAATTACCCAGATTCGGTGCATTATTACATAACATTGGAATGATCACAAAAGATCAAGTCTTGAAAGACCGATTAGTTTAGTAGCCTTGGAAACAGTATATATATTCATAATGTTTACATTACATCAATAAGTGAAAAACAACAACAACATATTGTCTTCATGTCCCCTCATACTATCCCTATAGGTCATTCATAAAATACTTCTTCACATCCTGGGAAAAATAAAACTTTGAAAGGGGTGAGATCAGATGCTCAGTAAGAATAACAATATAGCGGAAACTTTCATAAATAAACATAAAAATTTAGGGCAATGTATTACTAAAACAAAAGCCTTTTAAACTTGAACTTTAGCATAATATGGAAAGGATAAAATGAAATAATTCCATTTACTTATTCAGATGGATATTCTACTAGTCGAATAATCACATGAAAATATCAATAACCACTTTCATAATGACGGAATGCATAATGCCAGACTATCATAACCACATAGCCAAGGCCTCATGCCGAGATTACAAATAAGATTTTGTCAAGGCCTCGTGCGAAGACACTAGTTTGTATCATGAGACCTACCTATTCATTGAGGAGCTATAGTGGGCTCCACCCGTCACTTACTAAGTCCAATGCATTTCTCATATGAACAGGTTTAAACATAACATAAACATTCGTATTAAAACTAGCATACAAAATGTCAATACATTAACCACAAACCATGAATGGTATAAAAATAGCACATCCATAGTCAAAAATAACTCATTCGATACAATATGGAAGATTGTATTGTATCATATTAACCTCAATAGAGAATAATGAAGGATATTGACATATATGAAAATAATCATCAAATCTATTAGAGAGAAATATCCCCCTTTTTCTTGAAATCATTTAAAAGTCACATTATTTTTCAAGAAGCCATTTAAAAATAGATTTTTGAATCAAAGTGTCCCATACCACTTTGAAACTTTTAAAAGTAATTTTAATTTTAAAACTTTAATGCCCATATAAATAAATCCTTAAAACTATTTTTAAAACATGGACATTAATGAGAAAGATTTAGAAGAATAAATCTTTAAAACATTTAAAAACAATATTTGAGTTAGAGTTTCTAACCAAAATAGAGACACTTTAATACAAATAATTGAGGTAATCAAAACTTTGTAATATCATGAGAATAAAGGGATTCATGATATACTATGTCAAAGTACATTATATACACCATATAAAAGTGAATTGGCGTATAACAACAAAGAAGTCTCAATGGAATGTAAATTGAGATGAAATCTCTTATAAAGACCATATCCTTAGGATAAGGATAAATCAATGACATAATTATGTGTGAAAAATATAAATACACTCCATATGATTGGATATTCAGTGTAAAACAATCAAAGTACATTCACACATATTGTTTTAAAAGCAATACCAATGAATTGGATGTTTAACTCAACAAATCGAGATTGAGTAAAAATTACTCTTATCAAGTTCATACCGATGACTTGAGAATTTATCAATGGAGTTATTATGTGTATAAAAAGTATATCCATAGAAAGGGGAGTGGAAATTATGACATAATCAAATGAATTGTGATTCCACACATAATCTTGGAGTAAAATAGTAAATGAAGTATGCGTAAAGCCGAATGAGTGGAGATTGAAATTTCAAATTCCCTTATCAATTTGGTAACTTATGAAACATACACCCATGAAAGAAGGATCATACAATGATGATGTAATTACCCATAAATTAATGTATATTACACAATGAATACAATTATGGTCAGTACACACACCACATACAATAAATAAGTGGTGAACAATGGAAATCCAACCGAATTAAAAGTGAGATAAGAAACCCATTACTGTGTACTTTTTCCTTGGTAGATGGTAGGTTAACCTCCTTTATAATGGTGAAATAATTGTTATTTAATTATACAATAATCATTTACATTAATATGATATTATATATGATCTTTTAACATAATATCTCAGTATTATCATCATTTCAGGTGTTAACATACCCGTTTTCCTTTATATTCTTTGTTACGTAAGCCATGTTTTTTATGGATAGGTAATATATTATTCATATAAATAATGATATCAATTACCTAAACATTATTTTTAATAATTAAATGAGAATTAGACTCAAATGGAAATGATGGGGAATGAATCTCATCATGTTCGTGGAGACGGTAGTCCGTACGTACGCACGAGAGACAATATCATTCTTTTGATATTAAAATAATATATAATTGGATGGTATATCATATATACAGAATTATTATCATGTTATATTTATTATTTACATTAATTATACATCATTACTATACCCATCTAAATAATAATATATTAAATTACAATTACACCACAACGTGGAGACGGTAGGCCGTACTTACGCACGTATGGTGACATGTCATTCAAGGGCTGGATAGAATAATGAATTTGTTTGTTCCATATTTATAATAACATCAAAATATATAGAAGATACTAGAGTTATTATTTTAGAATAGAAATAACAAAGAAAGAAAAAGTTGAAGAAATGAACATGAAAGAGGGTGGTAAAAACATTACCTCTTCTTCGGGTTCTTCCTTTTGATTTGATCAAAAGGGCTCCTTAGGTTGTCTTTCTGATCAAACTAAGGCATCTAGGTTGAATTGAGGGAAGTTGAGAGGATATTTGGTCAAATTTTGGCCCAGCCAAATGGCTTTGAAGGTGTGAATTAATGAGAAGGGGGAGTGCACTTTTATAAGAGGGGTGAGGGGCTCTTTTGGAAAAGCTAGAATTATTATTTTATAATAAATCCATATTCAGTTTCTAATGGATCAAAAGTAGATTATTTAAAGTTTAAGGTGGTTATAGGTCGAAAAAAACTCAGCCAATATATTTTAGACAGGTTTGGGTCACATTATTAACCTTATCGTTTAGTTTTAACTCTTAGTTAATTAGTTTGACATTTACCATGTCTCTTTGTATTTTTATATTATATGGTTGATAAACTTAATATAAACTTCCAAGAGCCCTCCAAGTAGTCCATTAATGATACACCTATCATGATACAAGTTCTTTGGCCAATCCTTAGATTTTTAGGAATAGAATATGAATTAATAATATAATATTTGTTTTAAAAACTCTTTTATGTCAATTTTGACACTAATTGAAATTTGATTTTTGTGAAAATCATAAAAGCATTATTACTTAGAAAAAAGTTAATTAAATCGCTTATAACATGTCACATTATCCTATAAAATTATTTTAACTAATAAAAGTCTCAAATTACATTTATTTCGATATTTAAAATATCAATTATTTTAATATTTCATTAATTCGGTAATGTCTGCATCACCATTGTGTCATACATAAATTAAATTATTTAATTTCTAAAAATTATAAATAAAATACAATTATGTAGGAAATCGTTTTATCTTACTAATGAATATTTAAAATCTATTTTATATTATGTATTACCCTATATTAAAATTTTTTTGGCAATTAAACTTTGATTTTAACTCTTTCAACTCTTCTTTGAATTAAATAACAATAAATGTCCTAATCTAATCCAAGTGGACCTAAATGATAATATGTTATTCCTATGGTTTTTTTTGTCTAGATACACTTGTCCAATAGAATTAGGACATATGTTAGGGTAATATTAATATCATTTTTACCCTTAATTACCCTATTTACTTTTAACCGTGGTAAATAAAAGTAAAAAGTTACTATTCAACAAAAATTATTTTTATCTTATTGAACCATATTTTACTCCTCGATATTAACCATGTCTCTCATATTTTTAAAACTCCACTCACAGAAGTGGTAAAATTATGTTTTATGTAAATTTCCAAATTCTCTTAGGAGGTGGATAAAAGACAGTGAAAAGTTCAATAAAATTTTTATATATCTAAAATTATTCTAAACTAATTTCAATGAATTACATTGAAATTATATAGGTATTAGGTATATATTTTCAAATTAATTAAATTGAAATAAAATAAATAATTATTTAAATAAAAATTCGGTTTTAAACTATAACTCAGTATTTTTCACTATTCATCAAAAATTGAAAGTTTTCAGAAAAATACCAAAAATTCGGCCTAAGATATATTTGATATTATGAATTAAAAAATGATGTCTATTTTACCCAATTCATAGCATATAAGTTTCATTAATTAATTTAAAAATTAATTCCCATTTTCAAAACAAATAGCGTGTTTTTATGAAATAATAACTATCAAAAGATTAACACTTGTTTATGTCTGGTTTAAATGTGAAATTATGTCCAATGACCAAAATTGTATTAAATGGTAAAAATATATTCTAAATATAATTTAAAACCACTCAAATGCATAATTTATCACTATTAATTATTTCGATTAAAAAAGTTGTTTTTAATTAAAATTTAGTAATTTTCACTATTCATCAAAATATGAAAGTTATCTGAAAAGTACCAAAATTTCACCTTAAGATAATTTCGATATTGCGAATCAAAAAATGAAGTCCATTTTGAAAGGTAAAATTTATAAAATTTCAAAAAGTAGGTATTACTATTCATAATGGCTAGTTTGATTGGTTGTGGTGTGTTAGAATCTCAAAGTTGCGTACAATGCAAGTCATTGCATTATTCAAAGGGAAACATACCGTGGATGTTTGAGGTGTTATGGGTACTCATTTTTTCTTTCAAAACAATCAATTGTGCCTCTCACCACACTTATTTTAGGCCACTCATTCCGCTCTCATATTCACACCTCCAAAAAATTATGTTTGGACAATACATGCCCTATTTGCATCCTTAATTACCTGATCTAATCCTAGATTTTGTTTTCAGAAATCTAACATAGTAATCCTTTTCGTACTAATGAAAAGATTTTCTCTAAATAAGAGGTTATGTCCCTAACCAAGAATTTTATTTTATTTATCCCCCATCTTTAAATATTTTTTTAAACCATGTCCATATAATAAAATCATTATATAGAATATATAGATAATTTATTATGTTAAGTTCATAACGTAAACTCTTCCCCTCTTCCATCAAATTTTATGCGAATCCTTACTTGTGTGTATGCTGGACAACCGCCTCATGAAGCAATGCCATGTGTTTTTCATTTCCATTTTACCTGGATAGTAATATATATAGATTAAATAAATATATATGATATTTAAAAAAAAATTATACTCGTGAAATTACTATGTTCCATATATCCCCTTAATTTCCATTCCATGGGAAAATGAAAATTTCGCTTGTGTGTATGGTGGATTGCCACCTCGTGATGTAATGAGATTCATTCTTCACATATGATTTTCATGGAAGTTAATAAGGAATAGTTTAAATAAAAATTATTATATATATATGTGATATAAAAAAGATTATTTATTGGTAATATATTATTTACCTTTCTTTATTTCAATCCATTGATAAAATGGAAATAGTATACATGTGTATGTACTGTCTACCATCTTCTGGATGTTGTATTTCATTTTCTATATCAATCTTTTATGGATTTAGCTATATAAAAATATAATGAATATATATGAAATTTATATCATGGTTAACATTATGTTGATTATGGAACTATGATTAAAGTGAAATGACATAAAAATAAAAATCAAAACTTACATGAAAAACAAAAGTGGTTCTTATCTGATACAAGATTCATGCAGGTAATTGTCAAAAAATGTAAAATAAAAGGTCATATATAAATCATATATGGTATAGTATATATAATTATTCTTATTTAATAAATATTTAATAAATATATATTAAATATATAAGAGGTTCAATCATATATGTAATATGTTGAGATTATGGTAAGGGATTTTTATCTCACTTTTAACTTATATGGGACACATTCCCTATTCACAACCCAATTATTTTATATGGTGTATATACTGCCTAATATTATTTGTTATTATGGTTATTTTGAAATTTTTCATATTTAAATATTCATTTTCGGATCTCTCTTTAATGGGGCTGTTTATTTAAATGTTTCCAAAGTGGTAAGGGATTTTTTTCTCTCTTTTATTTATAAGATACATATTCTATATTCACAAATTTTTTATTTTGTGTGGTGTATATACTTCCCCTTTACAACTTATATTATTAATATCATTATTTTAATTATATTTAAATTTTCATTTTATGTTATTCTTTTTTTGGGATTACAATTCAAAATATTACCAAAGTAATATGGTATTTTTGACTCATTTTTCCTTCTTTAGGACATAAGTTTTGTTATACATTAGTATTATTTTATGAGGTATATATACAACCCCTTTGAAATTTAATGTCATTAATCTACTTCAATTAATTATATTTCATGATTTTGTTGATGTTTTATTTAATGGTTCTTATTATTAAAAATTTACAATTTTGGTAAAGGTTTGATGATATTCTCTCATTCTTCATTAGGATTGTTTATGATTATTCGTTAATAGTTGAAATATTATGAGCTATCTATCAATACACTAATAAAATTTATTCTCCTACTATTATTTCATTAGAATATATATTTTCCCTTCATTTTTCTCTCATTATTTAATCAAGAGTTTAGAATAATGTTTTTGAAAAAAATCTTCTTTATTTATCACTTCAGTAACATACCATTTTTCTTCAAAAACCATGTTTTCAAAAAAAATTCAAAAATGTTTTTAGAATTATCCAAATTTTTTACTTATGTAACTTTTACCCTTTTTATTTTTTTTTTAATTAAAGGGATTTTCATTGAATTTTCCAGACAAGTCTCATTTGGATTTTACTAAAAATGTGAAACAAATCTTTGTTTACAATTGTATGATCTGAAAAATATTTTCTATAATCCAGTCCTCTCATTGTTTTAAATAATTATTTATAAGTTACAAATTTTATTTTCAATGAAATGTATTTCAATTTTTTGAATTATTTATTTTAAAAAAAGTTATTATAAAAATCAAAGGATATTTTCTTCCAGAAATGTTCTAAATGATTTTTAAAGATTACTTTATAAGATTCAAATTTTATATTTAAAGAAAATTATTTTGAAAATATTATATATTTTGAATATTGTTTTAAAAATTAGAAAGTCTATTTTTCTAAAGAAATGTTCCAAGTGATATTTGAAAATTATTTTCTATCTAATATAACATCCTATGATGTTACTTATGATCTACTAAAGTTATAATCCTAGGATACTGTTTCTGACGATTTCACTAGGGCGCACACATCCGTCACGCAGAGGACGTGCTGCTATTGCCCCGCATTCATGCTTTCCAAAGGTGGGCGACATATGTTCCTTATTCAGGTACGTCTGCTCCTTGATCGAAACTGGGATGATGGGATGTCAGTTCTTCCTTCTGTGGATTCCACCTCGGAGCTCATCACCTAGTCCGGGTCTCCCTCATATATTTAAGACATATTCGTGAATCTCGTTACCGGTGCCATATCTTCATGGACACCAGTTAATTACGCTACTTTTGTTGAGACGCATCCAAGGGGTCTGGTCGGGGAAGCAACCTTCGGTTAGGAGAGTGGTCACACTGAGGCGTCGTTGGTGTGTCTTGCCGCTGGGGGATTGGCACGTCTGTCTTCTGTCCCTTATTATAGGGCTTCTCGAGGGTGCGGAAGCCCGAGGCATCCCACATAGAATGCAGGGAATTGTATGACATAGGCATGTATCTGAGGTTTTCCTTAGCTTCCCATGTTTAACACGGGGTATGGCACAAGTTTAACATCCAGCGGAGACGGATTGGACTGATCTGAACACTGAGAGTGGATCAGATTGAAGGACCCCTTGGAGGGAACACCGATGTTGCAGCCAACACGTTGGTGGCTTCCCGGATACTGTGGAGTGGAATGAGATGGCATGATCGCACTGGGATGTGGTGGCTCGGGTAAGAATCAGGATGGGTGATGAAGTGAAGGGGGGTTTGAACCTCATGGAGGCTTCTTATGTATCCCTGTGGATATGGGGATTACGCTCCGAGGCAGACCAAGGTGGATATGGGGATTACACTATGAGGAGGCCCAAGGTGGATATAGGGATTACGCTCTGTGGCGGACCGAGGTGGATATGGGGATTACACTCTGAGGCAGCCCAAGGTGCTCGTGAACTAATGTGAAGAGGTCGGAACGACCAGATGATGGGTTGGGGATTACGCTCTGAGGCGGCCCAAAGTGGTATGGGGCTTACGCTCTGAGGCGGCCCATGGTGTTATGGGGCTTACGCTCTGAGGCGGCCTATCGTGGTATGGGGCTTACGCTCTGAGGCGACCCGTGGTGGATATGGGGCTTACGCTCTGAGGCGGACCAAGGTGCTGGCGAACCAATGTGAAGAGGTCAGAATGACCAGATGATGGGATTGAACCCTATGGAGGCTTCTTACGTACCCCCGTGACAGGGGATCAAAGTCCTTGTAGTTCGCTGGAGGTGGGGTTAGGGTCGGTGCCCACTCTAAGTTCATGTGAGTCATGCTCGGTGTGAGAAACAATAGGTTGCAAGGAACTAACGATCACGTTGCAAAGGGTGCGTCCGTGAGAAGCGAAGAGGGGCTTACGTGTTGAGCGGACCATGGTGTCGGGACTTAGTCCAGGATGGAGGCCCGAATTCTGAAAAAGCGTAGAGGGAGAGGGATTTGAGACTGAAAAAATAAGATGCCTCATTCCCTATCATGCTCTCCACTGGCCTTGGCAGTGGGGAAGTACGGAGGTGCATGGGTGCAACATTCTTCAAGAGAGGCTTACAACAAGTTGGTTGCCCTTCCCTCGTGGACAAACGCCACTCCAAGAGAGAGGATATCATCCCATGTGGGGGTGATATCATTCTCATGGAGACGAGTGGCGTAAAGAATTTCCGAGCCGGGGGGACCCTGCGTGCGAAGCACGGGGCCAGATCATAGTTTAACGTCATGTGTTTAGGACGAGGTGCTTGGCAGTTTAACGTCCTGCGGCTCGGATGAGGTGGGTTCGCTTCACACCCCTAGAACTTACATAACCGGTACCCTCTGCCCCTTGGGGAAAGGAAGGCACCAACAAGGCCATAGTAAAGGGGGGTCGCAGAGCGAACCATGAAGGGTTCCACATTAGCGTGGCTATGCGAAGAAGCAATAGCCGTTAGCATGCCTATTCGAAGAAGCATGAGGAAAAGCAACGAAATGGGAAACACCACCCAAGGGACCTTGAGGTTACTTCGTATGAGCCTGGAAGGCTGTATGAGAGAACAACACATGGCGTGCATGCCCGATACGGAGGACATCGGGCGCCTACACAGAGAGGCACCTGAGGTTCATCAGGGTCATTGGTCCCGGGGATTGCTCGCAAAGAAATGGTTTTCATGAAAAACACCGGGATGACATGAAATTGGGGCAGAGGAATTGCATGCATCTAGGGAAATTGTGCGCAAAGTAGGGTGAATTGCGCGTGAGTGGAAAAGGCCAAACCCTAATGAAAGGCCACACCCAACAAAGGGATTGCACACACTTGAACCGTTTTCCATGCAACGGAAGGAATTGCGCACAAGGGAGGAACCTCAAAGGGTTGGAAATTCCATTTAAGCCAGTGGGATTGTGCCCTAAGGCGGATCCCTGGGCGAAGGGGTGCGAAAAGGATCAGTACCTGAAGGCCATCTTGCGTGCGCAGAAGCCCGTTTTCGCGCAGGAGAGCCAGTTCAAATTCCACAACCCCAAAATGGAAGGGGTATCCTTCTATTTATAGGCCTCCAACATCACAGAATCAAGGCAGAACGTGAAATTTTGTGCGCCAGATATGACAGAACAAAAAGTTAACCGCGCGGGCGTGGGCGCACAAAAAATTGCGCCCCGGTGCGCAAAAAATTGTGTGTCGGCGCCGGGGACCTTTCACGAATCCCAGACTCCTTTCGCGCGTCCCACATGTTTCCGCACTCATACTCATTTATTTTGAACAGCCAATACTGGAAAAACGGCCTATACCCACGGTTCAAAACCGTGGGTATAGCCCCCAAAACCGTGGGTATAGCCTATACCCACGGTTTTGGGAACCGTGGGCTGGAACGGCGTCAGTATAGGTCCCCAGCCTATACCCACGGTTTTGGAAAACCGTGGGTATAGGTGTCCTGCCACTATGTCACCGAAACATAGACAATTTCCACGGTGTCAACGGCTTTTTCCCATGGTTTTAAAACAGTGGGTATAGGTCCTAAAATAATGCAGGCGCCGAGTTTTGATCCCGCAACCTCTTCGCTGCAAACAACGCGTCTAACCACTACCCTAACTTCACATATATTTATATATATATATTTAGTTAAATATAGTTATAAAAACCATGGGTATAGAGGGAAGAACCGTGGGTATAGGGTTCCCACCAAAAAAAATTTCCTTCCCGCGGAAAAAAAAATTTCCCACACACACAAAATTGAGATATACCCACGGTTTTTTATAACCGTGGGTATAGGTATTTTATCCCAGACCTATCCCCACGGTTTTCCCCAAAACCGTGGGGATAGGGACCCCTGTACCCACGGTTTTGGGAAACCGTGGGTATAGGTGAATTTTCAGGACCTATCCCCACGGTTTTCCAAAACCGTGGGGATAGACCCCCCTATGCCCACGGTTTTGGCAAACCATGGGTATAGGTCATGAAAAGTCACCTATACCCACGGTTTTCCAAAACCGTGGGTATAGGGGGGGGGTCTATCCCCACGGTTTTGGGGAAAACCATGGGGATAGGTCCATTTTCCAGTAGTGAGCACTTCCGGGCCCTCCGGACCGGGTCTCCGGGTCCGAATATGACTTTGCTTCGTCATTTTGAAACATCCATTAGTAGTTACGGAATTTTTGGTATCTACAAATTCCCCCCCTCGGAATTGGATCGGCGAGAGGTCGCAAGGAGCGGATTCCAAGGGAAATGCCGAAACAACGAAGTGCTGGAATTCGTGGGCCCTCTGTGTGCAAAAACTATCGCGGCACGTAAAAAGAAGGTTTGGTGCGGAATCCTCTTTCCGCGCAGCGTGGAACCCCCAACTTCTCCAATAAAAGGGGCCATGGGTCCCCAAACTCGTACACAATATTCTCGCGCGATAAGCTCCAAGATCTCATGTGTGAAATTGTCTCTGCGCTTGCGCGTAAAACATGCTTTGGCAGTGCGCAATTCTTTCCGAGTTTCGGCCATATTTTACGTGAAAATCCGAGATATTCCGTGTCGGCAGCTCCGATTTCACGCTCCACTTCTGAAATTCAAGCAACCAATTAATATTTCACGCAACTCATCCAGATTTCACACAACTCATCTAGATTTTGCGCAACTGTCTCAAAGCACTTGGCCAAAAGAAGATGGCCGCAAACCAAGTCGATGAGGGGGAAGTTGCCGCTCGTAGAGCTGAAATGGCGGCGAACGAGGAGGTTTATGGTTCCAGGGTGGTTGTTTCCAACAACCATACCTTGTTCAACCTACTAACCCCTACCCAGAAGGAGTATCCTCTATCCAACAACCTTCCGCTATGGAACTTCGGCATTTTGGAGAAGGTTCCGCTACCGGGCTTCGAGGTTGATACACCACGGTCATGGGTGACCCAGGAGAATGACCATCCCCAATACAATATCACCAACAATGGTCGTCCTTCCAGAGAGACCAGGCACATGGATGTATATTTACTGAACCCGAGGACCAGGACCATTGATGGGGGTGATCCTATTGCGGATATCTCTCCGAACATTTACGAAATCACGTTCCGTTAGAGCATCACAGACGATACTAAGGGCTGGATGCAAGACTGGGACTTGCGGTCCAGAGGTAAATTCACTAGTGAGTGGGTCTGGGCATACTCGGTTCGCCATACGTGCGACCAATTCGGGGATGATCTGTGGCACAATGGTATGTTCGAGGCGGTGCGGACGTCACAGTTCCACTTCTACCGCCAACCAGAACTTGGACCGGAGCTGTTCACCCGATGGTCCCCTGACACCAACACATTCCATATTCACCATGGGGAAGTTGGTACCAGTCTCTGGGACATCCACTGCATCGGAGGTATCCCACTGGAGGGATATCAATACGATGAGTTCCTTCCCCCAACGAACACCTGGGAGGACAGATCACGGACCCCCATGCTGACATGGCACCTGCAGGATCTGGCCAAAGAGAGGCTGAAGGTCAAGGACTTCCTGAAGGACATCGCCTACAAGGACTGGTTCAGCCTGTTCCTAGATAAGGACCTAGCGGTCAAGATGCCGAGACTGGGAAGATGGTGCCCAACCGCGGCTCAGAGGAGCAAGAATGGATCATACTGGAGGACCCTGGAAGCGGGGCAATACCAATCATGGGACTACCATGTTATCGAGCCCGAGACCCGAATTTCTGATATGTCGGGTTCCTCAACACCTTCTTAAGTGGGTGTCTCCTGCCAGTGTGGTATGCAAGGATGGGAATCCGTCCAACAACTCTAGTGATGGCAGGTACAATGGCTGCCAATAAAAGGTTCAATCTGGGGGTTCCCGTGCTGGCTAGGTTGTACGCCACTCTGGGGTGCATCTTAAGAGGGGGGTTTCCTCTGAGGGTGTGTGGCCCCTTCCAGATCTTCCATGCCTAGGTGGCGGCTCATCTTGGCAAGTACACATTTTCCCAAACATCATTCATCCTCCGGGGAATGGCCTGCGGCCATCTTTGCTGAACATTATAGGGGTTGCGCCGATGACGATCAACGAGGAGGGGGTAAGGATCAGAATTGGTAACCACACCATCTTTAACATCAACCCATTAATCACCCCGATCGGCCAAATGGTAGAAAACGGGAAAGGCTCACTGGAACAGTAGGAATACTTCCAGAGCATCCAAGGCAGGGTGCTTGTGGATCGGATTGACGGGAAGGTCATCTGCGAACCATATATGCCGTCCCGATTTTCCAGGCAGTTCGGTTGCCTCCAGCGAATTCCGAAGAGGGTATTAAAGGATGTCTAGGAGGAGAGTAATCCTTGCGTCCTTCTCCATATGTGGTTAATGTTCACAACTTATGGCTCTGGTGACGTCATTACCCTTCCTCCCACCGGGACCGATGCTGGTCTATCAATTGAGTATGCCGAACACTGGGCTATTGCGTACCCTGAGGGGCTTTTACGCAAGCGAGTTCAGAAACTTGAGACTACCCGCGTGGAACCTGGGCAACGAGAGAGCATGAAAGGTGATACAGAAGGGGGGGACCAGGGGCGTGCCAGGCGATGAGGCCTGCGCAGGCCGGGACCACAGCAGCGTGGACATCTCATGGTGTTGCTGCGACCTCTTTGCATGGAAGGGGGTCACACGGGGTGACCAAAGAACTGCCCGGGAAGCAGATAAGATACCTGCTCGAACCTTCCCATGATGCAATCTTCCCAACATTGTGGTCGGCCTGGATGACCCTGCGGAAATCAATGAGCATTGAAGCCCTTTGGCAGAAGTCAATGCAGGATGGGATCCAGCTGCCAGAAGTCGGGCTCATTCGGGTTACGGAACGAGTAAACTTCCATCGGTGGCATGCTTAACTAATGGCCATGGACACATAAACACGCCAATAGGGTCGGCGTGTGGAGCCACCTTTCCTGGTGAAAGTGATGCTCAGCCAAGAGCATGATTTGGAAGTGATGCCACTGGGAGAAGGCGACAGTGATGAGGAGTCAGAGGGAGAGGAGGAAACAGGAGAAGACGAAGGTGAAAGAGAAGACGAAGGAGAAGTTTAAGGATAACCCAAAGGTGAGGGGTTGTAGGGGGTGTCCTACCAAGGGAGTTTCCGAGAGAGCAGCGAGATTGTCAGCTCTGATATTGACATAACCGAGATACTTGAGGTCTGTCTCTATCCTTATTTGTCCTCCTTCATCCATACTCTCCGGAAATTTTTAATCTATTTCTCTATCTCACTCAGGAGCATATAGGCACTGATCGGGTATCCCCAATAGAGGAAGGATAAGAGACACCGGTGGGACATGGTGGGGCTCCGACGCCCATTATCGAACTGACAAGTACTGAGGAGTCTCCTACCATGACAACTCTTGTAGTGGCCGGAACATTGGAGGTTGACGCTCTAGGTTTTTGTAAGTCCCTTGATTCACTACTGGTGCTTACTGTTAGAGAACTCTAATAATCATGATGCTCCCTATACAGTGATCTCGACGTTGGAGGCTCGTCGGGCTGTTGAGCTCGGGCTGTCTGTGAGCGAACTAGTGGCTGACGTACCACCTCCTCCTGAACATACTTCCAAAACTGAGACGGCCCTGGAAATTGGTGAGAAGGAAGTGGCTGACATCAGTGGTGCTGACATTGGAGTGAGGCCAGAAGCGGACGAAAGTACCGCCGCTGACGGGGTGAGAGAGGAAGGTCGCCCAGACATCGAGAATCTTATTCCTCCTGAAGGCATCCCTGAGGCAGATCCTACTACTGAGATTTGGGCTGCCTTCCTTGTATACTAGCCCGCTGATCCCTAAGAAATAGATGATTTAGATTTGAAAGTAGCCGAGGAAAGCCAGATGACACAGCGCAAAAGGGTGGAAGTGTATCAACCATTTTCTCAGGCAGCCCCAGACGGATTAGCTAAGGTGGATGGGATCGCTGTAGACCTGGTTGCGTTTCCTGTGTGCCAGAGGGGCTGACACTCAACGTCATTATCTAGCGATCCATGATTACATGGACGAGATGATACATGAGAGCAGCCAGCTCCCCGACATTGCCTATTGTTGGGAAAGACTGGTGAGCACTCAAGCGTTCGTGAGGGCGGAGCAGGAAGTCTGACGCCTTGAAGAGAAGGTGACAGAGAAGGAGGCCTTCATTGCAACATGCTCTGAGATCGTGGAGAAACTGACGACCCATCTGGATGACGCCCAAGAACAGATGATAGAGGAAATTCACCGGATGACCGTACTTCAAACTGAATGGGTGCAGGCACAAGCTAGGATTGGAGAACTGCGCTCTGCGGCTGCTGATGAAGAGAGAGTCTTTAGGGAGCGAGAAGCAGTCCTGGAGGCCACCAACCAAAGGGTAGCGGCGTTGGGAAGATCAATCCCAAATGCTGATCCTTAAGGGCCCTGTTTTGGCCATCTCATGAACCTTTTCTTCTTTTTCTTTTACTGCTCACCATTTTGAACCAATGTATGGACGAATCTATTTATTTGTGCATTTGGTTTAATACGGTCAACCATAATCCCGAAATAGATAACAATTCACCCTGAGCTCATGTGGGATGTACCCAGTGTGAGAAACAAATGATACTCATATTATCATTTCATTTGACCATGGGGCGTCATCCAAGCTTCAGGCATCCCAAATCAGGCCCGGATTTCCGAGGAGGAGAGGGAGGTCCAGCTGAAGGGAGGGGACCTTAGACCGATCGATGTATCATCTCTTCAATGTTCTCTAACACATGAGCGGGGCAATGCCGGGGGCATTGGAATAAATCCAAACATAGGGATATGAAAAGGGTGAATCACGTTACCCAAATTTAGAACACTATGTGGGAGTAACGATGGAGGATAGCTGTTGAACGTGGCGGAAATGCAGCATCCACATCGCATTGGCCTGAAGTGGGGACAAGAAATGAGGGCTGACTGCTGACCATGTTTGCAACACGGGGCCTAATGACCACGTTGTCAGGACACACCAAATTTGTTATGTTTTTAAGGTTGATTTATAGTCTAGGGTAGACCCTAGGTCTTCTCTCAAGGAGCTTTGGTAGGTTTAGAGTGTGTATTTTTAATAAAAATGACTATGAGAGGGGGTGGTTTTGAAAAGAGTTTAAAACAACAACTTAGTTGAAATAGCTTAAAAGTTGAGTGACCTAGTGGATTTTGAAAAATATGAGATAAAAGGGTCGATGTGATTTTAATACACACATATCAAGTTTATTGTTCATAGAGATTCATCTTAGGTTTATATTAATTCTTTGGTTGGAGTTAATTGGAATCCCGATTAATTCCTAAACTTTTATTTCAATGCTTTAAGGACCAAACCTTGATGTAACAATCGTATTGTCAAGGTCCAGTACTTATGCATGGAATAATAGCTTCCAAATCAGATTGAAATCTCAATAATGTGGGTATGAAAAGTATTCTTGTGATGTCCAATCGGAACAACACAAGTCACGCACTCAAAACATCACACCGATCGGTTAGAAATTAAGAGCATAACACTCACATGCATCAAATCAAGCATTCCAATCTGAAATAAAATAATATTCATGGAATAAAATGTTTAAACACCCAAATTACTCCAAAATAGTAGCTACTGTATGCATCAGAACTCCCTTGACATTTGTGTAGCTCCCTCACAACGAAGACCGAACTTTTAGCTCGACATCGGGAGGAGGAGGAAACTCGGGTGGAACTCCTTCTTCATCCTTGTTTCCCCTATGAGGATAGGGTCTTCCAGAACCTCCAAGGTGATTAGGAGACTCCTATAGGACTCCAAATTGGCAGCACTTCACTCTTTGTCCGAAATTGCAAATGGGGAGCCCAAGGTACCATTTTATAGGAAAATTGGAAGGTGGTTTTAGGCACACCGATTTCATCAATCCAATTGTACCATGCGTTTCGGCCTTCTGAAAGACTTATCAATCTTTTGAGAAAATATAAAAGTTGTAGACCTACTTCTTGGCTGTCTCCAGCGAACGTTTGGAACCGTTTGGACAACTACAGATCAAGATATTGATAAAATACAGAACATCTCATTTGACTTGGTCCAAATTCGGTGTCTTGGACAGATAAGTTCGAATGGGTCCAATAGATGCGGAATCAGGATTGGGTTCCTTAATATGAATTGTAGCCTATTAAATTTTGGACAGGACCACAGAATTTCAGCCCATTTGGATGCACAGATTTTGTGTACTATGCAACACAGTGGACAGACGTCCATGGATCCATGCAATTTTGGCGCATTTTTCTTCCACTTCATCAAGGACCCTCCAAATCACCTCCACCTACATTGAAATAATAAAAACAAGTAATATTGACCATTATAATGTCGATTAAAATTAATTAAATGATTCAAACATAAAGTGAAATTTATTATTATATTTGGAATATTCATTACAAAACTAGTTTAAAATAGCGGTGTAAGGGTGGAATAAAACAGTGAATCGTGGTACGATCACCTAACTCAAATATCATCGATCAGTCTTCCGAAACGTTGGCCCGAGATAGAAGGTGAACCATAGGTCAATCATCCATACTGTTACAACAGGCGGACCAAAGGTCTACCATCCATAATGTTATAGTAGGTGGACCACAGGTCGAGGATCCAAACTGTTAGGGGGTCCCATCAAACATGCCCAGTCTCCCGGAACATTGGCCCAGGACAAGAGGCGGACCATAGGACAATCATCCATACTGTTACAACAGGCGGACCAAAGGTCTATCATCCATATTGTTACAGCAGGTGGACAACATGTCGAGCATCCATACTGTTAGGGGGTCCCATCAAACATGACAGAGGATAAAGATCCGAATAAAGGGGCACACAAAGCGTGGAAAGTGAAGTGGTGGTTCATTCAAATAGAATCCAACACTCCAAAAATTACGCCACCGTGGTGGAGGCACATTAGGAAGATATATTAATCTGGTCCCGGATCATCCCTACTTTTAGACAGGACCTCTCTGGCGACAGAACTGCCGCTTCCCAACATCACTATGGGGCATCCCGAACTCATTCGGGACAGATGCTGCAGTTACACCACTCCCCCAAGAAGTCAGGCCAAGGGGCCGACAGTTAGGAGGGATAATATTTGGTTATCCCTAGGGCTGGACCCAAGATGAAATGTTCGGGAGTTCCTACATATCTCATAATGATGAGAATCAAGCCACACGTAGTTCTAGAAAGGGTCTTAGTTTAAAGTCTTAGAACTCAGACCAAGGATTGGTAAGGAGGGCGGGAGACACATGGAAAGGTGAATACAAAACCCAACATGGATGAGGACGAGGTCCTGATTACCATGTGTTCCTTGGAAAAGTGTTCCGGTCAAGGGACCAAACACAAAAGTTAGGCTGGGCCCGTGGGGACGTGCCCAGGTGCTCATACCTATCCCATAAGTATGGGAATCAAGACATACTTAGTTCTTGGAGGTGCCTTTGAACATCATTCAGGATAGGAAACAGGAGGGATAATTCTTATAATGGGGTGCACACAGGGTGGCTATTGCAAACCCAACATAAGTGAGGACATGATCTCATACCACGCCACGCGATCCCGTAGTCAAGGTCCCAAAGATTAGACAAACATGCTGAATTAGAAGACCTCAAGCTGGACCCTAAGACAAGAGGTCTGGGTGTTCCTACGTACCCCATAAGAATGGGGATCAAGCCACAGGTAGTTCTTGAGAGTGGTACGACACGAGAAGGTACCTGTGCCAAGGATGAAAGGGGCGTGCAGGTCTAGCCCTCGCACCAAAAGAAGCGTCATTTGATGTATCTTGTTTGTACATGAAGGTGAACGGTTTTTCTTTTGTGGAACGACCGACCTAGGGTAGAAATTCCTGGAATCACCACAATAATCAAGCCGTATATAGGTGCTGACAAATGGTATGGTAATTGACCAGTACCCATCATGATGTCCCCTATGGAGAGGTCATCACAATGCAGTGCTGTTTTTCGTCGTGCGACCAGGACGATATCATCATAGTTTATGGTCATGTGGTAGGACCAAACAACATAGTTTAAGGTCATATGGCTTGGTCTTAGGGAAATGCGCACGATGCGATAAGGCATACCCGATGCGGATGATGACATAATCCCACACCATCTCTGCGCGCGATCCCGGGAGAGGAGCCTCAGGCCAAAGGGCCGGCGAGGGTTTAAAGATCAAGGGGCAGGAGACAATAGCTTTCAGCTGAGCTGGGCCCAAAACGCAATGTCTGGGTGACCCCTCATATCCCGCGGGGATGAGGGTCAAGCTATGAATGGCTCTTAGAGAAGACCCAAACCTATAACATTAGCGCCCAGATCACAGGAGCCCCAAAAGATGTCGTAACACAGCTTTGTCTTCCTGACGTGTGGAAGTGAACTAAGGCTTAGTGCAAGGAGTGCCGAGATTCCACCTTGACATGATGGGGTGGAATATAATGTGAATCATGCAACCAGCATTCAGGGCCTGAAGGAGTTGGCATGAGGACGGAGGATTACTACTGACCATGTTCGCAACACAGCATCTCGTCGTGTTAGCCTAAAATGGGGACAAACAAATGAGCATCAACCACTGACCGTATTCACAATGTGAGATTTGTATCAATTTGTTGTCCGAAACCCACGGGGGCGTTGGACCGTGACGGTAGGGGAGCCCTTATGAATTGTATCCAGGCTGTTCTTGGGGGTCCCTCTGGGTGTGAAGGATAATGGGGGCCCAAATTAAGGGGAGCACGAAGCTTGACAAGTGGACAAAACTTTCCTAAGTTGAATCTGACACTTCAGGTCCTAGACCAGAGTACTTTGAACACATTAACGGACCACTAAAAAGGGTCGAAGGGCTCAGTTTGAGAGTGGCCAAAAGATGGCAGATTCCCGGGAGAAGGGGGCATGGTGCCAAAAAAACCCTGTACCACACCTATATATCCCCCTTGTAGAGAGGGACAGTCCAAGAGGCTGAGGTGATCGAGAGATTGTGGGATCTCTTAAGAGATGGGGCAAGACCTGCAATATAGCTATTCAGGCAGTCCTATGTATCCCATAAGGATGGGAATCAAGCCACACGTTGTTCTAAAAGCACAGTTTAACGTCATGTAGGACGATTAGAGGCATTTCATCTGGGAATGTGTACGAAACAATGAATAATCCAATGTGAATGAGGACATAACCCCACACCACACCGTACACTCCGGGTAAGAACTTAGGCTAAGGGGCCCGAGAAGGCCAAGGGGCCTGAGGCTGGGACTCGGTCAGGAAGGCCTGACCAGCTTGCAGTTTAATGTCTTGTAGTGAGGACGAGCATGATGTTTAAGGTCATTTGGGACCATGGGCCAGTTTAAGGTCATAAGGGACCATAGGGGCCCAAATGTAGGGCCAAATGCAGTTTAAGGTCATGCTAGACCAGATGCAGTTTAGGTTCATGCGGGACCGAAATCCAGTTTAAGGTTGTGGGGGACTGTAGGGGCCCAAATGTAGGACCAAATGCAGTTTAAGCTCATGCTATACCAAATGCAGTTTAGGGTCATGCAAGACCAAAATCCAGTTTAAGGTCGTGGGGGACCGTAGGGTCAGGAAAAATACCGCTTAAGGAACTTGGCATTGGGGGGAGGAGATATACGCTCACCATCCATGTTCACCAGGGAGTATGCACCATTGGGATAGACCTTATGGACAATGAAAGGTCCCTCCCATTTGGAATCCAACTTGGGTGGTTTCTTGTCGGGGATCATTGATGCCCTGAGTGCCAGTACAAGGTCACCTTGAAGGAAGGAGCGGAGGCGAACCTTCTTGTTGAAAGCTCGAGCCATCCTGCTCTGATTCCTTTCCAGGTTGTTCAAATCACAAAGCCTATTCTCGTCCAGTGCTTCCAATTTAGATAGACAGATTTCATCAACTCTATCCGGTGCTTTCTGGTCATATATCGTTGTGCGTAATGAGGGAAACTGAATCTCGATAGGCAGGACGAACTCAATTCCATACACCAAGGAATGTGGGGTCACCTGGGTGGAATTACGAGTTATCGTCCGATAAGCCCGAAGGGCGTTGGAGAGTTTATCCTGCCAACTCCTCTTGTTCTGACCAACCATCTTTTGTAGAATGTTAGAGAGTTTTTTGTTAAACGCCTCGATCTACCCATTTTCCTGTGCATGATAGCCAGAGGTATGATTAGAGCAAATGTTGTACTTGGCGTACAATTTCTTCTGCTCAGACGCTTAGAAGTTGGTGCCATTATCAATGAGGATCGTTTGAGGTACTCCAAATCGATAGATGATGTTGGAACTCATGAAGTCGGCGATAGAATGGGCTTTGAATTCCTTGAGTGGAATTTCCTCTGCCCACTTGGAAAAGAAATCCGCAGCGGTCAGAATGAACTAGCACTGGCGAGCCGTTGCCGGTGGGTAAGGTCCGACGACATCCAACCCCTAGACTGCAAAGGGACAATAATACATGGTAGTATGGAGAGGTTCTGGTGGATGATGCATGAAGTTAGCATAAACTTGGCATGCATGGAACCTCTTGGCGAACTCGATGCAGTCATAGATCATGGAGGGCCAGAAGTCTCTCAGTCATTGAATCCGGTGAGACAACTTTGACCCGTCCTGATGGGCGCCACTAGAACCGACATGAACCTCTTGCATGACATGTAGAATCTCGACTCCTTGAAGGTAAGAGAGGAGAACACCATCAAATCCGCATTCTTAAATGATCTTCTCAAGGCTGGGACCATTCTGAAGGGTAAACTGTAGCGCGCAACGTCAGATTCGCTCACACTCAGCACGGTCTGCTGGAAGACTACCATGTTGGAGGTATTCAACCAAGGGTGTCCTTCAATCAAGAACTATTTAAATCACCATATCTGAAGTACCTGGGGCTCCTAACGTAGGAGCGCCAGTGGTAAGGTGGTTTACCCGCGGGCCATGATCGCCCTCTGGGTTAACGGGAGCAATGACTCTCCGGTGCGCCACGTGGATAACCAGGTCATCCTGTTCGGGCTCTACAAGCGAGCGGCCAGGCTAGCCAAAGCATCTGCTCGACCGTTCCATGACTGAGGGATGTGAAAAACCTCTATCCAAAAATAGAACTGTGCCATTAGATGGAGGGTGCACTCCAACAATGGCACGAGCTCTAGTTTTCTAACAACATAGTCACCATTGACCTACTTGAGGACCAACTTGGAGTCCCCCTTCACATGAAGATGGGGCACATCAATCTCGAGGGCCAGCTCGAGGCCAGTAATGAGGGCATGATACTCTACCTCGTTGTTGGTGCAGCCCTCCGACAACAGGATTGAGTACGGATGAACGGCCTGCTCCGGGGTTATGAAGACGATACCCAGGCCCACTATGTTGAGCCTAGGATTGTTGAGTCTCCTACCGGCGGGGCTCTGGGAGGCACTGTCAAAGTACATTTTCCAACATGGGATGACATGATCGACTGAGAGGATTGCCTCATCAGGAAAACCTAAGTCCAGCGGCTGATCCGCGGAGGTTGGGTGGGAAGCTAGAAAGTCTTCCCATGCCCGTCCTTTGATAGCCTTCTGAGGCACGAACCTGATGTCGAACTGCTGGAGGATCACCACCCACCGTTCTAGTCAGCCAGTCAACATAGGTCGGTTCCGGATGTACTTCAACGAGTCTACCCGAGAGACCCGTTGTACCTCGTTGTGCTTTAAGTAGTGCCGTAATTTCTATACAAAAAATACGAGCGCCAGACAGCTCTTCTCGATGAAATAATATCTAATTTCCGTATCGAGGAGAATGCAGCTGAGGTAGTAGTGGGTGTTCTATGTTACCTTGTTGTTCTTCTGGGTGAGAAGTGAACCAAGGTACCATTCCAGGGCAGTCACTTAAAGGACCAGCGGCATCCTGGAGATGGGTGGCATCATGAACGGAGGCTGGAGAAAATATTTCTTGATTTCCTCGAAGGCGGTTCGACACTCTTCATCCCATTCATAGGTGGAACCTTTCTTCATGAGCTGGGAAAAGGGCTTACACTTTCCAGCCATATTCGTAATGAATTAGAGTATATAGGCTATGTGGCCTTGGAGACCTTGAAGCTCCCAAATATTGATCGGGGGAGGCATCTGGCTGATGGCCTTGATATTCTCTGGGTCTATCTCAATGCCTCAGTACCTGACGATAAAGCCAAGGAACTTTTCGGAGGTAACCCCAAAATCACACTTCAATGGGTTCAGCTTCAGGTGGAAGGAATGGAGGAAACCAAACACTTTCTCAAGGTCCTAGCGCTGGCAATATTTGACCACCAGATCATCCATGTAGCATTCCACCAATGTTCCCAGAATCATCTTGAATAAGTGATGCATGGCCCGTTGGTAGGTGGCACCTGCATTCTTCAGTCCGAAGGGCATTACCCGGTAACAGAAAGTACCTTGGGGTGCCCAAAAAGTTGTAGACTCCTCATCCTCAGGGGCCATCCGGATCTGGTTGTACCCAGAATATCCATCCATGAAGGAGAGGGCCTAGAACCCGGTTGTGACATCAATCAACAGGTCTATCACTGGAAGGGGAGAATCGTCCTTTGGATAGTGGTGATTGAGATCATAGAAGTTGATACATACCCTGATTTGTTCTTTCTTATTCCTAACTTTCAAAATGTTTGCTATCCCCCAGGGATACTAAACTTCTTTGACGAAGTTGACCCTGATAAGCTTGTCAACTTCGGCCTTGACCATGGCACCATGAGAAACGTGAATCCTTCTGGGAGGCAGCTTGAACCCGCAATGGTTTTCTGGGAGACCAAGGTGGTGGATGACTACATGAGGATCTAGTCCTGGAATCTCGTCGTAACTCCAAGCGAACACATCACGGTGTAGTTTGAGGAATTCCACATACCATTGTTGCTCCTCGGGGGGCATGGAGGCGCAGACCAATGTGGGTCTCGGGTGCACCTCGCTACCGAGGTTCACCTGTACCAACTTGCCTACGGTGGTGGAGATGTCCTCCTCAAAGGTGGGGGGGAGCATCCTCCAGATCCTCTTTTCCACTTGTGGAGGGATCTTCTATAGGGGGAGTGGCTTCCGAGCCACCAGGATATGATGGGAGGCTAGTGCCGGCTCGAGCAGCAGTGGTCATCGTATCTGGAGATTCATGCATCACTAAGACCATAGCGATGAAGTCAGTCGATCCAATCCCAACTGGCCTTCATCCCAATGGGCCACACTTGATAACATCGAAGCAGTAATGGCATGTCAGCTTTAGCTGGTCAGTCCCAGCCCACCGAAACAGACACGTATGATGTACTACCATTTCCATGAGCCTGACATCCCGATACCGTACAAGGGTAGGAGGCTCCGGGATCACCCGAGCCTGATTGGTGTAGGAGTACGAGGTGATTTTCCACCGTCTCTTGGACCTAGGAATAGGCCTCCCTCTTTTACCCGAAATGACAAAGCATTGCCCCATGTCGGGGGTCGTAGCCTCCAATCAATGGATCAAGAAGACGTAAGAATCATTTAGAACTACCTAGGGATTACTTGTGACAGTGGAAGGCTCAATATCACCTGCCAAAATTTACTTATCCTTGCTCTTGTAATAGTCAGCATCCAGATAACAGGCTTCACAAGAGGAAAAAGGAGACACATCTCCTTGGAGCATACCCACTTGACCATTAAGGGAGTATTTGAGGCATTGGTGATACGATGAGGGGACCGCTGCATGCAGGTGGAGCCACAACCTGCCCATCCATGCGTTGTATGCGGTGTCCTAGGAGACAACCATGAATTCTGTGCTGGAAATTAGGCCACTGAACTGGGTCTTCAAGCAAATCTTACCGACTGAAGTTTTCTCGGTCCTGTCATACCCCTAGATTCTGAGGTCAGAGGGAGTTAAATCATCCTCAGACAAACCCAGCTTCCGCAGTGTCTGAGTCGGGATTATGTTAATATCAAAACCCATGTCAACAAGACAGCGGCAGACTTCCACACCATTGAACTGGCCAGTGATGTAAAACAGGTGAATTTTCCCTGGTATGGGAGGGTCTTCATCTTCACTGGAGAACGAGATAACTTCCTGGAATTCGACGTTCTCAATTGCCTCGGCATGGATGTAGAGACCCAAAGCTTAACGTACATAGACATTACATTACTTTTGCGGAATACTTAGTACATAACAAAAACCCACAAAAAAGGATCTTAATAGTTTAGTGTCTTTGGAAACACGGAATGTAATCTTCTAATCGTGGTGAAAGATCTTCGACATCTCCCATAAAGATCTTCTTTTTTTAAACCTAAATCCTTTCTTTATATCCTGGGGAAAAGAAAACATAAAAGGGTGATGTCAAATGCCCCGTAAGGGTAAACAAAAGAAATATCAATCACATCATATTCATAAGAACATATCTTTTGGAAATCTTAACCTGCAAAAGAGATCATAATTTCATAACATGGGATAAATCATAGTAGTGAAATGTAATCCCAATAATCATAACTTAAAACATGAAACTTTGTGGCATACACACATAATCATAGAGAATCATTTCTTATTAGTCAAGACTCATTGCCAAGACTATCTTAGTGGACAAAGTCCATTTTTGAACCGAGTTCACTCCTCGTTTCAGTCCTGTTTCACTGAACCGGTATAACCTACCATTCCAGCCATGTCTATCTCATGAGATATAAAATCTTTACCCAATGCATTGGAGGGAGATATAGGTCCCACCCATCTCATAATGATACCATTCTTATGTGTGCCACAAAATCATAAACCATATATCATAGCATAACCCATGTAATAAAAATGGGAATCTTAAACATCGTGACATCATAAAACAATTAATATAAGATAAATGAATTCATAAAAATAATTCCATCACAACATAATCAAATCAATGTAATAATAGGGATAGAAACAGAATCCTATATTATCTTAGATGGAAAATAATTTTGATAAAACACTTGAACTCCCTTATTGAAGAAAATATCCTTTCTACTTCAAAAACATTTTTCCTTTCTTAACATGTCATGAAATTTTAAACTAAAAGAAGTTGATTGAAAATAAACTTGAAAACTTTTAAAGGAATATTCTTGGAAATATTGTTTTAAAAATCCATTCATGCCGTATAAGTTAAAAAAACATTCTTCTCGTCCTTTTGTCCGAAAAGTCAAAAAGTACCTCGTACAAAAAATGACAAAAGATTCCTTTCATATATTTTACTAAAAACTCACCGAAGGGTAAAATTGGATTTACACAATTATAGGTGGATGGAGACAATATTACATATTGAGGAAACATTTATGTGGATGATAAAATACACCCCAGTAAATACCAAAGTATAAACAATCTCGGATAAAATGAGATTGTGATATTTTCCCTTACCTTAGGTCCGATTTGCTTCGTAAGTGTCCAAACCTCCTGTATAATGATTTAAATAATGTTATTGACTTATTCCAGAATCATACTTATTTTTATGATATCATATATGGTCATATTCTTAGCTTCTTATTGGTAATATTTCATTATTACTTGTTATTCGTGTGTTTATTACTTTGTGTTCTTATGCGTGTTTTGTCGAATAAATTCTTATTTTTCTTTTTAGGTTATAGATACCTCATTTATAGAATGGTATTAGGGTAATATATATCATATTAATTCATTCAATTCATTTATATAATCATTATGCAATGAAGATCATGTAGAACGAGTCGCATCACATCGTGGAGACGGTATTCCGTACGTACGCACGAGCGATGATATCGTTCCCATGACTGTGGAATTGTATTGGAGTATATATATACTATTTTAGAATCAATATAACTTTAAAATAATCATATATAGTCATTATTTACACCATTATACACATCCAAGTAAGGTGGTGGTGGAAAATAGATTACACCACGGCGTGGAGACGACATTCTGTACGTACGCACGCACGGTGATTTCATTTTCCATAGGATGGATAAATGGTGAAAGAGGGTTGTTTCATACTTATAAAAACATATCATTATATGAGTGATACTGATTTTATTACTTCATAATGAAACAACCTAAGAAGAAGAAGTGGAAGAAAAAATAAAGGTGATAGAATCGGTAACGGACATTACCTCTTCTTTGAAGCGCCACTTTGATACCTCCTCTTAGGGCACTAAAATTGGTCTTTGAAGAATACCAGGGCCTATACGATGTCTCTAGGGAAGTGGAGAGAATAAATTGGTAGGGGTTGGACGAGCTTGAAGGCTCAATGTGGTGTGAGGAAGAGAGGGAGGAAGTGCCCTTTTATAAGGTAGGAGAGGGGCACCTTTGGAATAACTAAAAATATTATTTTATTATAAAGTCAAATTCGGTTTTTAATAGCTCCAAATTGAGTTATTTAGAAGATAAGGTGGGGATGGGTCTAAATAATATCATCCAATAGAATTTGGACAAGTTTAGTTTACTATTTTAACCTTATCATTTAGTTTTAACTTTAAGTTAGATAATTTTACTTTTACCGTGTCTTTTTGTGTTCTTACACTATAAGGTTAATAAACATACTATAACAAGCCAAAAGAACCCCAAGTTGTTTATTATTAATATATATAACCTAATATAAGTCATTTTTCCGAAACTTAGATTTTTAGGAATATAATAAAAATTAATAATATAATATTTGTTTTAAAAACTATTTTATGTCAATTTTGACACTATTTGGTAATTGATTTTTGTAAAAATCATAACAGAATTATTAGTTAGAAAAAAGTTAATAAAATCAATACTAACATGTCATGTTAACCTATAAAATTAGTTTAATTCATAAAAAGTCTCAAATTACATTTATTTGGGTATTTATAACATCAATTATGTCAATATTTCATTAATAAGATAATTACTGCATCATCGTTGTGTCATAAATAAATTAAACTATTTAATGTCTAAAAATTACAAATAAACTATCATTATGTAGGAAATAGTTTTAGATTTCTAATGAATATTTATAGTCGAATTTATCTTATGTATAACCCTATATTAAAAATGATTTACTTATTAAACATTGATTTTAACTATTTTAACCCTTCTTTAAATAAATTAATAATAAATGTCCTAATCTAATCCATGTGGACTTAAATGGTCATATTTTATTCCTAAGGTTGTTTTTGGTCGAATTACACTTATCCAATAGAATTAGGACATGTTTTAGGGTAATAATAATATCATTTTTACCCTTAATTACCCTATTTACTTTTAACCGTGGTAAAAAAAAGTAAAAGTTACTATTCACCAAAAATTATTTTCATCTCATTGAACAACATTTTAGTCCTTGATATTAATCGTGTCTCTCAGATTTTCGAAATTCCACTCACAGAAACGGTAAAATTAAGTTTTATGAAAAATTCAGTTTTTTAACTACCACTTAGTGGTTTCACTATTCATCAAAAAATGAATGTTTCCAGAAAAATACAAAAAATTAGGCCTATGGTATATTTTATATTATGAATTAAAAAATGATGTCTATTTTACCAAATTAAAAAAATATCAGTTACATTAATTAATTTAAAAATTAATTCCCGTCGTCAAAACAAATAGCGTGTTTTTAAGAGATAATAACTATCAAAAGATTGACACTTGTTTATGTCTGGTTTAAATAGGAAATTACATCCAATTACCAACATTGTATTAAATTGTAAAAATATATTCTAGATATACTTTAATACCACTCAAATTAATAATTTATCACTATTAACTATTTTGATTAAAAAAGTTGTTTTTAATTAAAATTTAGTAATTTTTACTATTCATCAGAATATGAAAGTTATCCGAAAAGTACCAAAATTTCACCCTAAGCTAATTTCGATATTCCGAATCCAAAAATGAAGTCCATTTTGAGAGATAAAATTTCTAAAATTTTAAAAGGTGGTTATTACTATTCATAACGGCTAGTTTTAATAATATTTTAATAGCATATCGTTGTTTAGTGAAACTCGGTATTGCGTACTACACACGCTATCGAGGAAGGTCGCGATTGCGTGTAATGCAAGGCAAGTCAAAGATGCATGTTGTGCAATCTCCTTTTGGTGTAGTGTAAAACACAAGACATTAATGAAATTAAAAAGAATATTTTTCATAAAATCTCGGGGTGTTACAATGGAAGTCTTCTGCAGCTGCTACCTCCGTCTGGAACTGGAGGGGGATACTTAGGCCCTTGGAAAGCGCCTTACGCATTTCGGACGACAGGAAAAGAGCCTCAAGGATAGAAATACTCAGTGGAATTCCATCCAGGTGCTTCAGAACATCATACTTTTGGGTCAGACATGAGCTTTTACTTACAAGAGGGCGCTCTGAGATTGGGGGTACGACGGGTCCTGTCGGCTAGGCCAATGGCTGACTGGTACAAGTCATATCTATCTGTTCACTAGTCGAAGCCATGAGAGTGGCTTCTAGATGAGGACCAGAAGGTTGGGGTAGGCTGGTGGCAGGGCCGTGCTGGTTGAGGCACGACTGATGTGGTTCCACCTGATCCAGCAACACAAATGGCAGTGGAGGTGAACCCGTCGACACCGGTTGAAGGGGTCGCCTGTGATGAGCACTACACTGGGCCTGCTGTCTGGTCTCAATGGCATGCACGACCTGGCTGGGGGTGACAACTATTGTGCCCCGATGGTTCATGTAATCGCGGTTCCGATGACGTTGGCGACGACTGGGAACATTGGGAAGGTCTACCTGGCGTTCCCCATCGTTGGGAGTCAAATAAAGATTTACCAACTCTACGGTGTTAACCGAAGTGTACCCCTGAATGTCACGTGGGGAGTCATCCGCCACTAGGCAGATTCTTGGAGGGATACCCATTTCTAGGGGCATAAAGTCTCTAAGAGGGAGGGACAACGACAACATTGGAAGGGCATGTTCTTTCTTCTTGCGCCACCGCCACTTGCCCTTCTGGGAAGAGGCTGGTTGAGATGACGATGTCGAAGTAGTAACCGCAGCTTCTGAGGGCTCTAGCTGATTCAGGCATGCACGAATAATGCCATGGGTGCAGGAGACCATCTTTCGAGCCATCCAATCATTATAATTCTGGGAACCACGGTCGGGAACCTACTTCCATCCACCTTTGTCGCCACTACTATCATCCGATCTCACAAAGACACTTGCCACTTTTCTCGTGGCTGGGTGAAAAATGACTATATTGTTTTCAATCTAGTCTTGGAGCCAGTCCTTGAACACGTAGCATCACTGGATGCTGTTCCCCAGGGTCCGGTGATAAGGGAAGTAGTTGGGGTGATCAGTGAGATGTGCCTCTTCTGGCTTTCGGCACTCAGGCAACCACACGATTCTCTACTCCAAGGCACTGCAGAAGTAACCGGGGATCTGAGCCCCATCAAACGAGTAGGTCCGATTACTTCTATCAGGAAAAGGGGATCTAGGAGGATAACCCTGACGGGGGGCCGGGGGAGCATGCCGAGGAGGCAGAACCTGATTATCTCTCCTAGGCGGTGGCAGCGCGTTACGCGGAGGAACTTGCCGATTCTAAGGTAGTCGCTGCTGGGCTGGAAGCTGCAGCTGTGGGGGAAGACCCCTATGGGACTGCGGAGCTGTCCTCATAGGCAGAAACTCTAGCTACCTGGGGGCCTCTATATGGGCCACAATAGCGGGATCGGCCCTAGAATCTCTCTTTGTTGGGATTACAGGAGGTTGCGGGCGTGCTTGAATGGCCTGCTGTAGGGACTCTTCGAGGCGCTGAGCCTTATCTGAGAAGCCCCGGAACCCTCCGGGGTAATTCTGAGTGATCAAAGACGGAACCAACTCTGGCTTGACGTTCCCTATGCACATTGTCAGTAATTTATCTTAGTTAGTGGCATGTCAAGGGAGTATGTGAGCCCTTTCCAATGAGCGATGAAGTCCGAGACTCGCTCATCAAGCCTTTGCTTGCACCTAAAGAGGTTTTCGATGTTTGTCTTCTAGGATGTGGAACTGAACTGATAGAGGAACTGCCTATGAAGATTCTCGTAGCTAGTCACAGATCCCACAGGGAGCTGGCTCTCCCAGATGAATGTCGGTCCCTCTAGTGTCTGAACAATGCAACGGAGCTTGGCGGCCTCCTACTGCGCTGGAGTCCCTAAAATAGGCCCACACCTTGAGTTGAAGTGGGCCAGATGCTGTGGTGGGTCTCCTGTCCCGTTAAAGGGGGAGAAAGTAGGATTCCCAAATGCCGGAGGTGCTGACATATCATCTACCCATGCCAGGTACGACTTTCTGTCCGGTGGGATCACCACCTTCCGAGTTTCCAAAGCCTCTAAGCGGGTGATGAGTGTCGCCATCATATCTTATGGACACGGATTCCTATCCTGACGGGGATCCCTAACCACAAGAACATTTTTGGGCTCTTCAATTCGGTAGATGAGCTTAGCAGCTCGTGGATCAGCTGGTGGAGCGACCCTTAGTGCGGTGGGAGGAACCCGAGCGGGGTATCTTGGGTGATCACGTCGCTCAGGAGGGTTTGGAGAAACATATCCTTCCCTCTTGCCATGAGCTTCGGCCTCTCCTATGTTAGCAAACATGACATGATCATGGTTTCCTGGGAGAATCTTGCCGAGGGGTAGTTTTTCCTGCCCCGGCCTAGGATCACCGTAATCAGGTTTCCGCTCTGCAAAGCGTTCAGCCAGAAGCTCATCGACCAACCTCTTCTATTCAGCAAGCTACTAGAATAGCGTGGCCTTCTTGAGATCTTCCTCTGCCTTCTGCACTGAGGCAGATGGGTCGGACAACTTGACAACCCCAACGTGCTCTTTACCCTTGCCGATATTCCGACTCAATGTTAACGGCTTAGTGGGTGCGGGGAGACCTAGGAGGTTCCTCTGTTGATGATTAATCCTCCCTGATGGGTCCAGTAGTGGCCTGTCTCTAGTGGGTGAGTCCCCATCCAGAAGTTCCAGACCGTTCCCCTCTCCTGACAGATCGGCCATGTTGACCATCGTTTCCCTCGGGGGCGTGTCCTCAAAGCCACCTGGTGGGTGAGGCTGTCGGAAAATCACACTGAAGAGAAGGGCAGCGTACTGCCCCCATCCATGGGTGTTCACGTGGGGGGTGGCCTCCTCTATAATTCTGCAGAGTACTTGAAATCTCTGAACGCATTGTTGTTGGAGGGCCCTGTGGTGGCCAAGGGATTCGGGGTGCCGAACCGCGGGGAGCGTGGCCAGGTCGACCCAACGACATTGCTTGCCGATATCCTCATGGTGGGATTAGCTCCCAGGATAAGGCACTTGCTGGTGGCAAAGGAGAGAGTGAGTCTCCCGAAGGGTCTGGCGGAAACACTCAAACTCTCCCGGGGTGAGCAATTCTGGTGTATCAAACTCCGACCCTACGACCAGCGAAATTTTTTTGAGGAAGTGGCCTGTTATGAGGACAGTCCAGAAGCTCCATGACTCAGGTTCAGGATCCGGACCTTGATGGCCCCGCTCATCAAATGAGAGTGGATGGGGTACCGGTAGCGGCGCAGAAGCAGACCACTAGACTGGTTGGCTGGCCGGCGGAGAATACAGCGAGTATGCCGATTGGCCACCGAATCCTAAGTCTCCCTCCATGGGTTTCAGTGTCCTGGAAACCACATCACGATAGGACGGACCAGCGAACGGGCCTCCTGTCATAGTGTCGGTGCTTGCCGGGGGTGTGCTATGTCGTGGCTCTTCCGCCATCGACCCCCCCCAAAGGGTATCTGTCATCTCTGGATGAGGTGGAAGGTGCTCTCAGAGAGACCGATCATGACTGCAAATTTGATCCCTGGGGGTTTTCCAAGTTCTCGTACTCTTGGATATACCTTCGGAGGGAGGCGGGGATCATATGGATCTCGCATTCGGGGAGTACGATGCTGACGCGCCACATCCTTATCATAGCCCTTGACTCAAAGGACTGAGGAGAGGGCTCCATCACCGAGTCGTACTCTGCCTCAAAATCTGAGAAACAGACTAGTCTGATTTCTACCCATCCTTCCCTGGAATTTATCTTATGGCGATGAAATCCCGCTCTCCTGCCCCTGGGTGGCTCCTTAGGGCAAGGATGATTTCCGTCATGAAGTCCTCTGGCTGCGCCAGTGCTGGGGAAGAGAGGACTGAAGGCCGGGGTGCGAGGAGCACCAGGGCAGATGTCGAAAGGGACATGGGAAGGACCTCCATGTGGGCGAGTGACCAGATATGCAACGACTCCATACTCACGGTCATCGGTAGGGGAAGTGATCATGTACCCAATGTAGTGAGTGCTGGAGAGAGACCCACCCGGAGTGTTGCTGTCACAGGGAAGCCCCTTACCTATGGTGAGGGTGGTTCTAGGTAGGCCTCCAGGCTGAGGTTGGAAATAGGGAGGACCCATACCTTCCAGAACAGTGGCATGGAGTAGGCCTTCACGCTGGATGGCACTACCGCGAATTGGTCAGCGGTGGCCATTTCCTGTGCCAGTGACCGGGAGAGTCGACCCAACCTGCCCGTGGGGCGGTCGAGGCCTCGATCCGGGTTGGGCATGTAGCTGCCCCTGCTCAACATGTGCGGGGGTTTGATGATAGGAGTCAGCAGTGGCTCAGGCCATAGTGGCTTCTATGGTCGATGACCCGGGGTAAGCATCCTCTTCCACTCGTGCCCGATGCTGGCTTCGGGTCAGGTGGATCGGAGCTAGTGGCGTGGACACATGGATTTCCTTCTCCTCAGCCCGGGGAGTCGGGCGACGGCGCCGACGTGGCCTGGCGGGGGCCCTAACCATGAACCCTTGAAGCGGGTTTCTAAGTGGGCCAACCCATACATCCCCTACCTCATCGTCCTAGGGGAGAGAGGTGTCAAGGAGTACCAAGGATAAACTCCAAAAATGGTTGAACGTCAGGGTGGGGAGCAACAACTCCCTGCGCGGCCCTCGAGGGCGGTGTTGTTGGTGAGGCACAGCTACCTCAAGGTCCAAAGGGTCCATGTACCTGGTGGGGATGACCCCTTCCTCCTCGTACCTACGCACAAGGTCGTTGACCACCCTTCGTTGGATAATCTCCAACGGGGAGAGGGGGCGTGAGCACCCAACAGTTGTGGCGATCAGAGCAAGTGTGGAAAAGGTAGAACCATGCGGCGTGGCTTCATCGGTACTGCCCCTACCCATGCGACAGTGGGAAGGTGGAGATTGAGCTCCGGATGCAGCAATTTGATTCCTGAAAGCAGGGAGATGAACTCATTAACACTCATAGGAAAATAAATCGACAACCAGTAGCCCAGTGCCATTCCGTATTCTGTGGTCGGTAAGGGGGATCCACGCTAACAACGTTGCAGAACGGAGTGCTCAAAATCATGACTGACCCAACCCCTGGCAGGTTTCACATCCTAGTGCTGGATGCCTGGACCTGGTGACATGCTAATATTCCGAAGCCCCGAACGCTACCAACCTCCATATTGAGGAGAAGAGATTCACATCGGGTTCAACATTTTCTATTTCCGACGCTTTCACCGGGGCGCGCACATCCGTCACGCAGAGGATGTGATGCTGTTGCCCTGCATTCCCACTTTTCAAAGGCAGGTGGCATCCATTTCTTATTCAAGGACGTCTGCTCCTTGATCGAAACCGGGATTATGGGATGTCAGTTCTTTCTTCTGTGGAGTCCTCCTTGGAGCTCGTCACCTAGTATGGGTCTCCCTCATAGATTTAAGACGTATTCGTGAATCTCATTCCCGGTGCCATATCTTCATGGACACCAATTAATTACGTACTTCCGTTGAGACACTCGAAGGGTTCTGGTCAGGGTAGCAACCTTCGGTTAGGATAGTGGTCACACTGAGGCATCGTTGGCGTGTCTTGAAGCTGGGGGATTGGCATGTCTATCTTATGTCCCTTATTATAGGGCTTCTTGAGGGCACATAATCCCGAGGAATCCCACCTCGAACGCGGAAAATCGTATGCCATATCCCTGTATCTGAGGTTTTCCTCAGCATCCCATGTTTAACATGGGGTATGCCATAAGTTTAACATCCAACAGAGACAGATCAGAAAGATCGGAACACTGAGAGTGGATCAGATTGAAGGACCCCCTGGAGGGAACAACGATGTTAGAGCTAGCACATGGGCGGCTTCCCGGATACTGTGGAGTGGAATGAGGTTGCATGATCCCACCGGGATGTGGTGGCCCAGGTAAGAATCGGGATAGGTAATGATGTGAAGGGGGGGTTTGAACCTCGTGGAGGCTTCTTACGTATCCCCGTGGATATGGGGCTTACGATCTGAGGTGGCCCAAGGTGGATATGGGGATTACGCTCTGAGGCGGCACAAGGTGGATATGGGGCTTACGCTCTGTGGTGGCCTAAGGTGGATATGGGGATTACGATCTGAGGCAGCCCAAGGTGTTGGCGAACCGACGTGAAGAGTTCAGAATGACCAAATGATGGGCTGGGGCATACGCTCTGAGGTGGACCAAAGTGGTATGGGGGTTACACTCTCAGGCGGCCCATGGTGGTATGGGGCTTACGCTTTGAGGCGGCCCATGGTGGTATGGGGCTTACGCTCTGAGGCGACCCATGCTGGATATGGGGATTACGCTCTAAGGTGGCCCAAGGTGCTGGCGAACCGACGTGAAGAGGTCAGAACGAACAGATGATGGGCTTGAACCTTGTGGAGGATTCCTACATACCCCCGTGATAGGGGATCAAAGTACTCATAGTTCTCTAGAGGTGGGTTCAGGGTCGGTTCCCACTCTAAGATCACGTGAGTCATGCTCGGTGTGAGAAACAAGAGGTTGCAGGGACCTGATGATCACGTCGCAAAGGGTGCGTCCGTGAGAAGCGAAGAGGGGATTACGCGTTGAGTGACCCATGGGGCCGGGACTTACTCCAGGATGGAGGCACAAAGTGCGACAAAGCTCATAGGGAGAGGGATTTGGGACCGAAAAAAGGAGATGCCTCGTTCCCTATCACGCCCTCCATTGGCCTTGGCAGTGGGGAAGTACGGAGGTGCATGGGTGCTACCTTCCACAAGAGAGGCTAGGGGATTACACCAAGGTGGCTGCCCTTCCCCCATCGACAAAAGCCACTCCAAGATGGAGGATATCATCCCATGTGAGGGTGATTTCATTCCCATGGAGACGAGCGGCATAAAGAATGTCTGAGCCCGGGGGACCCTGCGTGCGAAGCCCGGGGCCAGATCACAATTTAACATCATGTGTTTAGGACAAGGTGATTGACAGTTTAATGTCCTGCAGCTCGAATGAGGTGGGTTCACTCTACACCCCTAGGACTTACATAACTGGTACCCTTTTCCCCTTAGGGAAGGGAAGGCACCAGCAAGGCCGTAGTAAAGGGGGGTCGTAGAGCGAACCATTGAGGGGTCCACGTTAGTGTGGCTATGCGAAGAAGAAATATCTGTTAGCGTGCCTATCCGAAGAAGCATGAGGAAAAGAAATGCAACGGGAAACACCGTCCAAGGGACCTTGAGGTTACTTCGTACGAGCATGGAAGGCCATATGGGAAAATAGTGCATGGCGTGCATGCCCGGTACGGAGGACATCGGGTGCCTACGCAGAGAGGCACCCGACGGTCATCAAGGTCAGGGGTCCTAGGGATTGTGCGCAAAGAAATGGTCTGCGCTCAAAACACTGGGATGACGCGTAATCGGGGCAGAGGAATTGCGCGAACCTAGGGAAATTGCGTGCAAAGGGGGGTGAATTCCGCGTGAGTTGCAAAGGCTGAACCCTAAGGAAAGGGCACACCCAACGAAGGGATTTCACGCACTTGAACCATTTTTTGCGCAATGAAAGGAATTGCGCACAAGGGAGGAACCTCGAAGGGTTGGAAATTCTATTTAAGCCAGTGGGATTGCGTGCAAAGGCGGATCCCGGGGCGAAGGGGCACGAAAAGGATCAGTACCTGAAGGCCATCTTGCACGCACGGAAGACCTTGTTCATGCACGAGAGCCTGTTCAAATTCTGTAACCCCAAAATGGAAGGGGTCTCCTTCTATTTATAGGCCTCCAGCATCTCGGAATCAAGGCGGTGCATGATATTTTGCGCGCCAGAGATGACGGCGTGAAAAGTTAACCATGCAGGTGCAGACACGCAAAAAGTGTGCACCGACGCCGGGGACCTTTCACGAATCCCAAACTGCTTTCATGCGTCCCACATTTCTCCGCGCTCATCCTCAATTATTTCACGTATCACTTCCGGGCCCTCCGGACTGGGCCCCCGGGTCCGAATATGACTTCGTTTCATCATTTCAAAACTTCCTTTAGTAGTTAGGACTTTTCAGCATCTATAGATACTATTCTAATTCTTTTTATATATGTTTTGTTTTTATGAAGGTAAGATGTTTACGAAAATAATTTATCTTTCATGCGTTATACCATGTTAAAACCCTTATGAAATCCTCTTCTCTTTCAATGATTTATGGTGTGACAAAATGATGAAATTATTATGAAGCATGTTTCTATTCCAATGGTTATGTTATGATGAAGTGTTTATAAGCCCCATTTATTTTCAAGGGTTTTATAGGATAAATGTTTTATGATTAGGTGGAACTCATATGTATGATTTTCGTTATGTGGTGGTGGTTATTTTATAAACAAGTACGGTGGTTACATTATAACCAAGGAAGGTGGTTACTTTATAACCAGGATAGGTGGGACCTATATCTCCATATAATTCATTGGGTAATGAATAATATATCATGAGATAAAGAGGAATTGAATGGTTAGTGAACCCAATTTAGTAAGTAATGTTTTCCACTCTAATAGTCTTGGGAGTGCACCATGACTAATACGATGGTTTGGGGAGCGATCTCATTCCACTATGATAGTTTGGGAAATGATCCCTGACTAATAACGAAATTATATTTTATACTTATGTTTATGAAACAATTAACAGTCTTATGTCAATTTTATTCTCTCATGGATCATGTTCTTTGATTTCCATATGATTCATGTCTTATGAATTGTCAACCTTTATTCCATGACTCAATATTCTAATATTTGATATTTATGGTTTATTTTTCATATATTATGCTCATACTCACATACCCTTATATTCACATTATGTTTACATATTTTCTTTTTTGATCTTTACTAATAATCTGAGCTCACCCTTTATATATCTCTTTTCCCTATGCTATGATGATTGGTTTTACGTGTGATATGTCTTACGAGGGTGCTTGTTATGAGGAACTAAGTGGGAGATGATTTATAATAGTTATGAACTAGTTTTTTATGTCTTCAAGTTTCCAAAGGAACTATACCTTTAAAATCATCAGGTGTGTTTTCATGTAATGTGATGAATATTCATAAAAAATATGTAATATCTATGTACGAGATGTTTGGGTCTCAATTATTGGTATTAGGGGATATATTTATTTAACCATTGGAAAATAGGATGATAAAACATTACTGATCTACCTAAGGGTAATTATAAGGATTATTCGAAGTATATAAAATGTATTAGATTTTTCATAAGGAATGGAGCGAGTGATTTCCAAGAAATTACATCAATGTATATATATTACAAGTGGATGTGGATCTAGAATGTAGATACCTAGGGGTAATAACTCGAAAAAGGAAACATTGAGATTTACTTGATCATCACATATTTCATGAAAATAGGCCTTGTTGCACAACTAGTATGACACTCCCGGGAGATATTATTTAAAAATTCACAAACTCTTTATGAACCATCATGGATGATGTAAATATATGATGTCTGTGAATAACCTAGGATAAACATAATACATAATAGATAAAAAATTAATGTTTCATGATTTAGACCTCTTATAAGTAATTTTTTATGACAATGTGGTTTCCCACTATGAATATTTTTTCCCACATAATTCTTTTAGGTTTCAGTCAGTGGTGGGAACTAGAAGGAACAGGGTTAACCTTGAAATGTGAAAAGAAAATTTATCGATGGGAAAAAATTGGATAATGACAAGAGTGCAGGGTATTTTGATTATGAGTAATTAGTTATCAAATTATATAATTAATAAATTCATCCTTGACCAAATTTTATACTCACTAAATAAGAGAAGTATAAAATTCACTAAGAGTTCTAGTGGTGGAGATCATGAAGGAAAAAATATTTAGATTCTTATATGTCATGAATGTGGGGAGAAACACTCTATAGAATGACTCAAAGGTGAAAGAATATTTTTTATGTGGGGAATAAAGGAACAAAGTAAGAGATTTTTGAGTAAAAATGGAAAGTTAGGTTAATGAAATAAATGCGAATAATGGTTTCCCAAAGGCATCATTAACGATCTATTGTTATAAATGTCGAAATTATGGGAAATATATAAATCAATTTCCTATGGGTGATGATTGTGAATAGAATCCACAAGGTTGTATGTGTAATGGTTATATTATTGATGATAAATATAAAACGAATAACATGTGAAAGAAAATAAGTGTTAAGAAATAGTGCGATGAAGTCTATTTAATGGTTCAAGAATGGAGTAGAATTATTGAAGTGGTTAGGTATTTTAATTCATTAATTATGATATGTATATGGATTTTTCAGTATAAATTTTTGATTAAGTATTTTCTAGAATATTTTTAATGGTACTCATGACCTAGAAAAGTGAATTAATGGGAAGGTTATATTTTATAGAAATCACATGATTATGGGAATGTAACCTGTAACAAGTTCATAATGTTAATAAAATTGTGTTTAGATAGGTTAAAGAGATGATTAATATCAATAATGTAAATTTGATAGTATAATTTACCTTAGAACTGATAAATGAATTTTTTAAAAATTTGTTTATGCTATAATTGATTGGGTTTACAAAATTATTATGTATTTGGAATATATTCAATAATATGTGGTTTTATTCAAGGAATGAAGAAGAATTTATGTTTTTATTATGGTTTTAAAGTAATTATGGTTATTACCATGACTTAAGATAATATACTAATATGGTATTCACATATTTGGAAAGCGAAAAATAATAGCTACTTAATTATATTTTTTGGATTAATATTAAGTTGATTTTCACAAGTTTGGTGAGTTATTTATAAATTTTAAAATTTTGAATGGTTATAAATTTAACCATTTGTGGAATGTTTTAAGTTTAACATTTGATGATGTTTTATATATTAATGTATTAATTCACTATATAAATATTTAAGAATATTGGATTACTTGTTCTGATGATATTTTTATAAATATAACTACATATTGATGGAATAACATATCATTCTAATTCAGATAATTTGATCCATTAGTTTTATAGGAGTACAAAATTCATATTTATTTCTTGTATTATCATATTATGTGTAAATTGATTGAAGAATAACCAAAGGATGAGATTATTCTTATAAAATTCAAGGAAATCAAGTAAGTATATCTACTCATAAAAATTCCACAACTTTAGGTAAATGATCTTGAAATAAAATGGTATCTTATTACTATTATGTTTGATGATATCAATGACCTTTTTCTCCCATATTTTAATTATAAATTATTGGTTGTTGATTTTCACATGATCATTCACTTTCTTGGGGTCAATGATCTTTATCACTCTTCAATATTATTTGTGCATCATCCTTTTATTTCATTTCCAAATATTTAATTAGCACATATGTTATCATATTTGAAAAACTAGAATGTATTATTACAGATGAACTTCACACATCCCTTTATATATTTTCATGAGGATATTTTATTAACCCATTTTATTATGTGGGTTTCCCACAATGATAATTTCAAATGATAAACCCTTTTTTACCATGAAAAAGTTCAAATTTAGAGGACAAAATTTATTTAAGGAGGAAAATGTAAAAACCATAGATTTTATAAATTATTTAATTAAAATAAAATTAATGTTTTTGATCATTTTCATTACACACAACACCGTGTTTATATTTCATTACACACAACACCGAGTTCCTCTTGAGTTATAAGAAACAAGGTGTTTAAATGAAATGTAAACTACTATTAAAATATTATTATTTAATATGATAGTTATCACCCAACTATTTGAATGGGATTTATCAACAGAATAAAATAAATTATGAAAATTTGTGTTTTATAGAAGTATCAAAAAGATTTATTTCATAATAATTAATTATAAATGAAAATAAAAACTATTTGAAAATAAATGAAATCTTGTACTGAAAGTCAATTTTTAAACACAAAAACTAGTTTTAAATTAATAAATTTAAAAAACACTTTTGTTTAATTATTTTAATAAAATTTATATAATATATATTAACAAAAAAAATTTAAAATTCATCTTATTCTTTCTTCTAGATATGATATAGAATAAATCTAATTTTATGCTTAAAAATTATATTTTTCTTAAAAGTAATTTTGTCAACATTTTCACCCTAATTTTATTGATATTTTTTTAACATTAAAAAAAAAATTTTCACAAAATAAATTAATTTTTTAAATCACAATATTAAATTTATCTTAGGGTGATGTTTTGAGAATTTTCTGAGAAGATAAAGTTTTTGATGAATAGAGAAAACTAATGGTTTTAATTAAAGATATTATTGCATTCAGGGAATTTAAAAACATAAAAACTGTTTTATCATTGTTTTAAAAGTAAAATTTTCTCTAATATATATCTATTAATATAATTTAGGCCATTAAAATAAATTTCATACTGAATTTATAGATAAATCTTTATAAATTTTTGGATGTTTTTTCTTTTGAAAACCACTTTCTCATTACATCTACGAGAATAATTATAAATTAAAATCTTCCACTTCTATGAGAAAAATTATGAAAATTTGGTTACAAATTTTTATTATTATTAATTTATATTAAATAATTAGGTTAAATTATTTTCTTATAATAATAAATAGTAAAAATAGTAAAAATGTATTACTGTGGTTATGTTGAAAATGACTTTACTTAGTGGGTAAACTAAAATTATAAGGCGACAAATGGCCTAGAAACTTGTACAAAATAAAATTTAAAGAAATATTCCTTCATTATAACCTCTAAATTTAAATAATGGTCTATTTTTTATCCTTTTTTTCATTTAAAAATTTTGGTTATACATTTTATTTTTAAATATGACAAGTGTTCCACTCACATCACAAATAAAAGGTCACCCCTATCCTCTACAATTCACACGTAAAAACCATTTTTTGGAAAATAAAATCTCAAATAACATACTTAAATGCCTAATATAATCCTAAAATAATTATTCTAGTCTGGAAACCAACCTAATATTCCTTTTTATGTAAATAAAAAGATGTTTTCTGAAGAAGATTTAACATCCCTAACAGAGAATTTTATTTTATTTCTTCCTCCACATCCTTAAATTGTTATTAAAAAATGATGATATATAAATCCAAGTATCATAAATGTAATGAGATTTTAATATTTTAATTAAATTACCTGAATCCTTCTTATCTTCCATCAAATGGGAAATGAGATCAACATTCGTGTGTAAGAAAAATTACAGCCACAGAACTGATGTGATGTGTTAACAATTTCCATTGTACTTGTATGGTAATAAGGATAGATTAAGTAAAAATATATGATATTTTTAACATATTTGAACTTATTTATTTATGATATCACAAATCCCTACTTACATTCAATTTCGTAGGAATACGATAACATCGCTCGTGTGTACGTCGAACTACATCCTCACAAATCGATGCGATTTATTCTTCACATATGATTTACATGGGAGGTAATATTGATAGCTTTAAAAAAAATGTGAAATATATATATATATATATGAATGAAAATATATTTTTTAATGTTAATATATTGTTTACCTTTATTTCTTATAATCCTTTGAGAAAATGGAAACTTCATTCATGTGTATTTACATTTTACCGTCTCCATGAATAATGTATTTCATTTTTTATCTCAAAATTATATGGATAAATTTAAATACATATATACTGATTATTTATTATATTTATATCACTATTAATATTATAGATATTATGTAACCATGTTCAATGTTTTAGGACCAAAAAATAACAAATCAAAGCATACATGAAAAACATAGCGGTTATTATTTGCAACCCGATTTTTTACAAGGAATTGTTTAAAAAAGGGTAATAAAAGTTCATAAGTAAATCATATATGGTATGATATATATAAGTATGGTTCATTAATTTATTTATAATAAATTTATATTTATTATATATGAGGATAAATTAAGAACAAAAGAAGTTGATAGTTAAGTTAAGGGATGCCCATATCATTTTTTTCTTCTATGAGACACATGTCATATTCACCACCCCCTTTTGTTTATGTAGTGTATATACTACCCATGAATATATTTTATGAATATTATGCTCATTTTTTTATTTACATATTAATTTAAGGATGACTCTTTCATCTATTTTATTATTTGAATGTTTCTAAAGTGGAAAAGGATTTCAAGTCTCTCTTTTATTTTAGAGAGACATACACCATTTTCACTAATTTTTTCTTTTGTGTGGTGTAAATATCTCCCCATTAACATGTTATAAAATAAATGTAATTATTTATATGATATATAAAATTTCATTTGATGTTATGATTTATTGGTTCTTATGATTAAAAACATTATCAAAGTTGTAAAAAATATTGTCACAAATTGTCTTCTCTATGACATATGTTTTGATATGAACCCTTATTATTTTTTGAGGAGTATATACAAACCATTAAACATGATATATCAATAATATACTTATATTAAAGATATATAAATTTTATTATGATGTTATGATTTAATTGGAATTATCAAATGTTACCAAAATGGTAAGATGATAGCCCAACTAGGTTAAATACACTAGGATAGGGGTTGAATCTGGGTATGATAGATTAAAACAATGTACCATTAGGATCTTGCATCATTGTTAAAAAAATCTCTTCTCTACCATTTCTAAATAAATATAATAAAAAAATGAAATCATGCATGAGACACATCAATATTACTCAGTTACCCTCACTTGGCTGTGTCTATGGAGCATAAAACAAAAATGTGGTAATGTACAACATCCATTAAGACTCAGTTCAAAAATAATGATATGGATAGATCACCTATATACCCACGATTATTACTTATAAAATTTTATTGTGGACTCACTTCCCCTGTTGGTTTATAACCAATCACAATTTCAAATCTCACTGTTCTCTCAACTGTATGTTCTCACTGCTCCTTCAAAATATTCCCATTTGATCACTTGAATCAGTATATTTTACAACTCATTTAGGGAATCATTATGTTCCAAATTAATAAACATTTTGAATTCCCATTTAAAACAAAATTTCTGAAAAAATAATTTTAGGTCCTTAAAACGTCATTCATGCAACACTTCACATTAGTTTCACACAACTCTACCAAATTGCGCACAACATTTATGTTTTTTCATGAAACTCTCAAATTTTGTTCTAAATTTTATCTTCTCATGTAACTTCATCTTTCAAGTAAATTTTATTCTTTGTTCACAATTATTATGGTAATTATAAACCAAATACTCCATAATGGTTGAACTACTCAAATGAGAGGGGTATCCGTCTATTTATAGACCCATCCAGCCTTGTGCACAAAATCTTTACATACCTTACACTATGTGAATTACATTTATATGAGTGTGGAAAATCTCATTTTAAAATTGTATTTGATGTTAAAATATCTTTCATAGGTGTTCACTACTATATCTCTTTTATCAAGCAAAAAAATCTTCCACGCACTATCATAACATATGCACAATAATTTTTTTAACGAAGTTTAGTATTATCTTTCTAAATTTTCTCATGTAAACAACATCTTAAAACATCTTCACCCTTGAACTCAATTTTTTGTATTTCTTTTAAATACTTCCATTTCCAAAAACAAATTTATCCCTCTAACAAATTTTAGAGCCAAAAATTTGGCGAACACTTGGAAATGATGTCACCTTGTATATGCTGTTTTATATACCACCACTTGAGAATCCATTCATTTTTCTTGGACCTTTGTCAATATACCCTGCCGCGATATCTATGGATATCCACAAATGTCGTAGATAACCTTCGTTGTCAAAAACAAAATCATCCCAAAAACACTACAATGTTACCTTGAGGAGTTTTTCCCTAATAATCTATCCCTTGATATTTTTTGATAACTCTTCACACATTGATACCTCATTAAAGATTCATTCGTATTCTACCAAAATATGATTGTTGTGATTCCTAATAGTGATAAGGGATTAACCGAATACACACTCTTTGCCCATATGAGCCATTATTGATGTGAAAAAACACGAGTAGAATGAAAAGTTCTTCAATGAGTCACTTCTTCACTCATACCAATTGTAACACTTTAGGAGGATCTTAGTAATACACCAATATTCATACATATACCCTGAAATACTATAATCCCAAACTTATCTAATGATTTATCTTCATTCAAAGTACTTTTTTAACATCATCATACTTCTCTCCATTTGTTAACAAACATGAAGGTCAATCCTTTATGGTCTACCTCATTGTAAAGAACACATATCAATACACTAGGGAAAAACAAATAATAATACGGATAGAGGAGTCCCATATCCACACTCTTTTAAGTCTGGGGAGTCAATTGAACTCCAAGATCCATTCGATGATGTTCAAATCCTTTTTTTGGGTAAGTCCTTTTTCAAAATATCTACAACCTATAGGTCTATAGGCACAAAAACAAAATTCACAAGCTTATAATCTACCTTCTACATAGTAAAATTATACTTAATCTAAATTTAAATTATCCTCAAGTGATATAATATATTTTTTTAATATTAATTACACTTGAATTATTGCAATGGATTTTGATCAGAGACTTCTCTTCAACTCCCATATAATTAAGTTATTGCTTCATCCATAATAACTGTGTGGAATCTTGAGTATCCACAATATATTAATCTTCTATAATGATCATGAAATACAATTTTATTTCTTTATTATCAATGTAATATACAATACTTGAAGATAGAATACATCACATATCCTTGATCTTCTATTATATACTGAACTGGCCCAATCTGCATCTGAATAACCCAATAACTCTTGCAGAGATTCTCCATTGTATAGAAAACTGAAATCCACCATTCCCTTGTCATACCGAAGGATTATTTTTACTTCATGCAAGTATATTTATTTCAGGTTACTTTGATACTTTTCTACTTGTAATGTGAATTTTTTTTGTCTATTCGATGTTATGTACAATGGACTTCACATGATTTGTCCGTATTTTTTGACATTAACCACATTTCCTTAATTATCTCATTATAGTTTCATTCAAGTTTCCATTGGATTTATCGATTACTTGTTATTATCCCTTCCAAATCATCATATAACTGATTTTTCATATTTATATATTTAAATGAATTTCTATTTATTCATTGTGTCACCTTTAAACCAAGTAAAAAAAGACTAATTCCCCTAAAATTCACATTTTGAACACACTATTAATGAATTTTACGAACTACTTGCATTGTGCTTTATCTGATCCATTAACTATTTTATCCTCAACATAAAAAAACACCATAAAACATTTATTTATATCATTATATAGGTAGAGATTGTAAACAACTTGACCATGGTGAAAACTGATCTTCTTCAAAAAATAATCAAGCCTTTAATTCCGTGCTCTCAGTGCTTGTATCAACCCATATAGCAATTTTATCATCTAAAACAATATTATCATCTTTTTGAATGAGAAAAAAATATTACTTCATGATACACACATACTCTTACATAACCCCATTTAGAAATGTTGACTTGATATCCATTTAGAACACTTTATGCATTATTTTCACTATTATGGCCAATAATAATATGATTGTCTCTTTCCTTGTAATATGGGAAAATGTTTCATCAACATTGATACCCACTATCTTGTAGTACCATTTTCACACCAATTGTTATTTTTTTCGAATCACTTTTCCATATCTATTCATCTTATTATGAATGACCCATTTGGTTCAAATGAAATTCATATATATTGGTCTCAAAACAATCTATCAGGTTTGATTCTTGTCAATTTGGTCAAGATATTTATTAATAGACATAACCCAATTATCATCTCTAAGTATTTCATAAAACCAATTGTGCTATACGTGAGACAAGAAGGATGCCAACTATAATGACTTCATTATTCATGTTTGGACTAGCATTACCTATTCTACAGTAATGTTTTGTCTATCAATTTCATATCAACTCTTTGGTTTTTGTGAAGATATAGATTAGAATTACTATTACTCATCATTGGTATCTTCTTTAGAATCATCATATAACACATAAAATAACCTTGAGTTTCTTACATCCTCATCACATTCATCATGGAACTATTCACTCTCTTTTTGAATATTCTAATCATTTTATACTATAATGTTATCAATTATTTTAACTACCTTTATAAGACTCTTGTTAATAAATTTATATGCTTTTATTTTTCATGTATATCCAAGAAATATATCCTTATATCTACATGATTCAAATTTCATGTGTTTCTCGTTATTTATAATTAATAATTTACTTAAAATATTTGAAATTATTTCAGTGTTGTCTTATTCCCATACCACAAATCATATAAAGTCTTTTCTTCCATCGGATATAACAGAGTCCTTTTGGATATGTAGACTGACGCTAAGACTGCTTCCTTCTATAAATTATCTGGTATGTTCATTTCAATAAGAATTGTTCTATCCAGGTTTTTTATGATTATATTTTTCCTCTTAACCACTCCATTTTGTTGAGGAGCTCTCACAAATTGAACTTGATGAATTTTCCTATGTTTTATGGGATAATATTATACTTGAATGTTTTTGAATTATATACCAATATCATTATGAATCTTTAGAATATTCTATCCAAGCATCTGTTCATATTTCATTATGATACTTCTTTATATGACTAAACACATCATACTTTTGGGAAATGAGAATACTAGTGTTATCCTACTGAAATCGTCAATGAAAAAATGCAATAAAACTTCCCATAAAAGGATCTTTGTGATATAGGTCCACATACGTATGAATTCACCAATTCAAGCACTCTTATTGTTGGTTATCCTATTCCTTATACTTATTTTTGGTAATATTCCCTTATTGAACAGAATCACACATATGAGTATGATTACATGATATCCTAGGAATATCTTGAGATGCATTACATTTGACCAAATATTCAAGGGATTATTGGCTTAGATGTTCAATTTGTTTATGACACATCATTTTTTCCTCCTCTTAGGATAGAAATCACATATCTTTTTATCCACTTACAAGGTAGAGATTCCCCTTTGTTCTTTTCCCCATAGAAAGAATACACCATATCTTCCTTTTACTATACACAGTTTCTTAGTAAATCATATAGTATTCCTTAAGTATTATAGTTGTTAGAAACTAACCACATTAGTACCGAGTCCATCATCAACTAATACAACATCACATATCTTTTTTTCAACCCAAATTTTGTTTTTCCCAGGAAAATAATCTTGAGACCTTTATCATTAAATTTTTTAAAACACCTTCCTTATATAATTCTATTCCTATAACAATATTCTTATTATCTTCCATAAGGGATGTGTTTCCACTATCAGGGATCCATACACCAGAATGATTTGATACTTTAAGGCAAATTTTTAAAACCACATCCTTCCCATCTCTTTTCTTTTTGTTCCAGGTTTTTTAATTCATACCATATATGGGTAAACAATAATTATCTTCCTTGGAGTATGATGAAAAAACATCATATTGAAAAAACTAAAATTGATTCAATGATTTTAGTTCATTTGATGATACATTAAGCTACTTATTATGATCATATTCAATCTATTTCATCATATTCCTCAACATTTCTTTATGATAAATATCATGCTATGTTCCCAAATCCTCCTCACCATAAATAATGACTATCAAATTCTATCCTATAATATTGAGATTTGTTTGGTTCCCTATGCAAGTATTATTCTCTTTTGTACCTATTGACTATAGATTAATCATTTTGTGAGTGTCTCATATTTCCACTACAGTAATATCTAATCAAGGGTGTATTCATGTCTGTCACCATGATACTAATGGTTTTACCATTGGTTCTCTGAATCATCTAGTTCTGATTTGTACCAAAATCAATCATCAATCTTGGAGTGGGTTATTATGGTGTAACTTCAACCATTACTTCTTTCGATTTATGATCAAGTACCATACCAGCTATATCATTTGGATCTATTGTATTCTTATCCAGGCATTCATTTGTATGTTGCACTAAAATATTGAACTAAGATTTTCCATTTTCATCTACCATTGATAATTACATTGTTGGATTCCATATTTTTTTTAATCTTTTACTTTTCTTCATTGGCTAATAACCTCCTCTTAAATCATTTAGATGAGTTTTTCTTGATCTTTTAATCTGTTATTCAAACTATCTATCACCCATTTCTATTCTTAAACATTTATTTTGTACACACCAATCATTTTAGAATTATATGGAATTGAATAATCAACCATTAAACATTATTCCATTATCTCACACTTCTATTATTCCTAATACTACATAAAGAGTTTTTAATTATGGACCACTTTGTTGGTTTTCTTATTTTTGGCTCTCCAATGGCCTCTCTCCTCAATAGTTTCTTCAAATTTATCTTGAAGATAAACTATTACTTTGACTTTTATTTATCATTTTGTATTTTTTTCATTTTTATAGAAGATACCTACAACAACCACCATATAATTTTATCCATGATATTTACATTTTTTCCAAATCTCCAACCTCAGATTCTTCTGGTCATTCATTTTCTTTGGAAAGAAGATTATTATTTTTAAAGATATTTCCTATAAAATTTCGCTTACCTTTCATATAGGTAGAGGAATTCTTGATGACAATTGATATTTCATCATCTTCATCTTCATAAAACTACTTATGGAACCATACTCCTAGATATCCAACCCTTCCACATTGAAATAATGAAAGAAAAAGCTTCCCTTTGTACTTTTATTTTCCTTTTTATTAATTTAATGAAAGGAATGGCATCACTTAATCTGTCTCTTCTTCCTTTTAACTATATTTATTAGTGAGAAACTTCATGACCTTGAATGATACTTCTTTAGAGTTCCCTTTTTCACAGACTCATTATCATTATTTTTAATCTCATATGCAATAAAAGTAATGTTCAATCTATAACACCCTAATATTTTATGTTATATTTCTTCTTAAAATTTATCTTCTTCAATATCTTATGTTATATAGAACAACGAGATCAAACAAATGATTAAATATTACTGTTTTGACCTAGCTGTAAGAATGGTGGGAATAAATGGATTAAATAAATTATGAAAATATAGTTTATACATGTTTATAAAATGAAATCATTGGTTTCTAATTAATTAGTAATAAAAATAAAAACCAATCGAACCAAAAGGATATATTTTAATAAAAAATTACATTTACGACAACAATGATATTTTATCATAATTTAATCACTATTATCAAAATATCATAATGAAATTTATATATTTTAAATATTAAAACAAATATTTTTAAATTTCAATTAATATGTTTTATAGGCTTATGAAAAGAGTAAATCAAATTTTAATCATAAAAATATATATTTTCTAAAATGAAATTTCACCACCTTTTAATTGTGCACAAGATTAAAAACTAAATCATAACACTTTTTTAAGTTCTATTGATTAAAAAGAAATTAATTTTTAAAATAATAATTTCAAACTTATCTTAAGGTAAAATATTTGTATGTGTTTTGAAAATATTTATTTTCTAGTGAATATGGAAAAATCACTATTTTTATAAAACATTTATTTTCGTTATATTAACAGTATATTTATAATTGAAACAATAACTTCACCAATGAAATTATAAATAAAATATATTTTTCTTATGAATTAAAATATAACATATTTATATCATGTAATGAGTAAATAAATGATTTTAAACTGATAAAATATATTTTGGTATTTTTGTGAAAAATAAATGTTAATCTATACATTTGTAATTAATATAATGGTTTAAAAGAATATTTATTTTCATGAAATATATTCATAAAATGATATTATTTGTTATAATTATTAAATAATTCTATGAGACCTTAATTAATTTTGGAATGTTTCATAAAATCTATTATAATATTAAAATAGGTATTTTTGAGTAAATTTTAATTTATTTTAAATTTATTTTCATAAAATAGATTCTATTTTTGTATTATACATGACTAAAAATGATTCTGGGGATTTTTTGGATATCTATAAAATAGTTTATTTTTTTCTGAATATTCATCATCATCGTTAATATTTAATTAAGGGAAAGAAAAGAAGGAACACACTAGAACAATGCTAGGGGTATAAAGTAATGTAAGCTAAGAGAATCCCCCCAAACAAGGTTCACCACCTCAGGGGGGAAGAGTTCAAATGAGATAATATAGATATTTCATTAGAGTGGGATTTTGAATAGTTAAGAAATTCTACTACCTTATTTCCTTCCCTCCATGTATGAAGAATATTTTTCTGACTGTTTATAAGACCTTTACAGGTCCTCACAATGTATATAATACACTAGGCAACCTTCCCAATACCTTCCAATGCGTTTAATACTCCCCAATTTCTACCTAATCACTCTTCTAAACCTATCCCTCACGTTTTATTCCCAATGTCCTTGCCAAAAATACCATTTGAAAGTTCCATAAAGTGGTTCCCAAGGACATGAATTCAAGAGTTAAAATCCCATTTTGTTGTTTAATTTTTATTTATTTCTTATATTTTATATTCCATCACATAACTTTTCTATAAAAACATACATGATAACACTAATATCAGATAAATTAATATTGGAATTTTATTATGGTTATGTTATATCCACCATCAATTATTTTCTCTTACCCTTTTTTTATAAAAATGAAAACATTATTCGTAAGGTCCTGATTTACCACCTTCCCAGATGATGAGTTGTTTTTCAATTCTGATTTCAATATTGGTCATAATACCAATTTTACAGTAGAAACAAATTTTAATATATATTACACAACTTATATAATGTTTTGGAACAAGTATATATTCATAATATTAATTCATAAGAGAAAACTTGAGCATGGTGATAAAAAAATTCCAAAATAATCTAAATTCTTATCATTAACATTTATTCTATTAAATCATACTTAGATCTGAAAAATAAATGATATATAAGACCATTTAATATATTTTAATTATCATTAATAACTTATAATTTCTATTCTACACAACAATTCCCTTTTCACACGATCTTTTATACATGTATACACGTGAACTAATCATGAAAACCAAGGAAACAAACACTTATCAATGATGAAATTGAATCGTATAACTCATTAAAAAGAGCATTAATGAAATTAATAAAATTATAATAAATCAAATACATGTTTATTATGTTTTTATATAAATTATTAATGAATATAATTTTATTATCTAGGATATTAATTGCAATTGGAGAACCCTTTCGGACATGAGGTAAGGGTTTCTTCTTGAACCTCCATTTTTTCATTCAGGTTTTTATTTCTCTATATTCACCCAAATGAAATTATTATTAATTTTTACATAC